>CM067350.1:40105949-40133449 GCA_034190875.2 Urechis unicinctus | reverse complement strand
AACATCCCCTTTCAGAGACGGCACCGCCGTGCGAGTAATTAATAAGTTCGTTTAGTGAAGGGCTTGTTTCAAAACTCGTTTGCCTGTACTCTCGCATACGCGTTCCATGAAATGTCCAATTGCACAATGAACCGACGTTGACGAAATCGTTAACACGAGCTGTTCCCCGCTTGCTCCGATAGCCTGTTCGTATGAACTGATTTATTGGAAGCTAAAGTTCAGATAGAGGAATGACGAAGCGAGCCACGTCCTTTTTCAAAATTCATCGCAATGATTTACTGACTATCGTCCTGTTGCTTATTAAATCACAATGACTTGCTTGACCCTCACTTATACCTAACTACCCACTAAACTACTCATTAACTCGCTCATTAACTCGCTCACTCCCTCACTCACTCACACTTAGGAACACGCTCACCAGTCACCAACTCACTCCCTCATTCATACTTAACTATCCACTTAACAACTCACTAACATCTATCAAGTCGCTCGTTCGTTCGCTCACTCACTCACTCACTCACTCACTCACTCACTCACTCACTCACTCACTCACTCACTCACTCACTCACTCACTCACTCACTCACTCACTCACTCACTCACTCACTCACTCACTCACTCACTCACTCACCACTCACTCACTCACTCACTCACTCACTCACTCACCCACTCACTCACTCACTCACTCACTCACTCACTCACTCACTCACTCGCTCACTCGCTCACTCGCTCACTCACTCACGCACTCACTCACTCACTCACTCACTTACTCACTCACTCATTCACTCACTCACTCACTCACTCACGCACTCACGCACTCACTCAATCACCCACACTTAATTACCCACTCATCCACTCACTCGTTAACTCATCCACTCACTCAATCACATGCACTTAGTCACCCGCTTGCTCCCTAAATCATGTTGTCATTTGGTGGCTGAAAACTCCTTTCTTAACCCATTCATGTGCTCAGTCGCCCTTTCATGCAGTCATCAATAGAATCTGTTTTACCCAATCTTGACCGTGTCCTGTTTCCCCTTTCTTCCGGTATCTGCTTCCCGACCCAGACGCTAAAATTTTCCGCTTGATAAATTCGATTGAAGCTTGACTTACAAGAACACACTCAAAGATCAAACAGAGGTTGTAGATATTGATGAGTATGAAAGTAGGCACATATAAATGTATATAAGTATCACCTTGTGCGTGTGACATATTATCGGACATACAGGAGAGAAAGAGGCAGCATTGGTGCCCGTGGGTAAGTTGCTAACCAGGCAAACGTGATTGAAACACACCATGTGTAAACTCTGAGGTGGCCTATTATGGCCAAACACCAGGAAATGTTGATATTCTTTGAATCGTGATCTTGTAACCTCTTGGGGAACTGCAGGAATTGGCGTGGGCTTTTTAAGCAACATGTTTTCAATGAGAAAGCCCGACGCAACGCGCGCCAGTCAACTATCCAAAACTTGCATATCTTTTGTTACACCGACGAACTCACCAGAAAGTAACGAATAGATCTATAGAACTGTCAAGCAAGCCGCCTATAGGTGTATGGGGAACTCGGCGAACGTTGATGACATTTTATTGATCATAATCATTATCATCACCGTTATAATCATCAAAGTTATCTTCATCACCTAAATCGTCACTGACATCATTATTGTCGTCACAACCCTTATCGTCATGGGAATCTCACACTTATAACACACACACACACACACACACACACACACACACACACACACACACACACACACACACACACACACACACGCACACACACACACACACACACACATATATATATATATATATATAAATTTGTATATATTTATATATATATGCAAATATGTATATATATTGATATATATATATATTAGCACGATCGCGACCTTTAGTAGATATGCCGCCAAACTTTCGTAGACTTGGGTCCACGAAAGGATATACCACTACGTCCACAGTACATGACAGCAGCTGACCTATTTTTTCCGATATTGACCACCAATATTTGACCCGATATTGACCATTTTATAAGCACGCAATTTTTTTTTTTTACGAAAATTGTCCATGTAACACATGTTTTCAACTCATCGCGCTTTGAAAATGACGCATATTTTGATTTAAAATGTCCATTATAAAAGTTAAGCTTCAAGACTATATAAATATTTAAAAAAATCAAAGTATAATTTCTAAACTGGTGACTTTTTCATAAAATTTTACGCGTTCGTAACCTGAAATGACGTCATCAACATCTATGAAATTATACGATGCGGCTAACACTGTCACTGATAATAATAGATCAAATTTGTATTGCAATCGGACGTGTACTAACGTGGGCGAAATCTTCATAATTAGTTGGCTTACATTTAGACTGCTACCACGATTATTTTACCTGGGGCGCTTGGGTAAACTATAATTACATATATTTACAAAACGTTTGCAATTGAATAAGGCTAGAAAGGTGTACAAAGACCGAACGATTATCCACGGAGATAGTCGGGGTTCCTTAACGTTAGTTTTGCATCAAGGTCAAAACTAATCATCTCGGTTCTGCACATCTTTGCTGCCGAATACTTGTAATTTTGTTTCGACATGTATCGCGAGAAGAAAAAAAAAGTTAACATACAAACAAACACTCCACAAACAGCCCACAAACACGACTGAACACGAAAACTTAGGGAAAACGATTCGCCAAGTTAACGAACAAACCCAAAAACGCGACTGATCAAGATAACTTGGGGTAAGCAGTTCATCAAGTTAACAATACTAAGAATTACTGAATATGTGCACTCACCAATTCACCCGCTGAAGCAATAAATGGGTTGTACTCTTTTTCCGTAACGATTTCCTACTAGAGTTTCAGATTGGTAGGATTGCTGAATGCCCTGTCAATTCAAGTGTGCATTTCCGCCAATTGCGCAAGCGCCAAAGAATGGTTTGCCACCTAACGAAATGGTGGGGGGTTACTCTGTTTCGATTTGCATTCATCTCCCTCACGAAGGAAAATACATTGTGATTCCTTATAAAGTAAGTCAACGGAGTTACTAACATGGTTTTATGTGGCCATGTAAAGAAAATCCCCCCCTCCCGCTCGTCCCTCTTCTTTGTTAGACTGCACGCAAAGTCGAATGCGCTTACTTAGATGACGAAAACCAAAATCACGCAATCGTTCCGCCGTGGGCACAGGCACCCAACTCGCCGAGTGAGAGCAGCATGTATAATAAAAGTTTATAAATAATGAGACGGAAGAGGGTTTTAGTGCAACTTTTTGTGTCCCTAGGAGAGTACCGAACCAGCAAGTGTGCTCTGTTGCTCAACTTAAGGACGAGTGATGACGACCAGCTCTATGGTAGTGGCCGGCACGTGGAGAATGCGTCTGAGGGTGTCACCAGTTTAAATTTCCAGATGGTCACGGCTCGGCTATTGTTTGTTGGCAGACAGGATCTGGAAAAACCGTCTTCATGCTAGACCTACTTAAAGGGCCCTTCTTCGGTGCCTTTGAGCATGTTGTGATCCTCTGTCCTACCATCCGATTCAACGAGGCCTATCAGTCGCGGCAATGGGTTTGGGGTGATTCAGAGGTCTACGTCGTTGATCCAGGGGAGCGGCTACATGACCACTTCAGGGCTTTCTACCATTGTTTTAAGGGCGAGGCTACCCTGTGTATCATTGATGACTGTTCGTCAAAAAAGGCCCTAACCAAGAAGACAGACGTTATCTGAGCTGACCTTTATCGGCCGCCATGTGCAACAAAGTGTGTAGATCCTCACCCAAAAGTACAACTCTATGCTGAATGACCTACGTGAGCAGACCCGCAGGATGGTGCTCTTTCACACCAAGGACTGTGACTCATTTGAAGAGGCCCTACGTGAGAAGGATGTGATCCCAACAAGGGTAAAACGCGCCGCAGTACGCCAGCTACTAGCTAAGACCAAGCACGCAAAACTGCTGCTGAAGATTGATCCACCTACTGCATATGCTGTAGATTGAAGCGATATTAGCCCCGGAAGCAGCTGCTGCCTCGGTTACCAGTTTAGGTATAATTATCTGGATAGTAGTGTCCTACAGACGTTAAGTTCAGCAATATGTTAGACTTTAAAAGTGTGTACGTATATTCATTTATCCTGATGCCATCATTGATCAACTCCTTGTATGTGCGATACAAGGATCGGCTAGAGGCTAACATGACGCTCACTCTACCTCAGGCAGTGCAACAGCTATACTCAGGTATTGCTTGAATGTTTCTACCAATCCCACAAGAATACCAGCCAAAGCTAATTACAGACCTCGAAGCCGACCCGTTTGTTGGGCACGCGCTATGCACTGCTACATGTGAGCTATATTATCGCTATGGCATGTTCTCAGCTCCACTAACTGCGGCTGTAACAACAGCTAAGCACTGTCAATTTGGACAAACAAATTTAGTAAGTAAACATAGAGGAAACGAACACGATTCAGGCAGAGGCAGTGGAGAGGGTGACCAGTGAGCCGAAACGACGTACAAAAAACGCTAAAAGGGTTGAAGCAGGGCGAAAGGGTGCTGAAGCTCAAAAAGCAAATAATAATAAGCTTCTGAGAGAGCTCCGTGAGGCTAAGGCCACGCTTACACATGCTAGAGACAACGCTGTCGAGCCAACGTCAACTCGCAAGCCTCCGGAAAGGCGGGCTTGGCCAACATGGGCTTCGCCTTGGGTTGTCGACGGAGTTTGGTAGTTTTGGACTAACATGGTATTAGTACAGGCGCAGACTAGTAGCCTCACACCCAAACGAGGTTGTGGTAAAAAAAGCCTTCGGACGTCCACTCAAAAGGTTCTTTTCATATGGAATAAGATCACAACATGACAACACCAACTACTGATGGAAAAATGCTAGTCAACACGCTGTACCACAGGGCAGTTGTTTCAGGTATATCAAAAGGCTATGCCAAGCTCGGTAAGATGGCTCTGGGTGGGGCTCTGCCGCGTCTTGACTTCACGCCACACGAACTGGCTATTGCTGTTGCCCATGTAGCACTAGCTATGGCCACAAAGGATATGCTAATAAAACAAGGTATTATACCAGGTGATATACTTAAATAATAGCCTCGATTGCGCTACTTGTTGGAGGTGCCCTTGTCAATGCCCTTGCATTCTCAGGAAGCAATTTCTTATTCTCTAAGTTACGAAGCAGCCAAGTGGAACGTAAACGCCATGATATGGCAATAGAGCAACTACAATCTGCTCAGGCAGCATGGGCTTACAAGCGAACGAGCAGCTCTGCCGCCAGGGACATGCCAATTATACTTTCACTGATGTTGACGAGGCTATGCATGAGTACTACCTGATTACAGGTAAATCCGTTGACCCACTTGACTGTGAGCCTCAGCTTTCAGACTTTTACATGCCCTCAGATGACCATAAGGGAGTGAGGTGACGTTCATTATCCTGGGTATGGCTACGGCTGGACTGGTCGCGGGCAGGCTTGCTAAATAGTTTGCATACAAACTCTGCATAAAGCCAAACTGATTTATTTGACTTAGCATTTGGAGGACGGTAAGCATATATGGATACAACAATGGTTTCTCGACTGCAGGCTGTAGTCTCTGTGATAAACAATGAGGTGACTGCCTGCACTGGTAAAAAACCTAAGGATGCTATAAAATGCGTACCAGGGCACCCGCTGGGGCTCAAAGAGAAAAAGCTTTCCTCAGGTGTTGGCGTTCGCTACCTCTACCAGCCAGGTGAGCTAGAGCAAGACCACCGTCGTCATGCCACTGACCCTGTGTGGTCACTCAACACCAGCCAGATTGGACACCCTGAACCTGTACTATACCATTTGTTAGATGGACCACTCGGTGACTCTGTAAAGGAAGAGCTACTTGTGGTGCCATCAGATACACAGTTGTCGCCAGACGGTATTCTCAATTAGACATTAGATATGTATATATTATATACGCAAGAATGGTAGCAAACAAGTGCCAGTGGATATTGGTCAGAAAGAAAGACCCTTGTAACAGGCCCTGTACACAGGGGTTTTGTAACTTACACAGATATAAAATATAACATGGTGTCGTTAACAGTCTTTGCATGGATTGTCAGAAGGGTATAAGAAATAACCTAGGATTGTGCATGGATTGTGGGTTCGATAAGGTCAACCACCGGCTTGCTTACCAAAAGAAAACAGATTGAAGCCCAGCCTGCAGCCTTTGACACTGAGCCCTGATAAAAAATAGAACTCATGATGTGCTCCTCCTGTAGAATTGGGCACTGTCAACTGGGTCAAAGTCTGCTCGCTGTCTACTCACTGTGGTTGTTAACAAGGTCAAAGTCTGCTTTTTTACTAGTACCGAATTTCCATTTAGAGATATTCATCTACATATGAAACATGACTCACCTTACTTGAGCACTTAAAGCCCAAAACGATTGTTACAATTTACGGGTTTAAACTACCCTACCCCCGCTATAAGGTTACACTCCAAGCACTTGAAATGAGTAATGAATTTGACCGCGTATACAATGAGATATATGCTAGACTTATGGCTGGGTAGTCCGCACCACGCAAATTACCCCAGTTTCTGTGCCTGCGCAGAATATCCAATACCAGTGTCGCATATTGAGAAGGTAGAAAAACATGCTAACCTAGCCTTGAACGTCTTTGGCTGGGATAGGGAGGCCTCTATCATACACCAAATCAGTAAACAGCCTGGTCCACTTAGAAACGTCATGCTGATTGAGAAGGATGGGAAGTTTCATTACATGCTTTCTCTATAATCAGTGTGAACACGAACACCGCAAATTCTACTGTGAGCGATGTCTACATGGTTATACCACTGTAAAACTGCTCTCTGTGCACAAACTTGAGTGATGGGGATAGGGCAAATTGCTGAATGGCTCTTGATGCATGCTGGAAGCGAGGTGGAAAGGAAGATCAACCGTATCCCAAACAATATGGAGATGTGTATATCTTTATCGATCGGATAGTTACACTTTATTGACAGTGCACAGTTCCTCCTGCCCTCGCTTGACAAGCTGGTGGTTGCAAACAACCCAGACGCCTTTGCAGTGACGGCTGAGTATGAGCCTGATCAAACGAAACGGCGGCTGCTACTGTGCAAGGGAGTGTATCCCTATGTGTTTATGGATGGCTGGGATAAGTTTGATGCCTCTCTGCCGCCAATTCATTGAGAAGGGCCCGCGGTGGGATAAGCATGGTATCACGTCGCCACGCTAAAGCTAATAACCCATACGAGGGCTTTGAGCAGGATAAGCCAGCGACCTATATCCAGTACCTTGATGCTAACAACCTGTATGGGTGGGCAATGAGTCAACCTTTACCAACTGGTGGTATAGAGTGAATGCATCAGCTGGCCAATCTACAGATACAGAACCATCCTGACAATGCCGATCAAGGATATGTACTCGAAGTTGATCTGGAATACCCTGCAGAGTTACATGTTGATCACAATTATTATCTACTAGCGTCAGAGCGACTCTCTGTGAAGAATAAATGATTATCAGACTACCAGAAGAATCTCCAAGGTCCATTGGGGAGGACAGCGGAGGTTGAGAAGCTGGCACTCAACCTGCGCAATAAAGAGAAGCATGATAGGAATCTCAAGCTCTACCTATCTCTGGGAATGAGGCCTACCAAGATATACTGAACACAGACCTGCGTAAGGTTGCTACCAGCGACTTTGAGAAGGACCTGTACAAACAGATTAATAACTCTGTGTTTGGTAAAACCATGGAGAATCGATGTTAAGATTGTGTCGATGTTAAGATTGTGCGCACGGCAGTAGAGGAAAAAATATGCAGGCTTGTGGCCATGCTCGACATAAAGTATTCGATGATGACCTGGCCGCCTTGTATATGTACAAGACCCACTTAGTGTTAAATCGTCCGGTGTATGTAGGTATGTGCATACTGGACCTCTCCAAGCACCTGATGTGCGACTTCTATTATAACACAATGAAGTCCAGATAAGGTAGCGACCTTGGCCTGCTATACACAGACGCGGACTCGCTGCTTCTGGATATCCGCACTGCTGACGTGCATGCAGACATGAAAGAAGATAGTGACCTCTTTGATACTAGGAATTATGATCCTTCCCATCCCTTGTTCAGTAACGTAAACAAGAAAGTGTTTGGGAAGATGAAAGATGAGTGTGCCGTTGTTCCTATTAAGGAGTATGTTGGTCTTAGGCCTAAAATGTACTCAATTCTTATGTCCAACCAGGGCGAGATAAAAGGGGCTAAGGGAGTAAAGAAGGTTGTGTTTAAGAAACACCTATGTCACGCACAGTTCATGGAGTCTCTGTAGTAGTATACATGGTGGCGGTTCTGGCCCAGAACAACCACCATCCATACCACTCACCCTTTGACAGCTTATACAAGATTTTTGCTCACCCTAAGGGCACCTCGGACCCGACCCCCAAACGGGGCCGAGGTGCTAGTGTGTAGGTGAACTAGTGAGCCCATAGGCCAAGGTTTCTACACCGTTCGCGGCTATCCACCTCATTGAATCAAAGGAAGAGAGCGACACCTTGTTGACGTGGGGCCCATATAACCTATGGCCAACACTGTGTAGCATGTTCATTCCATGATGGAACTGCTTCTTTGTTAATCGAGACTCCATGTACAGAGATCCGCCTGCATGTCTGAGTACACGTCAGCTGTGTGTTGATCTCCATAAGCAGTGAGTCAGTGCCTGTGTATAGCAAGCCAAGGTTACTACCATATCTTGACTTTATTGTGTTAAGTCGAAACTGGCCACAAGTTTGCGTTTATTTCCCTTCTGCCGAGCGCACAATTTTAACATCAACTCGCCTTCCATTGTTTTACCAAACACAGAGTTATTCATCGGCTTGTACATGTCCTTCTCAAAGTCGCTGGTGGCAAACTTAGGCAGGTCTGTGTTCATGCGAATGTAATGCTCCATCCAGGGCTCTGATTGAATACAAACGCACGGTGTATCTTGGTAAGCCTCATTCCCAGAGATAGGTAAAGCTTTAGATTCCTATAGTGGACCACATACCTCTCTTTATTGCGCAGACTTGGCACTAGCTTTTCAACTCCATTTCCGGTGCTCCCCAATACACCTAGGAGATTCTTCTGGTAGTATGACAACCATTCATTCTGCACAGACATTCACTCTGGCGCTAGGGGATAATCATTGTAATCAGCATGTAACTCTGCAGAGTATTCCAGATCAGAATCGAGTATTTATCCGGTTTCGGCATCGTCGGGATGGTCCTGTATCTGTGGATCGGCCAGCTGATCCACCCACTCAATACCCGCAGTAGGCAAAGGTTGACTCATCGCCCACCCATACAGGTTGTTAGCGCTCAGGTACTGGATATAACTCGCTGGCTTATCCTGCTCAAAGCCCTCTACGTACGGGTTATTAGCTTTAGCATGGTGACGTGATACCATGCTTATGCCACCGTGCAGGCCCTTCTGAATGAATAGGTGTTTGTCATTGTCGGTGAGAGGCTCGAGCTCCACCTCTGTGCTCTTACGAAGCGCGTCTCATGAAAGGCCAGGACTGGTATAGTATTGTGCTGGATCTAAGCCATACTGCTTAAGACAGGTTTTGCGAATATCTCAAACACATCAGCCAAGAGTAGTACATCTGTGCGCAGGTACAGGTCATGATAGTCACCCATGTTTTTACACCCGAACACGTTCCAGACCTTCTGTGGTGTTCATAGTCTGCAGTAGATATACCCTGCTCAGAGAGCTTGCTGTAGAACTCCTAGATTGGCGGTAGCGAGGCATCAAACTTATCCCAACCATCCAAAAACTCATAGGGATACACTCCCTTGTGCAGTAGCAGCCGGCGCTGTGTTTCATCAGGCTCATACTTAGCCGTCGCTGTAAATGCCTCTGGTTTATTTGCAGACACCAGCCTGGCAAGCGAGGCCACGAAGAACTGTGCACTGTCAATAAAGCATAACTGTCCGATCGATAGGGATATATATTTCTCCATATTGTTTGGGATACAGTTGATCTTCCCTTCCACCTGCATCAGGAGGTGGGAGTCATAGCCCCGTAGGTTATGGAATACTACAGGCACGGCTATTGTCTTAGGATTCAACTGCAGCTTTAGGTTGCATACGTTGTGGGCTGCCCCCCCTGTACTTACCTGTTATATGGCAGTGGTCATAGTCCTTGACCAGTTCTTTTCTACACACATGGCAATGGGTTACTGCCCTGTGCACCTTTTTATCCTCTCGCGTCATGCGCATGGGGACAGGTTTTGACAGAATGGCTCATGTTTCTGCGTGTTGCTCTTGGTAGCATCAAGTGCAGGGCCTGGAAGTTTTAAAGTGAGTGCCTCAAAGTCGGCTTAGATAACATAAAGGGCAGCTAGCTGCTTTTGCCAGTTCTAGAAGGATAATATGTTCTTTCCCTTCCTCAGGCATATCCACTCGCAGATCAGTTTGCTCGATCCCCAAACACTCAGGCTTGTGCTCAGAGAGCAGTTTATCAGTGGTATAACCATGTAGGCATCGTTCACAGAAGAACTTGCGCTCTTTGTGTTTACTCTGATCATACAGCAAGTGGTTCAGATTTTTGATGTGCGTGTAATGAAACTTACCATCCTCCTCAATCAGCATGAGGTTTATATGTGGACCAGGCTGTTAACTGATGTGGTGTATGATAGTGGCCTTCCCATCCCAGCCAAAGACGTTCAAGCCGTTTACTTTACCATGTTTTTCTACCTTCTCAATATGCGACACTGGTATTGGATATTCTACGCCTTTACCTTCCAACAGGTTAAACAGCCGCTGAATATTATAATTTGATGGTCGCTGTGGGTTTTTAGCAACTGGGTGCAGGGCTGATTAAAGGGAATATAGAAGGCAGTATGGGTCGTATGTGTTTTTTACGTTTATGATCGCTTCTTAGCTGCCAGCTTACCCGGTAGCGATGAGTAAGAGTCACTTGATTCCACCTAGCTCCTTCAGCTCATCAGTCAAAACTTTATCCATCTTCTGATGCATGCCCATAACATCCGAGCCAAGGGGGTGAGAATCAGGAACGTTTATCACCCATCTACGCAAATAGTTTATAACAGCCCGCTTAGTCTTCTCGAACTTAAAATTTGGTGAGTGGACTATGGACTGGGTTGCGGGGACTAGGCTGCATGGTAGGAGGACTGGTGTGCATGGGGTGGGGTGCGGGAAGCAGGGACTGGGGCTGCTTTACTGCGTATCTCATTGTTTACGCGGTCAAATTGATTACACTTTTCAAGGGCTTGGTGTGCAACCTTAGAGCGTGGGTAAGGAGGTTTAAAACCGTGAATTGTAACATAATCGTTTTGGGCTTTACGTGCTCGTGTATTGTAAGTTATGTTTCCTACACATATCCATAGCTCTAAAAGGAAATTTTATGATGCACAAAAGGCAACGACTTTGACCTTGTTGACAGAGCCACAGGATTTCTATTTTATACAGCCTGCCTTTCTGGAAGCCGACTCGCTTATGTTGGCTCGACAGCTTCGTCCTTAGCGTCTGTAAGCGTGGCCTAATCCTCACGGAGCACTCTCAGTAGCTTATCCTGATTGGCTTTTCGAGTTGTAGCACCCTTTCGCCCTGCTGCTACCTTTTTTGCGTTTTTTATAGGTCGCTCACTGGTCACTGATGTTATCTCTGCCGCTTGATTCGTTTCTTGGTCTTTGCTAGTAGCTGGCGTACTGCGGCACGTTTCTCTCTTGTTGGGATCACATCATTCTCACGTAAGGCGTCTTCAAACAGGTCACGGTCCTTGGTGTGAAAGAGCACCATCCAGCGAGTCTGCTCACGTAGGTCCTTCAGCACAGAGTTGTACTTTTGGATGAGGACCCAGACACTCAGCTGCTCATGACGGCCGCTAAAGGCCAGTTTGGATAACATGTCTTTCTTCTTGGCTAGGGCCTTTGTTGCCGAACAGTCATCAATAATATACAGGGTAGGCTCAACCTTAAAACAATGATAGAAAGCCCTCAACCAGTCATGGAGCCGCTCCCTGGATCAAAGACGTAAACCTCTGACTCATCCCACACCCATGACTGCAACTGATAGGCCTCGTTGAAACGGATGGTAGGGCAGAGATTTACAATATGCTTAAAGGCATCCTTCAAATAGATCGAGGATGAATACGGTTTTCCCGCATCCTTTCCGCCCACAAACAATAGCCGAACAGGGACCATCTGGAAATGTAAACTTAGCAGACTGCGCTGACGAACCTGCCATCTTTAATGTTAAGCTGTGCATCCATACAAAAATATACATATAGACGTTCAATTCGCCGGCGGCCTCTGCCTTTTTTTGTGATCTGTATGGTGACACCCTCAAACGGATTCTCCATGGCCCTGCCACTACCGTGCAGCTGGTCGTCATTACTCGTTCTTAAGCCGAGCCACAGAGCATACTTGCTGGTTAGGTACTCGCCTTGAGAAACGTCCGACAATGCCAAGTATTTTGCAGCTATTGCTACACTGGGGTCTTGTTTACTCATTGCGGCACAAGCCTTCTTCAACTCATCCCACTGCTGGTAGCCACGCATGCCCTGGGCACAGATTTGGTTGGGGATGCCCTCAATGGTCACCTCAACTTTCGCAATCTTTGGGTTGTAGAATGAGGCATTGGATTCCTGTGACGAAGCACACGCTGGAAGAGAGGATGAGGTACTCCCTGTGGTCCCTATCCCAGAGGCCCCCTCTCTGGATCAGTCTCTACCACAGGAAGGGCGATTAGTAATAGGCGCTGTCAATGATTATTACGATGCATTAGCTGAAAAGGTCACACACACCTCCCTCGGTCGTGATTATGGAAAGTTTGAACTTGTTGGAGGAGTGTTACATTTGAAGGACTACCCTGACATGAGTATTACAAATTCTCGTACCAAGAAACCGCTTTCACTTCAAACAATAGGTAGTAGTGGAGGGAGGGGGGTTGGGGGCTAAGGCCGCCTGTGATGGTTTGGGGTTCACTGAGTGGTCCCGACAAGCGGTGTCACAAAAAGAAAGCAAAAGCCCTCCAAGGCATTGACCAAGCAGCTGCTAAAGCCGCAGAGAACTTAGAAATGAGCGGCCCTGAAGCCATTACTGTAACAGGTGGCACACTGGTGGGAAGCTAAAATGGCAAGCTTGGAGGAGGATGGGAAGGATGATAATCGAGCATGGAAATTCCGAGCAAATGAGCTTGCAGAGCTGCAGGACCTGAGCCGTGTCCGTGTTGAGGCTGCCTCTTCTTAACAAGGACACAACGCTAGCTGAGCGTGTATGCACCCTGTTCCGGGAGCAGGGCATAACAATCGCCTCCATCCTCACTGCGATTGGATTGGCAATCTCGACCCTGGTAGTTGCTTTGACGGGTGGAGGGAGCACTAGTGCTTTTGGGCATCAAAGGATGTGCCAATACCTAGTATTTCTGAGCAGACCTGTGCCTGAGCACAAAGAAAGGCCCAGACATAGGTCTGAATGCTGTCGTTGATCCGTGTGATACCCGGGGCAGTTAATTCCTCTGATTTTTCCAGGATTTAATTACTCCAGGGGGTGCTTACACCTTCCTGGTCTTGCTTTATAAAATCAATATGCAGCTTGCTGCCCTGAAAAAGCCGTTGGTTGATTTTTCAAAGGTTTGCCTAACGGTCCGTGTTGGGGTGGGTGTTTCCATAATGAGTGATCACCCGTAGGATAAAGGGTGGAAACCAGGGCCTCGGGCCGTTCTACTTCACCGACCCCGAGACACAAAAGGTACGGGTGATCACTCATTATGGAAACACCCACCTGTACGAATCCGGCAGATACAGATATGGGAGTCCCCTCTCCAGGCGTTCCAAGCGGCGTGGCCGATATATCCGTTGGAAAGGCGCACGAGGATGAGAAAACAACTCTTATTGTAGGCGGAATCACTATAGTCTTAGCTGTGCTTTGGTTTGCTACTTAGTAAGTCACGGACCATACATGTTCTGCCATCCAACCAGCCATCTTTGCAGCTGAGTTAAGCAACCATGATATAATGGAGCCAATGATCCCAGAGTTAAGGTGGTCCAACGCAGAGATACACCGCGGCCGGAGGTTGCGCACCATACAACAAAATTTACCTGGTAGTGTTTCATACAAGAATGGTAAATGATTCCTGATCAATAGATATACTTGTAATTCGCGACATATCATTTTCGCCATATTTTCTATAAACGACAAAGCTAATCATTTCCACCTTCAACATAAAGATGGGGCCGAAATACATAAAGGGCAAGTTATTCGGTCTCTATTGATATGGCTCGCATGTCCACAAAATGTTCAACTAGAGATAATCTCATAAATGATGTAAGCAGATTATTTTAAGTAGCAAAATCATCTAGAAAGTACCATCATTTGTGTATTCTATCTTTTGAGCATATAAGTTGAATATGATGCAGTGGTTGGTCTCACATATACATTGGTCACTACTTCGCAAAATATCCTACAACCAACTCTTTACAATATAATGTGATTTGAAACGTCATAATCACACGTCCAATGAACACGTACAATGAACGTCCGTAATATGTACACAACTTTCTCCATACCCTGAAAGATCTGCTAAGGACAATTGATTAACACCACGAATCAATGGCATGGCAAACGTAATGACATTAGAGTGCTAAGAAGTAATCTGTATAGCCATAGTTGCTTGCTGTGCTATTTCAACCAAAGCTGCAAGGCATAAAAAAGTAATGAAAAGTTGTTGTTGGTCTGCCTCTGTAGACTATGGTCAATTAATAGTAATGATAATAATCTCTATTCAAAGCTTGGGTAGATGTTTGATAAGATATTATCTTATTGGCTTCTTCTCCTGCTACTGTTATTGAAGCAGCAATATGCAAATACATAGTTATTGTACTATATACACTTTTAATACTAATGAACTCAAGGATATTTATTAATAGCCACTTCTTACTCTTTTGTTTTGAACACACAGGAAGGCATTTCGATACTTATAAAATATGCCTTGACCATTCGTGGACAACATTTAGTAGACCAAGCATAAATACATTATAATAATTATGTTGGCATTTAAGCTGTACAAGTGGTAATTAAAATGTCGGGAATATGTTATAATTGCAACAATTATTTGTTGCTTCGCTCCCCACTACCAGTATCATTTACATGGCTTGTTACTTTTGTAGAGTAATGCTCAACTTGTTGACATTCGAAAGTCTCGACATCTATATTACCGTTTAAACATATCAGTGTTATCATTTTGACTTCTCTTCACTTACAATCTTCATACGGATACTCACATTCCGTTGCACTCTTTAACAGCATCAGGGAAATATTTTGATGAGAAAGCGATGACTTGTCTCCTCTAAAGGGTTGATGTGGTTTATTGTGCATATTAAGATATCCGTTTACCATATGACGGGCTAATTGATTATCTACTAGTACCATTCACCACCTGCTTGAATTTAAGAGCCAAATCATGTCCACTCCTGTTGATTATTGATAAAGTTAGAACATTTCAATCTGTATTAAGCAAACATAGTGCGGTCAAAGTTTCATTACCAATGTAATTGGGTATACATCCTAATTGTGTACTAATTCTTCTAAAGCAGGCAGGTGGTAGATTTATCGTTGTAGCGTGAATTTTGGATATGATTGTGGTTGGTGTTTTAAAGGCTGGTCGATGTATTTGTCGTAGTAGAACACAGTAGGTTGGCGCATATGATATGATAATAGGCCAGGACAATATACAAGCAATGTTGGCTGCAAGAGATGCATAATGCAATCAAAGTGCTTTTGAGAACGCAACAGATATAGCACATATTTATCACTCATATGATATGATAATAGGCCAGGACAATAGACAAGCAACAACAAAGGACAATAGACAAAATTCAGCAAAGGACAATAGACAACCGACAGCAAAGGACAAGAGACAAGCGACAGCAAAAGGACAATAGACAAGCGACAGCAAAGGGCTATAGATAAATGAAAGCAAAGGGACAATAGACAAGCGACAGCAAAGGTCAATAGATAAACGAAAACAAAAGACAATCAACATATGACAGTAAGGGGCAATGGACAACCGACAGCAAATGTCAGCAAAGTCCCATAACTTCAGACAATGGGGGATCCAATAAATCACCATACATCAGTTTTGTGTCTTCAATCACAGCAGGCACTAACAAGTATCTAAGAGGATGTAAATCGCGCGCAGCGTATTATGTCTACATAAAACGGCTTGAACATTGTTTCTTGAAACTGATTGTCGCTTTTGGTGAAACTGGTTATGTAATATGCGGCGTAATTGACATTTTCCAATGTCCTACAATAACATCCAATATCAATGAACGTTCAACTAAAATATTTCAAAATGTGCTCATTTAACGACATACTGACAAAAGAATGATATGTGTTTTAAATGGCATCTGTCTTTATATTGAATTCAATTGATGAATACTAAACCTACGTTAAGAACGATACTTGTGCATTATTAAACACTCTCCTGGCAACTAACGTATTCCAACTACACAACAAACGAACTAGTATATCAAGTAGTAAAATGAGTCCTCAGTAGCTCAATCAGCATATGATACAATGCGCAAGTATTGCACTAATATAAGAGAGTTTTAGTATAAGTATTTTCAAAAATGTGACAAAGGCATACCAGAAGGTGCATCGGATAGATACACAGGTCAATCGGATGCCTAATGATTGCCTACTTTGTAGTAAATAGAAAAAGAGAATATTTTTAACTTATCACATGACGTCTCAGTGGTCAACGTTATTCTAGTCGGCTTAATTCTGATGTCACAGCATAGCCGGGTTATATTTCCCTTTGACCTGTTGCACGTTCTTAAAGTCTATACTTTAATTGCTTCCAATATGCGTAAGACTGTGGAATAAGACATCAAACCATTTTCTAAATCTCTGGAAGTGCATCACTAGTAAACGATCGACGACTTTTGGACATTCAATTCCGCTTCGTGAATTGGTAAAGCATGTTGCTTTAAACAGCATCAGCAACGTTTGTATATATATATATATATATATATATATATATATATATATATATATATATATATATATATATATATATATATATATATATATATATATATATATATATATATATATATATATATATATATATATATATATATATATA
Source organism: Urechis unicinctus (assembly GCA_034190875.2). Taxonomy (NCBI): domain Eukaryota; kingdom Metazoa; phylum Annelida; class Polychaeta; order Xenopneusta; family Urechidae; genus Urechis; species Urechis unicinctus. The sequence continues at coordinate 40,116,330 of CM067350.1, read as the reverse complement.
TATATATATATATATATAAAATAAAATCTCTTTGTTTGGTTACATAATAGCCACCTTGTAGGACACGAATAACAATAATACATACACCTAGAAGGTCAGACCGGGCACTCAGACTAGTTGTTAGCCCCATACGCATAACTGGAACTGACATTATCATAGAATATTCATGGTCAACACCATTGTTACCATCACCAAATGACCATTCATGTATTCCATAAATCAACCGCCCTCTTTAGTCCGCCCAAACAGTAATGAGGGGTTTCAGTGAAGGCTGGTTGTGAAGCGCATCAACATAGGTTTTTATAGCATATTCACAGAGGTCGGCACCCTGATCCGTTTTTTAGCTCCATTTAGCTCCATTTATTGACATCGTGTAAATTGAAAAGCAACACCAATTGGAAGGTCGTGGTTGTTCAATAGACGTCCCTTATCTCTTATCTCATTCACAGCTCAGACAGTAACACGTTTTGACACAGGATTAGCGATGTTTGTGGTTATAATATCACCAAAAGAGGCGTCCTCAAACCCCATAATTTCAAGAAGCGTAGTGGGCGCACAATCAAGGATGTTGTGCGTGGTACTGACTTGACCGAGGTGGATATAAAGAGGGTTAAAGATGCTAAAGTTAACGGACCGGTCACCTTTGTGAGTACCTGAAGAAATCAATTCTCCACCCAGACCGATATCAACACCCAATATTTTTAACACATCAGGAATTTGGAGGGTAATAGCCCCATCTGGAGAATCAACCCCCAAACTAAAACCTATAGCTGTAAACATATTTTGAATATGTTTGAAGTTCACGAGGGTAGTGGTACGTACTCCTTCTCCTGTAGAAACTTTCCTCTTTCTAATGGTCAACCTTGATCCAATGTTACACCAACCCACAGTATACGTGATTGACCTAAGAACTATGCATAGATCACCTGCACTATTGTCAATAGCATTTTGCAGGGACACAGCCTGGCTGCTTTGAACATTTGAAAGAGTGTGATACATAGCACTATGAATAAACAAGCCCTTACATTCAATAGGAATCCAACATACAAACCAGGCCCGCTGTACCCACCCCATATAGCAGCTGCGTAGCTGACACATCTCCTCGTCCAGGTGCAAGCAGACGACAGTTCAGAGGCGTTCAAGGTTTAGTTCACCAACCTGTTTGAGCACTACTTGGTGCCAAACATAAGTAAGGATAAATTTGTAGTTGGCTGGAGAACCAACCACATGCAATACTGGCAGAAACAGGTAAATTTTGTTGTATGGTGCGCAGCCTGCGTTGGACCACCTTAACTCCGGAGTCCCACCAATAAGGAATCTTTAAAAGCTTCACGTGTACTACACCATTCGGAGACTTCTGAACGAAATGAGGGTAGCACTACCGAATAATGCCACATGATCAGCCACCATCAGTAACTTTGACAAGAGAATCTACCACCAACTCTGCCATGAGTTTGATGTTGCCAAAAGCAGCAATCGGAGGATAAAGGGTGGAAACCAAGGCCTTGGGCGGTTCTACTTAACCGACCCTGAGACATACGAGGTACGGGTGATCACTCATTAAGGAAACACCCACCTGTACGAATCCGTTAGGCAAACCTTTGAGAAATCAACTAACGGCTTTGTTTTTCAGGGCAGCAAGCTGCATATTGATTTTATAAAGCAAGACCAGGAAGGTGTAAGCACCCCCTGGAGTAATTAAATCCTGGAAAAATCAGAGGAATTAACTGCCCCGGGTATCACACGGATCAACGACAGCATTCAGACCTATGTCTGGGCCATTCTTTGTGCTCAGGCACAAATCCGCTCGGAAATACTAGGTATTGGCACATCCTTTGATGCCCAAAAGCAATTTCAGGTTAATGTTTAGGATGCCATCACCTCCCCAGTGAACATTTCTTCATCCATCCGCAGGTATAAAAACCTGCTTCAGAAAGCTTCCTCAAAGCTTGATTATGTGTTTGGAACGGGAACAGCAGATCGTCAGCAATACTGAGGTCAACGCGGTTGCTTTGCCCTCCGCCAGATACAGATATGCGAGTCCCCTCTCCAGGCGTTTCAAGCGGCGTGGCCGATATACCCGTAGGAATGGCGCACGAGGATGAGAAAACCGCTCTTACTGTAGGCGGAATCGCTATACACTTAGCTGTGCTTTGGTTGGCTATGTAGTAAGTCACAGAGTATCAGCAGACTAACTCCCCCACCGCCACAGCTGCAGCCCATACATGTTCTGCCATCCAACCAGCCATCTTTGCAGCTGACGTAAGCAACCAACATATGATGGAGCCAATGATTCCTGGAAGGGCAGCTGCTGCCTTACCGGCTAGGCCCTTCAGGACGTTTGCCAAGGAGTTCAACTGTTTTTTAATGCATTCCATTACACCGGAATTATCAGCTGGCGTCGGTGTTGGTGCCGGGGTTGTACTAGTGCTCCCTCCTCCCTTCAAAGCAACTACGAGGGTCGTGATTGCTAATCTAATCGCAGTGCCTTGCTCCCGGAACAGGGTGCGTACACGCTCAGCTAGCGTTGTGTCCTCGTTCAGAAGTCTGTTGATCGTTTCCCTCATGCGGTTAATTTGGGTTCACAGACGTTCACGGTTTGCCGAGGCAGCCTCAACACAGACACGGCGCAGGTCCTGCAGCTCTGCAAGCTCATTAGCTCGGAATTTCGATGCTCGATTATCACCCTTACCATCCTCCTCCAAGCTTGCCATTTTAGCTTCCCGCCGGTGTATATCGCTTTCTATCTCAGTTATCTTAGCTATGTTGTTGACCAGCTCACCCCTCTGGGTCAGCACAGCCTTTGCAAGCCTACAAGCTTTCGGTATGTCGGACCATCTGTCTGTGTGCCCACGTTTTCTATAGCGCTATGAACGTCCTCTATTAAGCTTATTTCTTCCTTGCCACCTGTTACAGTCATGGTTTCAGGGCCGCTCATTTCTAAATTCTCTGCGGCTTTAGCAGCAGCTTGATTATTGCCTTGTAGGGCTTTGCTTCCTTTTGTGACACCGCTTGTCGGGACCACTCAGTGAGCCCCAAACCATCACGGACGGCCTTAGCCCGTCCCCCCCCCGGTACTAGCTATTGTTTGAAGTGAAAGCTTTGTTTGGTATGAGAATTTGTAATACTCATGTCAGGGTAGTCCTTCAAACGTAACTCTCCTCCAACAAGTTCAAACTTTCCATAATCGCGACCGAGAGGGGTGTGTGTGACGTTTTTAGCTAATGCATCGTAATAATCATTGACAGCGCCTATATTTAATCGCCCTTCCTGTGGTAGAGACTGATCCATCTCAATGTCCCATTCCATAACAGGTGGGAGAGAGGGGGCCTCTGGGATAGGGACCACAGGGAGTACCTCATCCTCTCTTCCTGTGTCGTGCCAATCCTCCTCCACTACGTCTTTATATAATGGGTTATCAAAACTCCATTATGTTAAAGATAAAATTGTAAATAAGCATTCAATATTTTGAGTACTTACGGATGCAAACCAAATCCATACTGCTGGATACGCAAACCCCTTGACAGTCTGTAGTTATTACAAACAATCCAAGCACTGCTCGCAGCATGAAGTGTATCCTACTGCTCTTTAAAGACCTAGCCAATGCCTCATTCACCAGGAAGACAGAGTCGTTCTACAACCCAAAGATAACGAAAGTTGAGGTGACCATTGAGGGCATCCCCAACCAAATCTATGCCCAGGGCATGCGTGGCTACCAGCAGTGGGATGAGATGAAGAAGGCTTTTGCCGCAACGAGTAAACAAGACTCCAGTGTAGCAATAGCTGCAAAATACTTGACAGAACTGTTTTGATCTTGAGCTCTTCCCGTTGCAGGGCTTGCAAGAATTTCTCTACAGCGTTGCCTCATCTATACAACACATGCGTTTCGGTCTGACCTTCACACCAGACAACTACATAGTCGCAACCACGTGGTTCATGTTTCTCTGTTTTCTGCGTGTTGCTCTTGGTAGCATCAAGTGCAGGGCCTGGAAGTTTTACCGTGAGCGCCTCAAAGTCGGCGTAGATAACATAAGGGGCAGCTAGCTGCTTTTGCCAGTTCTGGAAGGATAATATGTCTTCCCTTCCTCAGGCATGTCCACTCACACAGCAGTTTGCCCTATCCCTATACACTCAAGTTTGTGCACAGAGAGCAGTTTGTCAGTTTTATAACCATGTAGGCATCGCTCACAGAAGAATATGCGGTGTTCGTGTTCACTCCTTCTCAATCAGCATGAGATTTCTACGTGGACCAGGATGTTTAATGAGGTGGTGTATGATAGGGGCCTCCCTATCCCAGTCGAAGACGTTCAAGGCTAGGTTAGCATGTTTTTCTACCTTCTCAATATGCGACACTGGTGATGGATATTCTGCACAGGCGCAGGAGCAGGGGATGATTTGCGTGGCGCGGACCACCCAGCCATAAGTCTAGCATATATCTCATTGTATACGTGGTCAAATTCATTACTCATTTCAAATGCTTGGAGTGCAACCTTAGAGCGGGGTAGGGTAGTTTCAACCCGTGAATTGTAACATAATCGCTTTGGGCTTTACGTGCTCGTGTATGGTGAGTCATGTTTCATATATAGATTCATATCTCTAAATGGAAATTCGGTACTAGTAAAAAAGCAGACTTTAACCTTGTTAACAAGCACAGTGGGTAGACAGCAAGCAGACTTTGACCCAGTTGACAGTGCCCAATTCTACAGGAGGAGCACATCATGAGTTCTATGTTTTGACAGGGCTCAGTGTCAAAGGCTGCAGGCTGGGCTTCAATCTTTTTCTTTTGGTAAACAAGCCGGTGGTTGACCTTATCGAACCCAAAATCCTGCACAATCCTAGGTTATTTCCTATACCCTTCTGACAAACCGTACAAAGACGATTAACAACACCATGTTATATTTTATATCTGTGTAAGTTACAAAACTCTTGTGTACAGGGCCTGTTACAAGGGTATTTCTTTCTGACCAATATCCACGGGCACTTGTTTGCTACCATTCTTGCGTATATAATATATACATATCTAATGTCTAATTGAGAAAACCGTCTGGCGACAACTGGGTATCTGATGGCACCACCTGTTCCTTTACAAAGCCACCGAGCGGTCCATCGAACAAATAGAATAGTACAGGTTCACCAGGTTTAGTGACAGGGTGTCCACTCTGGCTGGTATTGAGTGGCCAAGACTCCATGTTTTGATAGCAGTTGGCTTGCGGCGCCCATGATAGTTTAGGCCAATGTGGCGAGTCTTGCTTATATATCCTATCAAGCACACCTGCAACCTCATTAGCCTCTTTTGTAGTCAATGGCTCAGTCGCGTTGTAGCTTGATGCCACTTCCACCACTGTGAGTGCATACTTGTAAGTCCGGCGTTCCATGACGTCATGAGAAGAAATAAGAGATCTACATGGTGAACCTCATTAGGCCCAGACACATTAAATTTTGGTTACGGAATGTGTTTCGGCACTGGTTGATTTGCCATTTTGCTTGCTTTGTTAGCCACCCCCTGGCAACTTAATCCGAAACCCTCGCGTCTGTTGCAAATTTCTTGATAGCTGTACTGCCTTTCCAGTAGCACTTAGGATTAGAGTAGGTGTTTTGCATGCGACAAGCGATCCATTGTTGTATCCATATATGCTTACCGTCCTCCAAACGCTAAGTCAAATAAATCAGTCTGGCTTTATTCAGAGTTTGTATGCAAACTATTTAGCAAGCCTGCCGCGACCAGTCAAGTCGTAGCCATACCCTGGTCATCTGGGGGCAAGTAAAAGTCTGAAAGCTGAGACTCAGAGTCCAGTGGGTCAACGGATTTACCTGTGATTAGGTAGTACTGATGCATAGCCTCGTCAACATCAGCGAAAGTATCATTGGCATGTCCCTGGCAGCAGAGCTGCTCGTTGATGAAGTCAAACCGCTCAGTTCGCTTGTTAGCCCACGCTGCCTATGCTGCTCTTTTGCCATATCATGGCGTTTATGTTCCACTTGGCTGCTTCGTAACTTAGAGAATAAGAAGTTGCTCCCTGAGAATGCAAGGACATTGACAAGGGCACTACAACAAGTGGCGCAATTGAGGCTATTACTTAAGTATATCAGCTGGTATAATCCCTTGTTTAATTAGCATATCCTTTGTGGCCATGGCTAGTGCTACATCGGCAACAGCCATAGCCAGTTCGTGTGGAGTGAAGTCAAGACGCGGCAGAGCCACTCCCAGAGCCATCGTACCGAGCTTGGCACTTTTAAAGTCTAATATATTGCTGAACCCAGCGTCTGTAGGACACTACTACCCAGGTAATTATACCTAAACTTGTAACCGAGGCAGCGGCTGCTTCCGGGGCTAATATCGCTTCAATCTACAGCATATGCAGTAGGTGGATCAGCCTTCAGCAGCAATTTTGCGTGCGTGGTCTTTGCCAGTACCTGGCGTACTGCGGCGCGTTTTTCCCTTGTTGGGATCACATCATTCTCACGTAGGGCCTCTTCAAATGCGTCGTGATCCTTGGTGTGAAAGAGCACCATCCTGCGGGTCTGCTCACATAGGTCATTCAGCACAGAGTAGTACTTTTGGGTGAGGACCTACACACTTTGCTGCGCATGGCGGCTGCAAAAGGTCGGTTTAGATAACATGTCTTCCTTCTTGGTTAGGGCCTTTTTTTGCCGAACAATCATCAATGATGCACAGGGTAGCCTCGCCCTTAAAACAATGGTAGAAGGCCCTCAAGTGCTCATGTAGCCGCTCCCCTGGATCAACCACGTACACCTCTGAATCACCCCAAACCCATTGCCGCGACTGATAGGCCTCGTTGAATCGGATGGTAGGACAGAGGATCACAGCATGCTCAAAGGTACCGACGAAGGGCCCTTTAAGTAGGTCTAGCATGGAAACGGTTTTTCCACATCCTATCTGCCCATAAAGAATAGCCGAGCCGGAACAATCTGGAAATGCAAACTGGTGACACCCTCAGACACAATCTCCACGTGCCGGCCACTACCATGGAGCTGGTCGTCATCACTCGTCCTTAAGTTGAGCAACAGAGCATACTTGCTGGTTAGGTACTCTCCTAGGGACACAAAAAAAAACTCGGCGAGTTTGGTGCCTGTGCCCACGGCGGAACGATCGCGTGATGTTGGTTTTCGTCATCTAAGTAAGCGCATTCGACTTTGCGTGCAGTCTAACAAAGAAGAGGGACGAGCGGGAGGGGAGGGGGTGATTTTCTTTACATGGCCACCTAAAACCATGTTAGTAACTCTATTGACTTACTTTATAAGGAATCACACTGTGTTTTCCTTTGTGAGGGATTTGAATGCAAATCGAAACAGAGTAACCCCCCACAATTTCGTTAGGTGGCAAACCATTATTTGGCGCTTGCGCGATTGGCGGAAATGCACACTTGAATTGACAGGGCATTCACCAATCCTACCAATCTGAAACTCTAGTAGGAAATCGTCACGGAAATAGAGTACAACCCATTTATTGCTTCAGCGGGTGAATTGGTGAGTGCACATATTCAGTAATTCTTAGTATTGTTAACTTGGTGAACTGCTTACCCCAAGTTATCTTGATCAGTCGCGTTTTTGGGTTTGTTTGTTAACTTGGCGAATCGTTTTCCCAAAGTTATCGTGTTCAGTCGTGTTTGTGGGCTGTTTGTGGGCTGTTTGTTTGTATGTTAACTTTTTTTTTCTTCTCGCGATACATGTCGAAACAAAATTATAAGTGGTCGGCAGCAATGATGTGCGGAACCTATATGTTTTGTTTTGACCTTGATCCAAAAAACTACGGTCAAGGAACCCCGACTATCTCCGTGGATAAGTTCGATCTTTGTACACCTTTTTTAGCCTTATTCAATTGCAAATGTTTTGTAAATATATGTAATTATCCTTTACCAAATCACCCGCCACGTGCATGTCAGGCAAAGGCGCTACCGCTACCCCGTGCCGTCTAAGATATTTCCTTTTATTTAACGTAGGTTAGCTTCGTAATAAATCTTTGTTAATGCCGTGTAATACCAATTACAGATATTGTAGCTGAATTAAATTGTCACCGTTATATATATATATATTTATATTTTAATATGTATATATATATAATATATTTATGTATGTATAGCTAAATATATAATATATATATATAAATATATATCTATATATACATATATGAATGTATATATACTGTTTTATATGTAATATAGAGATATATATATATATCAAGATATATTGTATATATATATAATAATAATAATATATACATATATATATGATATATATATATATGTAAATATATATATACATTTATATATGTATATTTACATATGTATACATATATATAGAGATATATATATATATAGGTTCATATATATAAATATGTATATCTTTATCTATGTATATATATATGTTGTACATGTATATATATATATATATATATATAGATATATATATATATATACACAGATATACATAAATATATATATAAATATATCTCTATATATACATATATAATATCTATATATATATATTATAGATATATATAAATATATATATATATCTATGTTTATTCTGTATTATAGATATATAGATATATATATATATCAATATATATGTATATATAGATAATAATAATAATAATAATATACCTATATATATGCATATATATATATGTAAATATATATATACATTTATATATGTATATATTTATATATGTATATATATACATATATATATATATATATATGTTCATATATATAAATATGTATATCTTTATATATGTATATATATATGTACATGTATATATATATATATATGTACACATATACATAAATATATATATATATATATATATATATATATATATATATATATATATATATTTAGACGACCTCTCGCTTGTCATGTTCGCAACTCTCACTCTGATATAGCAATCATTTGTGACCTTGACCTTCTCAGTCCCATCCATACACTATACCGAACCGATAAATGCATTCAGTGAGCTGGGGTAAGCTGTTAGAAAGGTGACTTGTGAATTTGGGTTGTAGAGTTGACAGCTGAGAAAGGTGCAATCATTCAGCATATTTATTCTTAATCTATATTAGTGTGAATTTGCACAAATACCTCTCTATTTTTAGTGACATTAAAGTACATGATGGTGGCGCCCTTCTGAGTAGGATTGTGTCTGATTGAAACACACGCGCTTCGTACCACGCTGTGACATGAAAGTGAAGTATCACCTGTTGTAAAGCACGTATAAGTAACCAGGTACTGACTGTACCTGAGCTGTGACAAACAATATTGATAAGATCAATGACATCAAGAGCGCTTGAAAAAAAAATTACATTCCTTTTAACAATGAGTCACCGGGCCTTATCTATTCATTTGATCCAACAGTTCACGGACTTATCTTAAATTAATCAGCCGACCCGATGCACTCGGAATGTGTGTCTATGTATGTATGTATGTTTGTATGGTATGTATGTATGGTATGTATGTATGTATGTATGTATGTATGTATGTATGTATGTATGTATGTATGTATGTATGTATGTATGTATGTATGTATGTATGTATGTATGTATGTATGTATGTATGTATGTATGTATGTATGTATGTATGTATGTATGTATGTATGTATGTATGTTGTATGTATGTATGTATGTATGTATGTATGTATGTATGTATGTATGTATGTATGTATGTGTATGTATGTATGTATGTCTGTATGTATGTATGTATGTCTGTATGTATGTATGTATGTATGTATGTATGTATGTATGTATGTGTGTATGTATGTATGTATGTAAATGAATCAGCCGACCCGACGCACTCCATGTGTGCGCCTACGTCTATATATGTATGTATGTATGTATTTCTATGTATGTATGTCTGTCTGTATGTCTGTATGTATGTATGTATGTTGTATGTCTGTATGTATGTATTCGTATGTATATGTATGTATGTCTGTATGTATGTATGTATGTCTATGTATGTCTGTCCTGTCTGTATGTATGTATGTATTGTATGTATGTATGTATGTCTGTCTGTATGTATGTATGTCTGTATGTCTGTATGTATGTATGTCTGTCTGTCTGTCTGTATGTATGTATGTCTATGTATGTCTGTCTGTATGTATGTCTGTCTGTGTCTGTATGGTATGTATGTATGTATGTATGTATGTATGTATGTTGTATCTGTATGTATGTATGTATGTATGTATGTGTGTATAAGTCTGTATGTAAATGAATCAGCCGACCCGATGCACTCCATATGTGTGCCTATGTATATATGTATGTATGTATTTTAGATGTATGTATGTATGTATGTATGTATGTATGTATGTATGTATGTATGTATGTATGTATGTATGTATGTATGTATGTATGTATGTATGTATGTATGT
>CM067350.1:40020949-40103449 GCA_034190875.2 Urechis unicinctus | reverse complement strand
TGTCTGTATGTATGTATGTATGTATGTATGTATGTATGTATGTGTATGTATGTATGTATGTATGTATGTATGTATGTATGTATGTATGTATTATGCGTGCGTGTATGTAAGTATGAAGGTCACGTTGTAAATTCCTTAATTGTGGACAGCTAGTCTGGTGTTTATACTTCATGATTTGAACATGAAAACAGCTTTAACGCCTGTCATTTAGTGTTAGTAGTGTGAACTATCTTCACCAGTGTATTGTTTGGTTTTCATTTACACTCAGATACCCCGTTCGACCGTGTAGCAGTATCTCCACAACTCTCGCGTGTTTTGGCTTTTATTTTCGGAAATATTTGTTTTGTTTTAAGAGGCGAAAATAATCCCTATCGTCCGTAGGCAAAGCCATATGAACTATTCGATTGATCGCACATACATAAGGAGCTCACACATAAATTATATAAATACAACTAGACAAAGAGGTAACTACAATATATATTGTGGAATACTGCATTATATTAAACAGATCTTTGCGAATCGCCTCGATGGCGAGGTTGGCATTTCTTTATAGTCTGGAATATCCAACAAATTAGAAGGGTTCCATTGCACAAAAATGTGATGCTTTCCCATCGACCGAAACATCGTGTGCTCGAGATGAAATGGAAAAGACACAATAGGGGAATGGAAGAGATAATTTTTCCACCAATCTTCAGAATTGCTTGCGCTAACCAATTGATGATATTGCTACTGTCGTTCTCCTGCAGACATTTTGGAGGTATGAAGTTATGGAAGATTACACTGCTCATTGTGGTGCTGACTGCCCTTATAAAAGGCCACGTACTATTCTTTCAATATCTGGGTAAGTTCTTGACATGTACATTAAACAAACAATGATTACCACATAAAATAATTGCTACTATATATATATATATATATATATAGTTATATATATTTATATATATATATATATATATATATATATATATATATATATATATATATATACATATATATATTATATATATATATATAAATATACATATATATATATATATATATTTGTATATATACATTTATATATATATATATATAAGTTCATATATATGTGCATATGCATAAATATATAGAAACATATATATGTATTTATATCATTTCTTATTTGTGGGAGTATATATATTTATATATGAAAATAAATATATATACATATACTTATATGTATATATTTGCATATATGTATAAATATACATAAAAGTGTATATACATATATGTTTGTGCATATATATTCATATATATAAGTATATATATACAGATATCTATGTAATTATATACACATATGTATGTATCTATATATATATAAATATGTTTATATATGTATATATATAAATATATATATATATGTATATATATGTATATATATATGTTTATATATATATATACATATATATACGCATAAATATATATTTAAATATGTATATATACATATATTTGTTTATATACACGTTTTCCATATATATGTATTTATATATTTATATCTCCATATCTATACATATATATATCTGCATCTATGTATATATATGCCTTGTGCATTAAACAGAAAATGATTACCACATAAAATGTTTGTTAATATATATATATATATATATATAATGTATATACATATATATATATTTATATATATATATATAAGTTTATATATATGTGCATATATATATATATGTATATATATATATATATATATATATATAGAAAACATATATATGTATTTATATTATTGCATATTTGTAAGAGTATATGTATTGATATATGAAAATAAATATATATATACATATACTTATATGTATATAATTGCATATTTGTATAAATCTTCATTTATGTATATATACATATATGTTTGTCTATATATATATCATATATATAAGTATATATATACAGACATGTATGTCAATATATACATGTATGTATGTATTTATATATATGTATATATATGTATATATATAAATATATTTATGTATATATATGAATATATATATGTTTAAATATGTATATATGTACATTATATATACATATACATATATACGTAAATATATATATTTAAATATGTATATGTACATATATTGTTTATATACACGCATACATATATATGTATTTATACATTTATTTCTCTATATCTATGCATATATATATCTGCATCTATATATATAAATATATCTAAACGTATAAATATATATTGATGTACTTATATATATATATATGTGCATATATATATATGTGCATATGTATATAAATAAATGTATATATTTTTACATATATATAAACATGTATACATGTATATAACAATATATATTATATATATATATATGTATATATAGGTATAACTGTATATATATTTCTATATGTTATAAGATTTAAATGTAATTCATATAAATATATATTATATATCATTATATGACACGCACATATATATTCATTTACACATATAATATATATATATACATAAATATATATATGCATATTGCTATATATATATATATATATATATATATATATATATATATATATATATATATATATATATATATATATATATATATATATATATATATATATATATATATATATGTTCCTACATGTAAAGACGATACCAGACTGCAGAAGCCTAGCTCTCAAGATGAACATGGAGATGGTGAGCTCTGTTAAATTGTTTGTGCCCAAAAATAATTTGGTATGTTTTGATGTAATGTTTACCATATAATTTGTTAGCTTCCTCTCCATCCCCCCACCACATATATCGTTTTTTTCACGTGTTGTTTATACCAAGGTGCCAAAGATAATTTAGTGGATCAAGAATGGCTATCTCAAAGACAGGTATGTTTACAGTCGACTGACATTTATTTTAAACTGATATTTGTCAGCATCTTGCGTAGAAATTGCTGTTTTTGCTCACATTCGTTATGTGTTGATAACTCTTTGCTGTGCTTTAATGCTAACCGGGAAATGCATCGATGAACAATTTGTGACATTTACGCAGCATGTTAGTTGTTGTCAGCAGCTGGCTACTTTAAGCCGCGTTATACTCTGATACGTTTTATACTTTGTTGTGATTAAGACTTACTTGCTAGGTTGGCTTGTTGAAGCCAACCTGTGGAAATATAAAAGTTTTTCCCAAAGTGACTGTACAAAGCACTTGGTAGAGGGTTGAACCGATGTATACCAAACCCAAAGTGATGGTTCTAAATATCACACAGATTTATCTACAAAATAGTGAATAATAAAACTAGCACAAAGAGACAAAGAGAAAGTGTGTATGTGTTTGTATGTTTTACATAAAGTCGATAATTTAAATATTCAAAGACACTGCAATAAATTTACAAAATTTTGATAATCAATATAACATATGGGCAATGGTACGTGCAAAGTACACGAGTACTAAATTTACAGATGAGCAAATCGAACCAAACCTACAAATACTCTCCACAACCATACCACCAGACAGTTATTATAGCACTTTAAATCATTTCTATTTGTTTTCTTTTGTGTGTCCCTTTCCAGCACTTATTATCACTAAAACGGCCAGCAAAGGTGTTTATGCTTGCCTATATGCGAGGAGGATCATCTTTCGGAGGAGAATTATTTAACAGGGATCCCGAAGGAGTGCTGTGGTATGAACCACTGGATCAGTTCTACATGGCGTATCATGGAGCAAGGAAATGGGGGCTGCCTATGAGCTATACCATAAACTCAAATCTGACACAAAGGTAATCACGTTTTTCATTTTTATCAGTACAAGTCGCGTACATTAGTTTGTATTTATAGCCAAGTGTCGACTGCAAATACCATTTGAGCATGAGTGAAATATATGCGATTTAAAAAAAAGTTGCTCTAACTTTCCGGTATCGAGAGGTTTGCAAATATAAACATTACAGCATTACAAAATCAGAGCTTTATTCTTGTTTTCAAGTTAAACTACATTGTTATTTTTTGGCTAACAAAACCGGTGTAAAAGTGATTGAATATCAATTGTTTGAATTGATAACATGTTGGAAATCTTGTTATGTCAGCCTAGTTAAGGAGGCGGAAATCATGCCACGAATTTATACTTAAAGTTCTCTAGACAGTTTTATGCAAACAAACACAACGAATCTATATGTGGCGCAAGGCAGTTTCTACTTTCTACTATGTTCTGCAAATTCTTAATTGTATAATGCACGTTGACGTCGGACGTTGTTAAATCAATGCTTTAGTACAGAATAGTTTATTTATTTAGTTATAGAATAGTCTGCTATACATGCCTTTATGTGTGCATATAATCAATAACGTCAATCTGCAGTCCGATATTGCGACCATCCGTATAAAGAAATGTAAACATGTTGTAAATTGTTTGGCAATGAACATTGCAAACAATTAAACACGTCTGTGAAGATATTCACACACTAATCTGTTACAGGTCCCTGACCAAACAGGAGAAGTCATGGTTTGTGGATTACTTTATAGACATCTTTACCTGTAATTACGAGCACTTGCCCCCAGAAGCACTGACACACGTCAGTTTCATATCCCATTCAAGAGCACTTCGCTTTATGACTAAGTGTGCCAGCGACTCGAATGGCTGTAAGTCTCACATCAGAGGATTGTGTGGCTCTGTCGATAATCACACACGTGATATGGACCAGTCATGGCAGAATAAATGTCCACAGATCATCCAGTTGTTGAAACGTTTGAATCCTTTAAATCACTCGTCTGAGATTGAGAGGGAAATCACGACACAGTTGAACATAACGTCTACATCTGTCAGCTTGAAGCCTTTCTTCGCTCATCATACATGCATGCAAGTCATCAAGTCAAAGTTATCAAAATGTTTGAAGAAAGCTGTGGGTATCTGTAATTCCAGTCGTTTGCATGCGGTCGAGGTTCTGCGTGCAAACATGATGGATCTTGAGGATCTCATACGGGAAGTACCCGATATATTTGTGATATATTACGTGAGGGACCCGCGTGCTATAGCTGCGTCTGTTCTTAACGTTGCTAATCTGAGATCAAATCAGACAATGGGAAAATCGATGTTGGCTGAGGTCAAATATATTTGCAGTAAAATGGCCGCTGACATAAGAGAATACAGGAGATTAGACCGAAAGTTTCCTGGGGTGTTTCTGTTGACTAAATACGAGAATTTGGTGCTGGACAGTGCCAAGTTTGGTAGGCAAGTATATAACCATTTGGGCCTTGTGGATGCTACTAAAGAGTGGAAGATTTTTGTGAAAGGTGCGTTACATGCTAAAAGCGATGGCGGGGGCACTTTTGGTGTGGTTAGATCGAATGGAACTGCTAGTGTCGATAAATGGAGGAAACATCTTGATTCAAAACAGCTGATGGAAATCAATGATTTTTGTGGAGATACTCTTGTTTATCTAAATTATAATTTGTGATATTTCTGGCCAAACACTATCCTCTTTGAAAGATTGGTCGCATCTGTTTGAGAGTCAGTGTGTGATATGTATTTTCGGTGAAATGTCTATGCATTGATTTATCATATAAGTGACTGAGAATAAATTTTCGAGTGATGTTTTTCGTTTGCGTATCATGTGTTGAACTTCTTAGTGTACTGCTGCAAGGTAAGTGCACTCTCCATCCATTATGTATCTGCCTACATTTAACATGTATTGACGAAGTGCCTGGTTATCTACGCTTCTTGCTGGTAGTAGTCTGCAACGGTCATCGGCGTTCAGTATGACTGCTTTCACTTGAACTGATTCTGAATAATGATATGTTCCTGTTAACATTCAAACTGTGATGAGAGTGTGTGTTTATGTGAATAAAGGGTGCAAATGTAGAGCGGACGTCGTCAAAGTTTCCTTCAGGACAATCATATCTCTTCAATTTTTACTTTTCTTTTGTAGACGTCATATAATACGTTCATCTTGGTGTGCCGTTAAACCTTACACTAGTCTTACTAACCTTACCTTTGACATTCCATGTTGCTTAAGTTTGTGTCTCGTATCAATGCCTCCATTGTCCCTATGTCTTGTGTACGGCTAGATACTGTAGTGCCAAAAGTGCTCATTGTAGACTGGCTATTGTGGAATAGCTAACCAAAGCATGACAGCTGCTTGGACGTTAATATGCGATGAGACATAAACGTTGCAAGGAGAGTAAACGAGAGATAGAAGTAGAATGAATGAGTGACTTGGCTTTCCTTTTAATCGCAATCTCAATCGTCTGTACACGGCCTATGTCCAGTGAAACCACCTGTCGTCAGTTACGAGCATGATTCATTGCCTACTGTAATGTCCTGCCTCCGTCCGCCCTTCATGTCCGGTTTCACGACGGTTTATGCATTCATGAACCCTTATCTACATGTACTATCTTTTGTTGCTGGATATCGATATCAGCTAAATGGGCGTGGGGACGATTTCCGTGTAGGATGCACTGAACATAGTTGCATTGCTTTGCTGAGCACCAAAAATGCAGTATCATAAAGTGTATGCATTTCGCCGACAGGGCTTCCAGATGTAATACCGCAGGGGATTTTACGTCACTTTACAAAGGGGTGAAAATACGACCGTGATGGATGAGGATGGCTATGATGCTTGGACAGCTCCTCTTAATTACCAGCGCCCGTTGCCCAGACCAGGCTATGGACCCGCGCTACTGGGATGACGGCATCTGAATTCTTGTCTTTTTAGGAAACAAACATACGTTTTCGCCTTTTTCCATTTCAATGGGCGGTTTGTGATTGATGTCACAGGACACTAATTGCAACATTATATGTATAGATGTTACCAATGAAAATTTAACGGTATAGGTAATCTTGGGTGATATATTTGTCCAGGTAATTAACGCCTTTAGGTTACCGTTTGAGTAGGAGGCCGTAATCACATATAATATACGGACACAAAATCTGACAGCTTGAAGCCTTTCTTCGCTCATCATACATGCATGCAAGCCCTCAAGACCTATCTATCAAAATGTCTTTCGCAAGCGGTATTTGTAGATCCTGTCACTTCATGCTGTCGAAGTTCAGCGTGCAAACATGATGGATCGCGAGGATCTCATTCGTGAAATACCCGATATATTTGCAATATATTACGTGAGGGACCCGTGTGCTATAGCTGCGTCTGTTCTTAACGTTGCAAATAAGACAATAGGAAAATCGATGTTGGCTGAGGTGAAATATATTTGCAGTAAAATAGCCGCTGATAATAAAGGAGATCAGACCGATAGTTTCCTAGGGTGTTTCTGTTGACTAAATACGAGAATTTGGTGTTGGACAGTGCCACATTTGGTAGGCAAGTGTATAACTATTCGGGCCTTGGTGGTTGTACAATAGTCTGCGTCCAGACTCCAGGGGTTCCGCTACGCTTCTCGCCCTAGAGTCTACGACAGGACAAGGTCTAAAACTGGCGCGTCCGAATTTTCATTAGACACGTTCGTTAATCTTTGTGACCAATCAAGTCAAAGGTTGTGACCCGGATTGACCTTAGTTGCGCGCGTCTGGCTCATGAAACTGGCTTGTGATACGCACCCTCGGTTTTATGTGACGTCACGTACATTGTTGTGGTCTGCGTCTAATGAGAACACATTGAATGTCTTCTGGAATTATGAGCGTCTTAAAAGTTCAAATTGGCACCACAACAAGCTCTTTAATCGCTTAGCTGCATGATAGTATGTTTATGTAATAGTCAGTTAAAAAGAACCAGTTGTGTATCTGCTTCTCTCGCCGACTGTGTGATTAACGGTGCCACTCAGCATGAAACAACAAATCGGGGTGTTGTAGAAAAATCACTCGTCCGGTTGAATAAGTTGACTTGGCAAGTCACCTGTCCGACATGACAAATCACTTGTCCCGGCAAGCGGACAACCAATGGTGTCGAACCCTGACCCATTCCAAGCATTGCATCGAGAACAGTAGCTTACAACGTGTAGCAAAATGTTTCCTCGTCCCAGCAGCCACATTCACAAAACAGTCACGACCCATCAAGCAGCGGAGCGTACCAAAACAAATATGGCGCTAAACCTTCGGAAAATGTGACACTAACCAATGAGAGACAATGACTCAAAAGTACCCGAGAGTTACTGAGAGACACGGCTTGTGATTGGAGCATCCCAAATCTGGGATGCTGCACCAGTTCAAGACGATACCCTAGTCTAGACTGTTGGCGAGATTATTGAATATCATTTACATGTAAACAGGGCCCGCAGCCAACAGGCTAGGGGACCTTGAATAATGAAAGTTTTTTTGAGAATAGCGCCTTGCACGCTAAAAGTAATGACAGGGCTAGTTTTGATTTATTTCGGACTAACGGATCGGCCAGTGTCAATAAATGGTGAAACAAAATTGACTCAAAGCAGCTGATACCGTTCTAAAATCTCCTTCTGTTGTTAATTGTTGTATTTCACATCCAAGTTCCACTAGGCAGATCAAAATCTTTGTAAAAAGCAACCGAATGCAACAATAAAAACAGATAAAGGGCATGTTGACATAACATACAGTCTAAGATGCGACAATGCAGATGTAACAAACACGATATGAAATCTACACACTGAAGAGTTCCTCAATCACAAGTGTAATCCGTGCAAAACCAAACATGACAATGAACAGGAGAATACCTAGTTTAGTTTATTTGACAATGCAAAACTGCTCTCATCTGAGCTGTACTCAACTCAAAAGAGTATTGCCGAAAAGGATATATCCACGGCTGATGTCTAAAAATTGCTTCTGACTTCATATCAGCATGGCCAAATACAACCCATTTCTTATGTTAAGAAGGCGGAAATAACTAGAACACTGCTAGGCAAGTCATACTAAGGCAGACTGCAGTGCTCTACACCGGCACCTTGTTGCCTACCAACTCTATCGTAACGTCAACCCAGAGCAAATACTGAAACATGAACTCATATCTGTACCAGCAATCTTGATCGTTCCTATAGAACTATGTCTGTGACGTCAGTCCGATGATGCTTGGGTGCCTGGTATTTCGTATACTTGGACATTCGCTTGGTCGGGAAATAATTAGTTGAATTGACTTCTTGCCATTGCCTGGTTGTGAGCTGAGAGGTGATATGCCTGCCGCGGAATCTTGTAAGAAAGCAATGTCCATTATCATGTTGATGCTTATTTGAGGAAAAACCATGACGTTAGAAAAACCCAAATTACGTCTGATGGTTTCGCTTCCTTTAATGCTCCACACCCATGTCGAACCCTTGACATAAAGGTACTGTTTTAATAAGGCTACACACTGAAGACTATTTACTTTATGCATCTGGTACATTTGCCCTGCATATGACTTGCTATGTTGTGAAACGTGTTGCTTATGAGCGACAGCACAGTACCTTCTCAGATAACTGCCGATACATACATCCATGATTGGTGTCTTTTATCAGGCCCTCGATGTGTGATAAAGCTGCTTTGGTTTCTGCTACTTTTCACAAATAGCAAGCGTTAACAATTGTCACAATAATTGTGTGCTTGTGTCGTTGACACTTTTTGGATTAAGATCATCTTTTAATTTTTATCCCCATATAACGATATATAGCGATCAGAAACTGTGGAGGCGAGGAAGTCTAAAGAGATGGGTCCCAGAGCGAACAGTCCCGGTGAATCTTATAGTACCGTGAATGCGTCATAAAGTGATGCTTCCTTACCGCACTTTTGATTCAAGAAAATAATAAAACACGGCTCCACTTGTTTTATGTTTCTACGTGTTTCAAATATTCAAAACCTAATCAGCATTTGGCATACGTCTATTGGTTAATAATGAGTCAAACCAAGGTATGTTTTGCTTATCAAATTGCACACACTTTTAGAAATGTCAAGCAATGTGAGACGCGTGGTTGATTAAGTCATCCTATGAATGATTAGCGGTGACGTAATCCACGTGAATATCTATGACGTGTGCTATGGGATGTCTTGAGGTCAATTGAGCCACATGTATTGTGAAGCGCCAGATCACTAGCGCGGGTATCCAGGATATGGCTAGCTGCGTTCTGCACACAAAATGAACGTGAATATGTGAATACCGCATGGCAAGTATAACCAGCCCATTCAGTAGATAGAAGAATAATCAACTTCTCCCAGCATTGGCTCACCGGGATACTGTTGTTGGGGGTAAGCACCAGGTTGTAAGTACGGTGGGTAGGTCGCACCAGGGGCAGGCGGGGATACCTGTTGTCCTACATGATAGCCCCTACCTGCATTCATTGAGGCGGCTGCGGCTGCAGACTGCGCTGCTGCGAAGCTTGCCTGCTGGGGAGCTAAAGTCGCTGTCTCGGCAGCTACAGTCGCGCCCACAGCCGATGGGTAATAGTGTGGAACGTGGTGTCCGTGATGGGGTCCGTGTTGGGGTCCGTGATGCGGTCCGTGATCATGGTGAGCGTGGAAGATTGCTCTATCTTCGGCCTTCATTGCCTTGTTGGCTTGATTGTGGGACCGGATCTGAGGTAGAAAAATATCTGGCTAATGAAGGGACGTTTATCATTACATATAAAGCATAAAACATTGTGGTTCTTACGATAAAACTGTTAGAAATGCACAGTGATATTTTTAAAAAAACCTCGTGCTACTCTATCACCTTTTCGAACAAAAATTACGTTTTGTCATGTTTGTAAATAATAATCTTTAGTGCAATGAGCCATATCGATTGAGAGAACGTTCATAATTTATGTGCCGAGGAGGGTCGGGTTTGCACAACTGTTTTTTAAAAAAAAATTATATATTATTTTGGCCCATTTTAAAGTTCTCTCTCTTACGTCGCAATCTAGCAATATGCTCTACATAGCCTTTAACCTCCGAGTTGTAATTCAGTTGATGCTAAATAAGTACAAGGCCTGATGAGATCTTAAATTAGAGAGGCCATCAGCCTCAGGGTCACAATCTCCAAAAGGAAAAGCGTGTACCTAGCATGTTTCGTCAATGAAGCTTGCCGTATGTATACAACACTCTTACCAAAACGTAATAGCATGCCTCTTATGTGTGGTGAGTGCTCTAAGACCTTTTCCTGCAACTTAATTGCATGTACAATCGTACACTTCATGATTCAGTCCGAGAGATTGTGAAAGACCAAAAGATAAATAATGCACGTTCACAAAGTGTGCTGTGAATTGATATACACCCACAACTATAATTCTTGTCTTTGAAAGGGTCAGATGTTGTGACCCTTATATATCAGATCCACATTACGAAATAAAAAATTGATTACGACCAGCTACACATTAATGCGCACATCACTAAAATTTACAGCAGCTGTTATTCGTCATCTACGATCGTGCCTCGTATCACCCCGTACTCACAAGCTCAAAGTATCTTTGCAAACACACCGCTAAATACAATGCATTTTGTGTGCGGGGCTAGCGTCCTGTTCTACTAAAACAAGCATCAAGTTCATTTATAATATAACGAGACTTACTTCCAAATTGACAGCTTTGCCTATGTTGCCGTGCATTGCGGCGTTCACAGCTCTGGCTTTAAGTTTTTCCGATTTGCGTTCATGTTTTCTGGCCTCCTGTATGTCACACATTATCATCATATCAGAGCCCATATTTTGTACTTATTTTTGTCGTGTATAAATATATATATATATATATATATATATATATATATATATATATATATATATATATATATATAGAGATATATATATATATATATATATCTATATATATTATATATATATATATATATATATATATATATATCTATATATCTATATATATATATATATATATATATATATATATATATATATATATATATATATATATATATATATATATATATATATATATATATATATATATATATATACGTATATATATATATATGCATGATTCACCTTGAGGTCCCTGCAAGCTCTGTGCGTCATTACTTAATTCGTTCACAGTTCTGGTGAGAATCCTACAAATCAGCTTTTTTTTCGCTTCTGTTGGCGATGCAGATCTTATAAATTTTATCGTATAGCGTTATAAGGATTTCCTCCTCGTGATCGCTGCTAACAAAGGGGGCGTATTACATGCGGGTGTAGCACTTATCACACGACCCGTCTTATGATTCACTATCACGTCCTCAAACGCAAAGGACGTCAATGCGACGAAGGCCAGGATGAATTATATACATAACAAATGAGTAAACATTGTTATCTGATAACAAAATAGTCATTTGATGAAGTGATTTACAAATTGTGGGCGGAGTTAATGGGATTACAGTAATGAACATTGAGGGGCAAGCTCAGTGGAAATATGGAAAGATCTTATGGACGAAGTCATTACACTTAAATGATAAGGGTAAACTAGGACGGGGTTGTGAATGCGCAATAATTCACTCGCACAATGAAGAAAAATGTCATCCTAGGTGGGGTGGGGATGGTGGGTATTAGGTCGGTAGGAGTAGGGGGTGGTTAGGTGGGTTTTTAGGGGTGGGTTTATGGCAGGGGGAGTGGTGAGGTGGGGGTGGGGCGCTGTGTTAGCGGTTTAAGAAGCACACGATATGCACATTGGAAATGTTGGAACTTGGCGAACTATGGTGACAATTTCTCAATCATTATCCACATCACTATCATTATTGTTATCTTGATAATCTGCTACATCATAAAAATCGTCATTATCATCGATATTATCATCAGCATCCCAGTCATCCTGGTGATCTTGATTATAATCTACATCTTGATGTGCCTCTGGCTTATAGACAGAAACTGTGTTCACTCAATCGTACATTTTGCACAATGATGTAATTTGTTGTCACATATTTTTGCTCACTAATGAGCAAAGTTCAATAACGAAGAGGAATGAAAATGTACCTTGAGTTCATGCTTGTATGATTCATTAATTCTTATCCACTTGTTATCGCGCCATGTGTTGGTTTGCGCAAGTGATGTCAATTCAAATTTATTTCTCCACGCGTACAGAGACACCTTCCGGGTAGGCAAGGCAACTCGCCCCTGGTGTTTTGATGATCTGATGACACCTTAGGGGCGAGGGTCCGTATGGAGCGTTATAAGCAAATTTGCTCCTTCTCGCAATGCAGACAAGGAACAGTTTAAAAATCATAGATTTTCATATCCATTAATGTCTTACCATCAATCTTGCCTAGAGTGCAACAACAGTCATACTCCTTAATCCACAGAATCGACGAAATCCAACACAATTTTAAAATTGTTGTCCAACATGGCTACCGCGCGAATCAAAAACATGAGCAATATCATAGCGTATTAACGAGTATTAGCTCCATTATGTTGCATTGTGGGAGTCGACCATGTTGAGTTTTTGAACAAAGTTTCATGATGTGCCGTATTTTAGTGCTCAAACAGAACAATTAGACAAAACAGTAGTAATAGAAACAGTACTCGTGTCATTTTGTGATATAATCTTGCATTTTGTCACAATGTTTTTTTCTTGACGGGCTTTGGTAAGTTTATATCGAGTTCATCGGTCATTTTGAATTCGGAAGCACCGAAATATCACTGGTGGCGCTTTGCCTCTACAGCTCGGATGTGAGAGATCGAAAGTAGTAAACAGTGCGGAGCTGTCAGAGGCGGAGTTTCTTTGCCTACCTTCCGGGGTACTAGAGAAAAGATTTTCAACATATTTCACAACAGTGAAAAACTGAGAACATTGTTAAGTGCTCATACAACACGACAAAAAACTAATATTCACTGAATGTTAAATGAAAATGAACTGTTAAATTTCATGACTAAGGAATAAAGTGATAACGAATTACAATGTATTGTGCTGAAAAGGCCAACCATAGACACTCGGTCATCACAACAGAGGACCTCCAACTGCTCCATATGACGTCAGAGTCGAGAATCCCCACGTCCTACCTCATTTGCAGAGAGAGAGTTTTCTTCTGAGTGAATACATTGTAAGTCCGGACATAATGAGGCTCCTTCAACACATAGCTCGCTCCCAAACGATGCGAACAATGTGTACCAATGCAGAGGAAGGCGGGATACGAGTTGCCATTCCCGAAATTCAACAGTTCATATCCCGATGTATGGTCGCCGCCGGTGCTAAGAAAAATCATGCCCATGCTCTGGCTGAAAACCTGACTATGGCTGATTACCGGGGACACTTCAACCATGGCCTCAACAGACTTGGTGCGTAAAATATTATTCCATTTCTCTGATGATAGAAAGTCTTTTTGTAATTAAAGATGCATTTTTTCAAAAAAATGAAATGCGGTTTTTTTGCTCCATTTAATAGAACAACTCTTTTGGAACCCATATAAACCATTTTGCGGACTTGTTCAACGCTATATCGTCGATTACACCGTATCGAAATCTGTCGGCCACACCCATGTTTACAAACATGAGCACATGTCGATAGGAAAATGACGCATGCGTATTGAAGGGTCATTTGTTGACAACACATAGTCGTGACGTCACGCGCAGCGCAGATTCGACAGAAGGTGGAAACGCATGCAGCCGAAATGGTGAGTGTTTTGATTCCTACATTTCTCTTCTTTGTTCTTCTTTGATTGGAGTTATCGAATGTTATATATAAAAAAGAACCCGCCTCAATAAAGTGAACACTAGCGGTACAATAGATTACCATAAATTTAACAACAGATAGCGTTTCACCTGCGAACGAACCCTGAGGTAGCCCTTAGACTTAGTATATTATATTTATACTGAGGCTGCGCATGTTCAAGCGTAATAAAAACGATATTCTTTACTAGTCTTTCACGTTTTTGAGTGTAAAGCCATGACACTTGTTCGAAGTTTGATTATTTCATATGCAATTATCGGTGCTTTTTCATAGCAAACTATTGGAATATTCCTGAATGAACTCATAAATTGTATTATAAATCAAGGGACTGGGGTCGCCCTCAGGACGTCTACCTTATCTGGTTATAGTGAACTGAAACAGGGATTTGAATTGGCTGGCCAGTCGCTATCTTCTATGCATACATAAACCCTACAGAGAAGATAGCGGCCAGCCAATGCAAATCCCTGTGTACTGAAACGTCCAGCTAGGAGTTTGGGATGGTATGTATCATCGTATGGGTTTGGCTGACTTTTGCAGGCTTTTGGCTCAAACACTGTAACATTATTGATTGAATTATTCTTGTCATGTTCATTCATTGATTAAATTGAACCAACCCACTTTCAAATTTAAAGGAAATCAAAACGCCAAGGAGGGGATCACGTACAAGAAGAGGCAGTGGAAGGGGTCATTGTACAGATTCTGACAAAGTGTGTGGAACTGAGGTTGGTTCCTTTTTTATTTGATTCTTATCAAGGGTATTTTATTGAACTCAATACACCCATTATGACTGGGAAGGATGTGTTTAATGATTTGAAATTGTTCACCATGACACAGGTGTCCAAGTTGGTGGAGGTTGCAGACAAGCCTTCTTCAAACAAGGTACTTTTGGGCCTGCCTTACCTAATTGAATCACTTTGTCAGTAAATAGGTCCAATGTTGAACTATCGAACCATAAATTTCCATTGGTTCTCATTTGTTTGTAGACCTCGACAGGCCGAAAGCGAGTCAATCTTGTTCGCAGAGGCTACCTTTGCAACACACCAATAACTAACCAGACCCTACAGCAGAGTAGAGTGACTGCTAAATCTTTAGAGCTGTCACAGAACTACTGTCAGAAGGAGAAATTGAAGGTATTGTACAACTCAGCATGACCCGATGGTCATTGAGGTTATTAATAGGTACCGAGTGGACTTGCTATGGGATGCGGTTGTCGAGGACCAAAAAAAAGATGCTTAGACACGACGCCTATCAACAATTGGTTCTGTGGATAGATGTGTTTTTGGAGGAGTGCAACAGGAGGGTAACTCCGGTTGTGTAAGGAAGATCAGAGAGCTCTTCCTTAACAAGTATTGACAGTATACAGGCTTAATACAAAATAGGTTTTGGTAATATACTAAGTCTAAATGTTTTAATTTTTAATTTTAATCCAGAAATATCACATTGTTCTGATTGGTATTTTTGTGTGGATTATAAATTGCTTAGTCTTACAAAACATGTGGTATTATTTGTTCTGAACATTTTTGCTTCAACAAGCTGATAACTTAATGTCTATTTGTTTTATGGAATGAGCATTCATATATTAGTAAATTTTTCGTCTCTCAAACACAGAAAAGAATTATGCACACATTATTTTGTCAATTAGTCATGACACTTGTCTTCAGATTTGACTTTTTATGTTCATAATTCTAGCCCTGATAAAAAAAGAAGTGACATTAAAATGAGTTCATGTATTATTTATTTGCCAATTACATGTGTTCTTCTATTACAGTTTGGATTTACAGACAAAAGAATGTGACTAATAAATTATTGTACATTTCAACAAAAACAAATTTCCAAATCATATTTTAAATCAAAATGAGACTCATGCAACTGTTTCTTGGGTAGATGGCCTGGCACAGGAGCAATGTTCAAACTGATTTTGCAGGGTCATCAGCAGAGCGTTGTGGGTGTTGTTGTGATTGCTGTCGCATTGCTTGGGCCTAAAGATTTCTGTCATCATATCTGGTATATGGGCATAAGTCTTGACCTCTAAACCGATGACCACGTCTTCGACTGCTTGTTTTTTTCCCCCGTTTATCCTACAAGGTGGCTGCTCAATCAGGTCTATCTAATCTCTTTATATTAATTCCACCTTTCAAGGCGCCATATAACACATTAGTGTTGGTATGCCGTTAATTAACCCTATACTGACCTTACCTTACCAATATGGTTCAATTTGTAAATAATCAATCTAATCTCTTTATATTAATTTCACCTTTCAAGGCGCCATGTAACACATTAGTGTTGGTATGCCGTTAATTAACCCTATACTAACGTTGCCTTACCAATATGGTTCAATTTGTAAATAATCAATCTAATCTCTTTATATTAATTCCACCTTTCAAGGCGCCATATAACACATTAGTGTTGGTATGCCGTTAATTAACCCTATACTAACGTTGCCTTACCAATATGATTCAATTTGTAAATAATCAATCGAATCTCTTTATATTTATTTCACCTTTCAAGGCGCCATATAACACATTAGTGTTGGTGTGCTGTTAATTAACCCTATACTGACCTTACCTTACCAATATGGTTCAATTTGTAAATAATCAATCGAATCTCTTTATATTTATTTCACCTTTCAAGAGGCCATACAACACATTAGTGTTGGTGTGCCGTTAATTAACTCTATACTTACCTTACCAATATGGTTCAATTTGTAAATAAATTCTTTCACTTCTGCAAATTATAATGGTGATTCACAGCTCCCAAAAATCAGAGCGTCTAGCATGAGTCCTGTTTAGCCTATGGCATCATTGCAACAGTGCAATCCTATCGTCTGCTGGTATCATCAATGAAACTCTATCATTTCTTAAGCTTGATTTGTTTACTTATGTCTAACATTTGTCATTTAAGATTTTATTTAATTGTTCCATGAAAAAACTATCAAATGTTGCCAAATGAGCTTGACTGGTGATCAGTTGGTTCACAACAGTAGTTCAATGAAGATACGCTCTACATATGATTTACTTTGTTCAATATAATCGAAATAAGCACAGTATGTACCACCCTCACGAAAATATGTTGATATTCTTTGTTACAGATATGTATGTGAAGGATATCCAGACTGGCGTGACAGTTTGTAATGCTGAACCCGTAGTGGTGCGGGAAACTGCAGCTACTGGGCACATTGATGGATGTAACCTACTGGGGCCTGTGGTGGGTAACTATGCCATGAAGACAGCCATGCAGAAAGCAAAAGAGTGTGGTATGGGCTTTGTGGTAGCCAAAGGTAAGACGCTGTTGATGTCAATTTTTTGCACCAAGATTATGAAAAGAAGTTAGGTGTTTGACTTAAACAGGGGGCTATTTCGAAACCAAGTACATATTGCATTTCTTTCCTGTGGGTCCGTGGGTAGAACCTGTTGGCCGTGGGTTGCGACTCGTGTCGGTGGACAATGGGATCCAAGTGGTTGAGTGGAGCAGTCCTTTTTTAAGCCATATCTGCAA
This sequence comes from Urechis unicinctus, assembly GCA_034190875.2. Lineage (NCBI taxonomy): Eukaryota > Metazoa > Annelida > Polychaeta > Xenopneusta > Urechidae > Urechis > Urechis unicinctus. The sequence goes on along the minus strand of CM067350.1, from coordinate 40,085,497 downwards.
AACACCACTATGGCCCTGATTTCACCTAGACGAGAGGCTGCAATGACCTGTTTCAGTCAATCGGCTGGTGGCGACTTGCCCTAGGAAAATCGTTTCCATATTTATCTTTTCCATCTCCATTTTCATTTATCCTAGAAGGCGGCTGCTTAATCAGGTCATTCTTATCTATTAACTTTTCTTGGCGCCATATAACTGTTGGTGTGCCGTCAAAACCTATATTTACCTTACCTTACATATTGCATTTGAGCAACACCATCATAAATGTGTTCAGAATGGCAACTTGTTTATCAACCAATTCCTCTGCTACTGAGTGAGCTCATTGTACAACATAATCTGATGGCTTAACTAGTCTCAGCCTGTATGTCTGTTTTGGAAATACAAGTAAAGTAACTAATTGGATGGCAAATATTTCAGTACAACTTAAACGCGAGGACAATCTATACACAACCGAATGAGGCACTTCTCAATAAGTTCATTACAAAGCTTAATACATCCTCAAAGCAAATGTGAACATTGGTCTGCTAAATGATTTGCAAACCTGTTTAGGTCATTTGCAAAGCATGGCCTGTTGCATTTTGATATGAGTACAGTGAGGTACTTACATATCAAGGCACTTTTTGTTGTTGATCTTTGCATTCCGGGCCTTTTCATGTGATTGACCTTGTGGCTGACGATAACACCATCATATTACAAAATATCATAAGCCACTTTGTAGAGTGAGAGGTGACTCAATTGATTATAGGCCTGGGATTGTTCTAGAACCGTTGTTGATACTACAGTAATTTCATTCAAGTATTGTCAATAAAATTGCAGTGGTTCATCTTAAAATCACATTGCCTTTTATGCATTTATTTGGCAAAACCCATTGATTTTGCATGATCCTTCTGTGTGGTACCAGGGTCAAATCACTTTGGAATTGCTGAGTATTACGAGCCAGGAAGGTAGGTGATTGCTGTCATGTAGGTGGTCAGGGCTGTCATGTAGGAGGTTATTGTTGTCATGTAGGTGGACAGGGCTGTCATGTAGGAGGTTATTATTGTCATGTAGGTGGGCAGGGCTGTTATATAGGTGGTAGGTCTTGACCCTCACGATGCCTGTAACTATAGAATCCTATGTCACCAATTTTTGTCTCATGAATTTTTTTAGTCAATATTGAGTTTGGCATGAGTGTGCCTAAAGTTGTCGGATTAATAATAACAGAAGAGTTATTGTGTTTTTAGTTAATCCTGACTGTCTCTACGTAGTGATGGTTTATATATACCTGTGGTCATTCTTGTTGGTCTACAGATGGCGCTGTGTTTAGCAGCACCTGCTAAAAATGGTGACAGCTTTGTCCTTGACATGGCCACATCTGCAGTAGCACTTGGTAAAGTGAGTATTTCTGTGATGTGGTTTACTGTGTTGGATAGAATGAGTCTAATTTCATTGCTTTATCAGGAACTTGCGTTGGATGAAATGAGTAAAATTTTATTGTTTTATTGGGAACCTGTCACAAACAAGTGTGGTTACATGAACTGTGTGCATTTTTTTGCAGAACTTACAGAAGTGAAAGGGGAGGATATTCCTTATGGATGGGGAGCTGATGAAGCTGGCATTGAGGGTATCAGTTATAGAACAGCATGGCTTGCATTCAGCATCAAGTTTGTTTCGCATCAAATTATTGTATCATAGATAACTTTGAGGAGCATAGAAAATCTTTGTCTTGTCCCGGGTATGGGTGGGGCGAGGGACTACGCAAACCTGCACCCTTCGTACAAGGTTACAATGGCATCGTACAATTGTATAACCTGTCGTACAAGGTAAAAATTGGCAAAAAATGTACCCCGTCAATGTAAATGAATAACCCTTCATAAGATGTGAAAATGGGGTATGCGCCTTATGCTTAATCATCAGAAATCAGATATGTTGCCGTCTGTGACAAGAATGCTATCGATTCTTGGCGCGTCACATAGGGACCCATTCATTTCATTATAAACAATCGATGGGAAATCCCGGGATGGAATCTCAACTTATTGAAACAAAATTAGTTATTTAACCCGTTGTACAGATGGGAACAGCAAAACATAATTAGTCGTATAACATGAAGCCCCAAAAATACCGTGTGTACAGATTGCAGCTGGAAAATATACCCCGCCTTACAAGTCCGAGGCCCAATAAAACCTGTTGTACAAGTGGAGAGGCTGAAAAAACATACCCCGTCGCACGGCACATGTTTACTATATCCATAAACTTAAGTGTCACCCCCCCCCCCCCCCAAGTAGACAATAATTATTTCAATACATTAGACTGTATTTGAGTAAGCTGAAGGTAAAAGTTCCTGGCTTTTTTGTATAAAATTTCTGCACATGTCGACAGCCCACACACAACCCTACTGAAGTGGTCAAGACGGGAGGGCTAATGCCGCTGGGTGGCCCTGAGAGAAACAGTGAGTCTTCCTCTCTTCTCACCTCCAAAATTGTCACACCACAAATCATTATGCTAATTCTCCAATGTTAACAAATTATACCTTGTTTATTGGTTGTGTGTGATAGGTGGTTACAAAGGTTATGGGCTTGCAATGCTGGTGGAGATTGTCTGTGGAATCCTCTCTGGATCACACTATGGAATCAATGTGCGCAGATGGAAAGTCACAAGTGAACCAGCAGACTTGGTACCTTGATTTTCATCGGATTTTGTTGGATATAACGCAATAATTCACATTGTTTGCTGGCTCAGTCTTTTGAATCTATGTACTTCTCTCATGGCAAAAAATGATATGTTGATTCAACACAATTTAAAATTCTGACACTCCAATTTGGCTCATTGAATTGTTTGTGTTGCTGCGTATCTAAGGGTCAGTGTTTTGCTGCCAACGATCCTGAGGTGTTTGAGCCAGGATTCCAGGACAGACTGCAGGATCTGATGGATATGTGCCGTGGACTTGATACTGTGGGTATATTTCTAGCAGTGTGCATCCTGGCACACCCAGGGCAATATAACCATGTTGGAGAAAGGTGTGATTTAAACAAAGATGCCAAATTTAACATCCGTAGTAGTTTTAAAGATGGTGAGTTTAAATCTTGCTTCGATATTGAATCTAGCACTGATGGCTATATAAGCCCCAAGTTAAAATTTAGTGTGGTTGCTAAATCTATCAACGGAGGAGGTGAAAATGACTGCATATCACACCCACTAAGCAAACTGAGGGTGTTGGGGAAAGGTGTGATTTAAACAAAGATGTCGAATTTAACATCCGTAGTAGTTTTAAAGATGGTATGTGAGTTTAAATCTTGCTTCGATATTGAATCTAGCACTGATGGCTATTTAAGCCCCAAGTTAAAATTTAGTGTGGTTGCTAAATCTATCAACGGAGGAGGTGAAAATGACTGCATATCACACCCACTAAGCAAACTGAGGGTGTTGGGGAAAGGTGTGATTTAAACAAAGATGTCGAATTTAACATCCGTAGTAGTTTTAAAGATGGTATGTGAGTTTAAATCTTGCTTCGATATTGAATCTAGCACCGATGGCTATTTAAGCCCCAAGTTAAAATTTAGTGTGGTTGCTAAATAGTATTAAAACCTAATGCTTATATCAACGGTTTTCGGGGTCCATATTATACATTTAATGCTTTGATATTCAATCGATAATATTGTTGCTAAATTATATAATTGTATGAATTTAGCTTCAGAAGTTTCAAGTCCAGTGTTTGGTTCAGTAGGAGTTTATCAACATCAATGTTGGATTTAGCACTGTTGGTAGATTTAAATATACAAAGCGTCTTTAATTTTAACAACATTATCCAGGGTTGATATTAAATCACATCTTCCTTTGACTGTTTACATTTTATTTGTGTTTCATGAAGTTCAGTTGGGGTTGTGGTAGTGAATAATACAACTATCCATGTGAATATGGAGAGCTCTATGGTGAATTTGGTATTGTAAGTATATGATTGGCAGTATTGCATGACAACATGAGAGTTGATGATGGATTTGTCTTTGTGTGATGCAGGCTGAAGGTGAATCAGAGGTGCTAGTCGCTGGTGACCCAGAGAGACAACACATGGCCAAGTGTGATGGCGAGGGAGGAATCACTCATCGCCCCAATCAAATAGCTAACCTGGTATGTCTCTCACTTATCACCCTCATCAAATAGCTTACCTGGTATGTCTTGCACTATTCACCCAAATCAAATAGCTAACCCGGTATATCTCTCATTATTCACCCAAATCAATAGCTAACCTGGTATGTCTCTCATTATTCACCCTCATAAAATAACTAACCTGGTATGTCTCTCACTTATCATCCAAATCACATAGCTTACCTGGTATGTCTCTCACTATTCACCCCAATCACATAGCTTACCTGGTATGTCTCTCACTATTCACCCCAATCAAATAACTAACCTGGTATGTCTCTCACCTAACACCCAAATCAAATAGCTAACCTGGTATGTCTCTCACTTATTATCCAAATCTAATAGCTAACCCGGTATATCTGTCACTATTCACCCAAATCAAGTAGCTAACCTGGTATATCTGTCACTATTCACCCAAATTAAATAGTTAACCTGGTATATCTGTCACTATTCACCCAAATCAAATAGCTAACCCTGATATCTGTCACTATTCACCCAAATCAAGTAGCTAACCTGGTATGTCTCTCACTTATCACCCAAATCACATAGCTTACCTGGTATGTCTCTCACTATTCACCCCAATCAAATAGCTAACCTGGTATGTCTCTCACTATTCACCCAAATCAAATAACTAACCTGGTATGTCTCTCACCTAACACCCAAATCAAATAGCTAACCTGGTATGTCTCTCACTTATTATCCAAATCTAATAGCTAACCCGGTATATCTGTCACTATTCACCCAAATCAAGTAGCTAACCTGGTATATCTGTCACTTTTCACCCAAATCAAATAGTTAACCTGGTATATCTGTCACTATTCACCCAAATCACATAGCTAACCCTGATATCTGTCACTATTGACCCAAATCAAATAGCTAACCTGGTATATCTCTCACTTAACACCCCAATCAAATAATTAACCAGGTATGTATCTCACTTAACACCCCAATCAAATAGCTATCCTTGTATGTCTCTCACTTAACACCCCAGTCAAATAATTAACCAGGTATGTCTCTCACTTAACACCCCAATCAAATAATTAACCAGGTATTTATCTCACTTAACACCCCAATCAAATAGCTATCCTGGTATATCTCTCACTTAACACCCCAATCAAATAATTAACCAGGTATGTATCTCATTTAACACCCCGATCAAATAATTAACCAGGTATGTCTCTCACTTAACACCCCAATCTAATAACTAACCAGGTATGTCTCTCACTTAACACCCCAACCAAATAACTAACCTGGTATGTCTCTCACTTAACACCCCAATCAATTACGTATCCTGGTATGTCTCCCACTTAACACCCCAATCAAATAATTAACCAGGTATGTCTCTCACTTAACACCCCAATCAAATAATTAACCAGGTATGTCTCTCACTTAACACCCCAATCAAATAATTAACCAGGTATGTCTCTTACTTAACAACCCAATCAAAAAACTAACCAGGTATGTCTCTCACTTAACACCCCAATCAAATAACTAACCTGGTATGTCTCTCACTTAACACCCCAATCAATTACGTATCCTGCTATGTCTCCCACTTAACACCCCAATCAAATAATTAACCAGGTATGTCTCTCACTTAACACCCCAATCAAATAATTAACCAGGTATGTCTCTCACTTAACACCCCAATCAAATAATTAACCAGGTATGTATCTCACTTAACACCCCAATCAAATAATTAACCTGGTATGTATCTCACTTAACACCCCAAACAAATAACTAACCTGGTATGTCTCTCACTTAACACCCCAATCAATTACGTATCCTGCTATGTCTCCCACTTAACACCCCAATCAAATAATTAACCAGGTATGTCTCTCACTTAACACCCCAATCAAGTAATTAACCAGGTATGTCTCTCACTTAACACCCCAATCAAATAATTAACCAGGTATGTATCTCACTTAACACCCCAATCAAATAATTAACCTGGTATGTATCTCACTTAACACCCAAAACAAATAACTAACCTGGTATGTCTCTCACTTATCTCACCAATCAAATAAGCTATCTTGGCGAATCTTTTACTTGTCTCCCCAACCAACTAGCTTACCACTCCAATTAGATAGCTATTTGGGCGGACTTACCATTTGTCACCTTCACCCGCTAGTCTACCTGGTATGTGTATCACTTATCTTCCAGTCATATAGCTAACTGGGTGTGTCAGTCGTTTATCATCTCAGCCCCATTCATTGTGGAGTTATTGCAAGCAGTCTGGTGGGAATTTAGCTACATGTACGAATCATGCTATGGAAATCAAACAAGAGTAAAACTGTTCCCTTTTTAAACTCCACTACAAAAATAATGACCAACGAGTTCTGACAATGTGGACTGTTATCGTAGTATAGAGATTGTCCTTGTACTCAACATATCCTATTTGGACAAAAGGATGGAGTATGACATTTGTGAACTATTAAAGTAGTTAAGTGTGTTCCATTAGTCTGGTCATGACCTCGTCCAGGATTATAAAGTCACTGGGTTTATAGGCTTAGAAAATGCCTATCATGCTAAACAAAAGATCGCTGAGGTCACTAAACGGCTGGACAAGCTTTAGGTGTCATTGTGGGGACTTGCTGTGAGATCCCTTTAGCCTTCTTCTTGTTTGGCTTTCATGATAAATTTTGCCGAGCAGTTTAAGTATGCAAGACTTATTGGGAGAGAATGCTAGCAGCAGCAGCAGCATTAAATCCCTGCACCGTGTTGCTGTGCATTCGGGCAGATATTTCTGACTTTTTACCTAAATTTACGCTCATCCTTTTTGTAGGGTGTATATTTTGTTTTGACTAATGATTTTGCATTAAGGACGATATAGTGATATTAAAGTTCTGAATGAACTGTAACAACAAGATCTTCTGGTAGTATTAGCTTTCGATCATAGAGCAAACCTCTTCTATTAATTCTTTCATATGGATGTGATGCTTGTGTGTTTACCATAGAGTGAGTTGGCCAAGCGCCTCAATGCACTGCCTATCAGACCCATATCTAAATGAGGAGCGGAGATCCTGTTACTGCCCTGTATATCACGGTGTAGTCCAAACAGCTCTGTTCAGCTCAATATACCTATGTGCTATATATAGTGCATACGGTACATGCTGGGCTGTAATGCCTTGTCATAGTCACTATGTTAACAGCCTATATCTGTTGAAAAAAGTGCATACGATCGGTGAAAGTGATTGCCTGGGCTGTGAGTTTTGGTGTTATCTCTTCTCATGAAAAATACAGTTTTCTTTGTTATGATAATCCTGGGAGAAAGTCTTACTCTTTTAACACATGTTTTTGTAGTTAGCAATATTAATATATGGTTTTGGAAAAAGCTATATGTATATATATATATATATATTCTCTATTAGTTGCTAATATTTTAGTTTCTTTTAGTAAAGTATATCTATAAAGATTGTGCTTGTTGGTGATAATGTAATGTTAAATGTAGTCAGGAAGTATTTCACCATGAGTGCTAGAAATCATGGTTAATGTTTAAAAATGATTAATGCTGTGCCATAAGTGATTTCTAGGTTATTAGGTGTAAAGCTCTATCTTCTTAATTATGAGTATTATGATCATGTCAATCAAATTTGTGATGATTTCTTAATCTGTGCCATGTTGAGTACCACTTCTGCTGATAAGTGGCCATGGAAAGTTGTTTGTTGTGCATCAAATCACAATCTTCTATTTCTTATTCTCTTCTCACTTCATGAGTTGGATTACGATCCTGTGGCTACTAAGGACCTGTAGCCTGATCAGTTAGGTGTGCCAGTGATATAAGTCTCTCCTGGACCAATCATTGTTTCTCACATCCTCTATAGCAGTGTTGTTGTACCATGTTGCTTCTCTGCCTTTCCGACTGCACATTGTGTGATAATAAAATATCTTTCTCCTTGTGTTAGGCTAACATTGCTGATGGGATCCAAAGCATTCTTCATGTATTTAGTCTTGACCGGGTTTGTGTTAGAGCTACATGTATTGCTAATGATATTAACCATGTGTCATTCAAGCCCTGGTCTCATTGAGTTACGTCTGTTGAACACATATCAGTTGTTACACCATCAATGAATCATGATTGTGAACACTAATACCACATAATGGATTGATCACTTCAGCGCCTCTAACATATGCCGACTCATACTGTGGATCCAAATTGTTATCTAGCCTAGCTTACAATTTGTCAATCAGTTGTTATTTCATGCATGATGCAGTAAATACATCATGATGATTATATGGGCAGATTTGAACGCTATGATATATGTCTAGTTCGACATTGAATGATCGTCATAATATCCGAAGACGACAACAGTACCTTTCTTTTCTTGAATTCAACATCTCGTTTCTAGGTAGTTTTCAATTAAGAATACATATAAGAATACCTTTTTATATCATGTAACGCCTTGAATCAATTCGCGGGTAATATAATCACATACTCGGATATAAGAAATATCTCCTGTACTTCAATCCATTATTATAGATACTACACCATCCCAAAATATTGGTTCCGTGAGAAAATACATTTCTTTCAAAATATGGTAGTAGAGGGAATGTTTCATTTTTATATCCCAGTCTGCGGCACGGCTTAATGTTGTCTCGATATTGATTTAGGAGGAGGCAATCTAATCCCTAATAAAAGCATCTGCTCGCCTCAGTAGTAATCCCCGGCTTTCGCATTGTAATATCGCTGATATTGAATAGAGTCGCTTGGGACTCTGCCGGTGACTACTGACGGACGGGACTGAAGCTAAAGGAACGATCTGCGTCTGCCAGCGCCTACACATATGCGTTTATACATATATGCATACATGTGTGCGTATATGCATACACAAAGTGTAATTTCCTGAATTGTCGTCGGCAGACCCCGGGATGTCAAGATGTATGATAGCTAAACTCTATCGTCCGCACATTAAATATGATGGCCGGCGGAGGCTCGTTATTTGATCAATGAGAAATGACGCAATTGTTCATTAAAAATGCTAAAAAAATATCGTAGCTAAAATGGGGTGACATGTCTTTTTACCTGCATAGTATGAATTAGATGTTTTGTCCCCAAAAATGTGTCCCAACAGATTGTATAAATATAACATGGATAACTGTATATACTGTAGGCATCATATCAGCAGTTAATAATAGATTTGATGTGTTCCCGCACAACATGTAAGTCGAAATAACCTTTAACGAGCAAAGCCCTGGGCAAATCTGACCCAGTCTAAAAAGTAATCTATGTTCTGAGTTATATTACTAATGTATTTACAGTTCTGCTATTGCATCATATAGTGTTATCCCTATACTTTTACTGTCCCATTGATGAGCAATTCAGAAGATAATGAACCGCGCGCCTACCATTGCGAGATAGTGGCGTAATATACGAGATTCAAGTAATTATTCCTGATTGACCTCTGCGAACGTTATAAGCAACGAATCCACTTTATCGTTACTGCAGCCAGTCAAGCAGAAAGATAGGCCCTAGAGGATACTACAGAAACAATACAACGCTCTATCAATGTAACATTACGTTCATGATATGGACGAATCATCGCACCAAAGCACTCTGTTTGTTGGGGGTTATTAACAGTCATTCTGATTCGCCGTAACAAGCTCAACTACTACTGTCGGTCACAAACGGACGATTTGCTGTACGAACGTATGTAGAAGGTACACGTTGTTCATGACAAGCATTTGACACCACGTTTACTTTCTATCGATATGTATATATATAAATATATATTAATACATATATATAAATAAGTGAATATATATATATATATATATATATATATATATATATATATATATATATATATATATATGTATATATATATATATATATATATATATATATATATATATATATATATATATATATATATATAGATTATGTCTATATATATATGCACCTACCTACATATATATATATGTATATATATATATATATATATATATATATATATATATATATATGTTTATTTATATACAGATAAATATACATATACATTTATGCATATATATATATATATATATATATATATATATATATATATATATATATATATATATATATATATATATATATATATATATATATATATATATATATATATATATATATATATATATATATATATATATTTTGTCAGTGAAGGCGATCTAATCTTGATGGTATGTTAGTCTTTCAAACATCTCTCGTGCACGCTGGCCGTACAATCATCTCTCTTGTATGGTAGTTCAAACATCTCCCGTGTATGTTGGCCGTTCAAACACCTCCCGTGTATGTGGGCCGTTCAAAAACCTCCCTTGAATGTTGGCATTTCAAACATCTTTCGTTTATGTTTGGCGTACACATATCTCTCAGGTGTACTTAGGCTGTTCAAACATCTCTCCTGTACTTTGGCCGTTCAAGAATCTATTGTGTGTGTTCTGGTTATTGAAAGAGAAGAGTAGGTACGTCAAGGCCGTACGTGTTTCATTGTCACATGGAATAGCATCGAATGCTATGAAGTAGCTGCTGCATCACACAGTCATCATAACTCTATTTAGTGTTAACAGCAATGCATGTTTCATATATAAGACAATATTGTCAATGCTCCTCCACATGACCTGCTGAGACAATTGTGTTATTTGTACATACTAAATTGCACGAGAGCGCTTTGTGTGCTCAATCCGTACTGAGCATTCAAAGAATTGTATTATCGACCATTCCTCTCTTTGATGAAATATCACGGAATTCTGTGCTAGGAAGTTTCATGTTGACTGCATAAGCAGAGGGCAAGGCACCATTACGATCGGAGGCGAAGTTGTTTTTAAAAGACAGCATGCTACTTTTCTCCATATATTTTCCATTTATCTTACAATAATGCAATCAATGGATTGGACATATACAGCATTTATACGGCATAGTTATTGGATTAGGCTGTTTCCACATAAATCCAAACCGGGTTAGCAATATGTGGGGCGAACAATATGGGAGATTCACAAGGATTCAAAATGTCGCGGCATATATGATCATGATTCATTAATCTTGCTCTCCTAGTTTTTCGACAATAACAATATTGTATTGAGGTTATGCACATCAACACTTATCGTTTGACAAATACAACTTGCCTGTTTTACACAAGTTACGCAGTGAAAAGCTAGTATGGCAACGGGAATGCCGAAAGTTGTCATATTGAACGGTGACAGTCGCAAAGGAAATATAGGTACAATGATAAGCAATGTTGCGGACAAACTAATAATTTGCTCTTAGATTCGAGACACTGTCAGGTATCTTGTCCAAAGAAGAAACGCAAATAGTAATTAATTGTAAAACGGCACTTTCTGGAACATCGCGACACTGATTGAAGAGAAGGATAATTAAATCACCAACAAAAGTATCTTCTCGTCTTTGCAGTAATCCCCGGCTTTTATCATTGTAATAAACCTGATGTTGGAGAAAGCCTGGCGGGACTTGCTGATTGATCGACGAATACCAACGACAAAGAGGAATAATAAACGTGTAGGTGTACGTCAGTGGTGGCGTACGACCTCAGTGACGTGACGCCTGTTTCATTAAAGTGTATGCAATCATACAAATGTACCCTGAAACGGAATCAAATATTGGATTTTTTAATGTTTTTGCACGACTAACCTTTATTTTGGTTATAATTTGTGTTCGTAACACACTAAATCAGAAATCACCAGCTGTATATTATCATTGACAATCCAAGCTGACCCTACATTGTGTCGTTGATCTACAGCAATGGCCAATATTATTGCAATTGGTTGTCTACGCACTGCTATACTTCAGAGCTGAATTTGGCAAATACCTAGATGCTCCTCTCTCTGTTTTCAACACTAATTTGAAATACCACCTGCATTGCGCGACCATTCACTATTTACCAATTCAACCTCTGCATGCTATACAAGTGTTGATATGCAATGGCTCAGGTAGTTAGAGAACTTGTGTTTTAGTTAGCTCTTCTGCAGATGAATTCCCACCCCCCACATCATCAGCTTATTAACTTCTGTTTACGAGATATAAGAATCCCCTCTGCGAGGGAAATAATATTATCTCATGGTTATGCAATATTATTAAGAACGTCCGCAAGGCATGGATTATTCAAAAGCAAGCGTCTTTTTTAATCAGGTAGCAATCAAGTTTAATATGCACGAAATTATGTGAGAGGGAAAGGTTGTGAAGATATGTATGAGCGTTTCCGGATATAGACACCGGACTCATGAATTGCTTACACTGCAGTCAGTGTCATCCACATTTAGGGTGGTTCCGAATATATTCCATGGTAAAGCGTTTCGTGTAGATTGTCTATGGTGGCACCGCGTTCGTTGGTATTATTAGCCTATTAGCTATTAACTGTATCTCTATTGAGCAAATGAAGCGATGGTATATTGAATGTCTGCCTTTTCGCACTAAGTAGACGAAAATGTGCCATCATCGTCAATAACAAAAATCACAATATTTCTGATACATTGAATTCGCTTATTACGACGTTGAGTCGCTCAGTTGTGAGCAACACCACCAGCTAAACTCACCAGGGACATGTGTCTGCGCAAAACGCTGTATTTCAGAGGGCACTTCATTGTTTATTCTAACTTATTTGCTTGATTGGCATCTAGATTTCTGCCATGCTTGCGTGACAGGGATCTTAAGACTATCGACTCTGTCAATATGGTTCCCTTGAGTATCCAACAGGAGTTCGACTAAAAAGTTATTGTTACGTCTTTCAGTAAAGTTTTATGGATGTTTTTGTGATATATTGGTCGTGTCATAAGTGCAAAATCACCTAACTACCAGCGTTGTATCTCAACATTGTTGTATAACCAAAATTAGTTGTTAGATTGTTGTGTTTAATCATTAGCAGCAACTTTGTACCCATAGCTTTCGTGTATATTTAAAGATATTGGAAAGGTTAATTTCAACGACAGCCAGGATTAGGTGTTTGGCACTATGTACCCCTTTGACACCGCAGGCGTCACAGCGGCGCATACGGTAATTTGGACCGCCAAACACCATTAATGTGGAGTAGTTCAGTTTATTGCATCCAATGAACTCAATTATCTGGAAGTGTTCTTCTCAATCGAAGCCCCTCGGCGGCTATCGTAGGTAGGTGGAGCAGAACTCTATTTCTTAGTGGAGCAAATAGATAGCATTGAACGAAGACATTTCCTCATGGCATATGGTCTGATACCAGAAAGCGTTAGATGATTTCATTATTTTACTTTATGTACAATAAATAGCAGTTGCCATCCGACCTCATCATTGCAACGTCTTGATCGTACACAACAACAAATGAGTCAAATCTCGTCAATTAAATAAAATCAGGTAGTGTATTTGATTTACTCAGATTTAACGCTGAAGTCTGTTACTCTGTCTTATAAAACAGACATCGGAGGGTATCTGTCAGCATTGTAGCAATTCAGACATAGAAATGTAAGCCTAATGAGAGTGAGATTTCGCATTATTCACAGGTGAGTATACAATTGAAATCGCTTCAACATACATTGTTAGTAAGCTTTGATGATTGCAAGTTTGTACATGACTGGATTTTCCTTTTTGGTGACTTCCCTAAGCGTTCATTATATACAAGGCGTATGTCCTATGCTGTTATTATTATTTTTATTTTGCTGTAATTCAAATTTAATTCGATGTTTATGTTTTCGTGTAATCTTGTTATCGATCTCAGTTACAAATAATCAAAGAGATTATGTGCATATTTGCGATGTGGTGAAAGAAATATTCCATTCCTTATGATATAATGTAAATCGATCAAACCGTTTTCTATAAACCGTTTGCATTTATTTAGCAAAAAGCGAATATATTTCTTTACTGTGCATTATTCTTAGGAATAAGTCATAAGCTGTGATGATTTATTTGGTTCATTCATTAAGAGAATAGAGCGTCCTTTGTCATCAGTTATATCACCCATATATCCACAAAAAAATAATCGCATCTCATGGATCCACTTGCGTGACAGACACTAATTATTATGTCACTTGTCTATCCCGGGCTAACACAAACATATCGATGTTAGATCTGCTCCCTTAAAATTGCAAATCAGTTCAAGAGTAATTGCCTCCGATAGCGATTGGATTGTTAGGAGACGAAAAAAACCCACTTGGAATATTCGGTTGCTGTACTTTGTTGCTAACACAAGCGCCAGTATGTCGAGCATTCGATTCATGCAGTCAATCGATCCAGACGGGTAGATATCCGGCAATGAAGAATACACAAGCCCAAGTGATGCTCGGTAGTCGCGCAGTTCTGCTGTTGATGCAGCTCGATTATAGGATGGTTTTGGCGAACAGAGCTACAATTTGGTTTTGCGCCTTATTCAATCTCGCTTGAGAAATATACCTGCACTTACAAACGCTGCGTTAGTAAAAACCTTCACAAAACCGCTTTTATTTCATCATCTCATGGCATGGCTTCATATGGCCTCCATCACTTAAACTGGTCAATTAAGTAATAAATCAACAACGCAAAACTGTAACTCACATTCTTTTGTCATCAGTTGCTTTCGCTTTTGCATGGTTGGCATATATATATAAATATACTATCTATATTGAATCCTTATATATATATATATATATATATATATATATATATATATAGTATATATATATATATATATATATATATATATATATATATATATATATATATATATATACATATATATACACCAGTCGTTTATAATTGCGATATGGGAGCCTCTAAGTGGAGAATGCACCTTGATATCTAATGACATGAGAGATGGATGTGTTAAAATCACTAAGCTGTGGTGCTCGAGGGTTGCAATCGCTGCTTATTTAACATATAGTAACAAATATCTATTATGGTGGATCTGTGTCCTTTCTTACGCGAATGGCAATACAATGGCGTTTGATGAACCGATCACCATTGCAGTGAATGGAATAAGGATCATGTGTTGTGTCCACGTCTGTTAAATGATATCGTTTGCGTTGTCCTAAACAGAAAATGATCAATAGCATCGTTCTTAATGGTCGAAATCCATCTGAAATAACAGCTTTTCGCCATCGGATAACTTCTACCATATAATAAATGTTTGCTGATCATCATCACGTTTTGGTCTGCGGTTCTGTATGCACCCACGGGTCAATCTGTTTGCAACAATATAGCTATGGACTGTCTGGACAGTTACACGCACTCCTACAGAGAATTATGGATAGCCTATAGAATCAATGCCCCTATAAAAGGATGTGTTTCGGATTTTGCCTTGATAGTAAACTGGAATAAGTGACTGTCTTGTTGAATCCTTGTAAAAGATTCATCTTCAAGCTAGCTGACGTGAATGATGAGTTCTCTTGCAAAAAAGCGAGCGTGAGCTCTTGGTGTCAGTCCGATTGTGGAAGATCATCCATTTAACGCGCCACCACAGGACCTACTGCAACACTAACGTTGGTTTGGCACACGTAATGGCACCAGAGAGCTTTGCATGCTTGTATTAACGGCCATCCCCCTTGAAATATCAAGGAATTCTTTTTTGGGAATGTTTTAATTCAAACAGTAGAGGCGCCAGGTACTATTACGATCGAAGATGACATTTCTTCGAAAGACAGTATGATATAAATAGAACACATACAAAATCTATACAGCACAGTTATTGGATTTAGCGTTTCCACATAAATGCAAACCGGATTAACCTGTACAAGGAGGCAATAGCAAGGGCGAACAATATGGTAGATTCACAAGAAAATAAAGATGGCGATTCATTCATCTTACTCTCCCAGTTTTTCGTCATTGACTATATTGTAAATGAAGCGTAATTTACATGCGTTTCCTTAATAGTAAGCAATGTGAAATACACCTTCAAAACTATATATAGGATACTTGCATACAGCATTTGATACGAAAATCATAAATTTGTTGTAAGATTCGAGAACCGATCGGGTATCTTGTGTAAAGACGAATCGCAAATAGTAATTCACTGTAAAACCGGCCCGTATTGCGATCATCTAGCCATTGATGGGGGAGGAGGATAATTAAATCTCCAACAAAACTATCGTCTCGTAACTGCATCAATTCCCGGCTTTTATCATTGTAATATCACTGGTGTTGGATAAAGCCAGGCGGGACTTGGTGATGGATCGACAAAGACGAATGACTGAGTAGAACGATCAACGTGTAGGTGTACGTCGGCGTTAGAGTACGGCCCATGAGATGTTTTATTTTAGTGCATACAATAATACAGATGTCCTATTGTAGGTGAATCAAATATAGAATTTGTGTTTGTACCTCTATGTACTTTTACTTTTGCAGTGAGTTCTGTTCGTGACACATTATATCACAAATTATTCCAGATGAACTGTAAATCTAAGCTGACCGCACTTGATCATTTCCGGATACAGACATCGAACTCATGAATGGCTTACACTGCACTCAGTGTCGTCTTCTATCATCCATATCAACGGTGGTTCCGAATATAATCCATGGCAAAGCGATTTCTTGTGGATTACTTTAAGTGGCGCCGCTTTCGCTAGCATTATTGACCTTTTTAATATTAACTGTACACCGATTGATAAAATGGAGCGATGGGATGGTGAAAGTTTGCCTTTTCGCACTGGGTAGATGACAATGTGTTATCGTCGTCAACCACAATACTCTGATACATTGAGAACGCTTATTACGACCGTTGACTGGCTCGGTTGTGATCAACACCTCCATCTGAACTCACAAGGGACACGTGTCTGTGCACAACGTCTGCATGTGTTTCAATGTTTAATATGATGCTTGCGCGAAAGAATTTGTGCGAACAGGTTGCTGCCAAGTCATTGCAATCTTCACTATGCTCGCATGGCAGGGATATCATCGATAATATTTGTTCGCCATTCCTGCACGACTCCCTAATTTTGTGGATGGTAAGTGTTTATGTACTGAAATGAATATGTTCAATGTTTGGGATGTTGTCCTTTTCAAAATGTTCGATTTGGTGTTGCGATATGCGTAATATGCTGTAGTTATTGGAATTCTATGGTGAATTGATGCTTTCGTTAGGTGCTTAGCTTGAAGTTTAACTAAACAGAATTGTGATATGAATAAACTGTCGTTGTTTCATCCCTCGCCTAGTGTTACTAAATACATAGGACATTATTTACCCATTTCACCACAAAGGCGTCACGGCGGCGCATACAGTAATATGGCCTGCTTAACGACATTAGTGTGTTTGGAGTAGGTTAATATTAGGCATCCAAAGAACACAATTGTCATGAAGTGTTCTCCTCACTCAGTGCCCCGCGATCGCTTTGTAGGTAGGTTGTACTGAAGTATTAATCTCTATGAAACATATTGATAGTATTGAAAGAAGATTTATTCATATGACGTGTGGTCAATTCGAAGTGAAAAACCAGACAGTGTGTTTGACTTAACTCCCTTATGTACCTCGACTTCTCTACTTTGTCTCATCAAGCAGATATTGGAAAGTATTTTTCAGCAATGTGGCAATTCAGCCTTAGAGGTCATAGCATAATTGCGTGAGATTTCTCATTTTTCAGAGAACATAAGCAAATTATTGAAATAGCTTCAAGATAAATTGTTCCTAAGGTTTGATGATTGCAAGTGACTTTGGAGAGAGTACATTACTAGATTTCCCATCATGTTGACGTCCTAACGTAAGTCCAGTAACAATCCACAGCGTTTACTTTATTCATGGCAGTGTTATCAATATCAGTTATAGTTGAAACAAAAACATTCACTGCAAATCAATTTGATAAGGTTTTTTGTATATACATGCTATCTGTATCAGTTACATATAAATAATCTATTTGCATATTCTGCAACGAGGGGTAAGAAATACTCTATTTCGTATATTATGAAATATAATGGGTTTTTTGGGCCTCATACTTGTACGACGGGAAGTAATGACTTCCAAAGAATCATTAAGTGCATCATTAAGCCAAATCCGTTTATACACCTATATATTTCGCCTTTGGCATCTGGGGAAGCTACCAGCATTTAATTGATCCCCCATCTGGCAGGTAGTGCGACGATCTAGTTCGTAAAAAATGTACTTCAAACTACTCACCAGTCAACTGCTTGTTTGATATTTAATATCTTGTTTATATGACTTGTACGACGGTATGCTTTTGGCCTCTTGTACGACGGGTGGTTGGGCCTCATACTTGTACGACGGGGTATGTTTTCAGCTTCAATCTGTGCGACGGGTTATACATTCGCATAATACCTTGTACGACGGGTATGCCTTGGGCCATATTGACCTTGTACGACGGGTACGGGTTTTCGAGGTCCCGCGGCACACCCCTATCCAGGATAAGGCCAAGTGCCCCCCCCCCCCGGGGATATTTGGTAGAAAAGAAAAACAGCACTTGCAATATTCGGCTACTATACTTGGTTGCAATCATTTGGCGTCAGAATGTCGAGCGTTTGGTTCGTGCCGACAATTTATCCAGACGAGTAGACATCAGGAAACGAGGCATACACAAACACAAGTGAAGCTCGTTAGTCGCGCGGTTCTGCTATTGACGCAGCCCGATTATAGGAAAGTTTTGGCATGCAGAGGTTTTATTTGGTCTTTCAATACATAAACTGTGCTTACAAGAACTTTGTGGTTATGAGCTTTCAACAAACTCTCTTATAGCATGACTATATACCAATGCTTGACATGACCTCCATTGCTCTAAATGGTTTACTTATCGATATTTCATCAATGGTATTCGCTAGAGATTATACTGTTGTGGACTGAATGACGATTATGGAATTTTGAGTCATTGTGATGTTGAAACAGAAATGTATTACATGCAAAATCGATAGACATGCATGAGGATGTAACATGGCTAAATACATTACATGCATGCATGCATGCATGCTGACATGCATGCACATGCATGCATGCATACATATATACATACATACATACATACATACATACATACATACATACATACATACATACATACATACATACATACATACATACATACATACATACACACATACATATACATACATACATACATACATACATACACATACACATACATACATACATACATACATACATACATACATACATACATACATACATACACATACATGCATACATACATACATACATACATACATACATACATACATACATACATACATACATACATACATACATACATACATACATACATACATACATACATACATACATACATACATACATACATACATACATACATACATACATACATACATACATACATACATACATACATACATACATACATACATACATACATACATACATACATACATACATACATACATACATACATACATACATACATACATACATACATACATACATACATACATACATACATACATACATACATACATACATACACACATACATACATACATACATACATACATACATACATACATACATACATACATACATACATACATACATACATACATACATACATACATACATACATGCATACATACACGCACATACATACATACACGCACATACATACATACATACATACACGCACGCACGCACATACATACATACATACATACACATACACACACACACACACATACACATACATACATACATACATACATACATACATACATACATACATACATACATACATACATACATACATACATACATACATACATACATACATACATACATACATACATACGGGAATCGGTTTGCATCAATTAAGCCTTGTACTGTTTTACCTCCCTTTGCGCTAAATGGATATAGGTTTGAATCAAAGCTTTCGTAAAAGCCTTGGCATATGGTTTCGGTATTTGCGTGGATTATAGAACCGTTTTGCATTCCATAAAGAAAGTGCCTCATTTAATTCCTGAGAAATATCCTTGTTTAAGGCATGTGATGTGAATGATGATTTCTCTCCCAAGAGAGCTAGCGCAGGCTCTTAGTGGAAGTGTGATTGACTGAATGTCGAATACTGCATAGATTTATTTAAATACCAAGTATATAATTAACTGCATTTATTAAGCTGGAAAATAAATAGTATCACGTTTAACAGATAAAAATCGATACGACAAGAAGGATCAATTCGACTTCAACTCAAGCGCACGGTATATGACAAGTGGTATTAACCTATCTAGGGGTATAAATTAAAACATTACTGCAATGTATTTATTTAGCTACAACTTTAGCTACAACATATATATATAGATATATATAGAGACATAGATATATATATAGAGATATATAGATATATATAATATATATATATATATATACTATATATATATATGCATATATATATATCTGTATATATATATATATATATATATATATATATATATATATATATATATATATATATATATATATATATATATATATATATATATATATATATATATACGGTGTTGCGCGTATTCATTACTTTGAAAGACCTGAAACTTTGTACACTGTGAGAGCAGTCAGCCGGTAAGCACAAATAAAAACCCGATGAGACTGCTGTCGATCTACGCAATGATATTCGCAAATTTTATACCTTCATTGTAATCGACGTTGATTTTCGTAGTGTCTAAATTAGACCGTGCCTGATTGCAGTGGTCGCGTTCTCAGAAAAGTAAGGTTGATGCCTGCTTTATTTTATCTCTTGCTTCATTAACAGAATCACCATTGTCTTGCCAACCGACTAGGATAATTTTTTCTTCCGATGACATGGACAAAGGTGTCAATAAAACAAATAATCACAATTATGAAATGATTCTTTAAATTTATTAGTCATATATACACTGAAGCATAGGTTGTTAAAAACCTACACTCATGTGGGTGATGAAATTTCGTGTTCCGGAAACAATGCTTGATGACATTAGTAGAATATAAATCAAACTAATACACGCCTTAAACAGAGCAAATTATCAGGGAATGCGAGGCTATGGTGTGGATGGAATTTGACAGCTCCTCTATAAACGATAAGGCTGATCTTGCCATTGATGCCACTATATTCATAGCCGGCATTGTATAAAACAGTGAGGAAATCTAAAATAACAGAGACTGCTGCATGGGTTTTTTAAGGGTCTATATTGTGACCCGCAGCGAATGTGTTTCATTTATTGGGGTATACTCAGTATTGGTTTCTTGTGCCTGGTCTACATGACGTGATTATTATAATTTGTGTTGGTTTGCTAATGTCTTTTTTCTGCAGTCTCTCGATGACAAAAGGTAAGCTGCCAAGCGTAACTTGGGATACAATGGGTGAATGGTGCACGGGTCGGCTGGCAAGGTCAGAAGGGTCTTGTTGCGTTTGAAAATCAGAGGTGCTCCTTCTCTATCATACGTCTGGGTCTGCGTTGGTCACTGAGGAGCAATGAGGGTCGCTTTTGCCTCATCGTGCTGCAACTTCCTCCGTACGTGTGGAATGACGCTGAAAGGCGAAAACAGATATAGAAATTAATTTTTTCCAGTTCGTATGAAAAGCATCAATCGCTATAGCCTCAGGGTCTTTTCTCCACGATACGTATGGTTTGAACTGGAAATTTAAGCATGAAGCGAACATATATATGTCGGGCTGCCCCCACAGTTCTTCACAGTTCCGAAAAGCGATTGAAACCGATTTCTTCTAATGTGTTTATAATTTTGCACCATTACTGCTCCTTAAATTGGGTCCAACAAATTTGTGTAGCATATTATATAAAATTGGGGCTTGTGATCAAAGTAGGCAGTAACTAACCGCTTTGGAAAGGCCGTAATCTAAGAAAATCAGCTAGGCTCAGAAACTGTGGTAATATACGTGAACTGTGGCAGTTTTTATATAAATTTCTGTAGTACTTCATATGCCCCCTCAAAAACGTCAACTAACACACTTACAGTTTGTCCGTCCTCGTCAATTTATCACGTCCCGTGTGATTCTATCTGACATCAGCGACATTACAACAGTAAAAGCCTGAAACTACTGCAAATGTGACTCTATGAGTTTGTAAGTAATTAGATTACCCGCCTCATTTATCCATCAGTCATGACAGATTGAATGAATACATGTTTTTCATATTTACAAAATTGGGCTCGTGAAGTTCTTACACAAACAATATGCAACTTGACAGTCTATATGCATATATATATATATATATATATATATATATATATATATATATATATATATATATATATATATATATATATATATATATATATATATAGATATATGTATATATATATATATATATGTATAAGTACATAAATACATACATATATACAAACACACAAATATACCCACATATAAACGTACGTACATACAGCATTCATACAAACATACATACATACCTAGATACAAACATGCCTACATATATATATATATATATATATATATATATATATATATATATATATATATATATATATATATACATATATATATATATATATATATATATATATATATATATATATATATATATATATACATATTTATATATATGTACTAATATAAATCGGTAATATGTTTACTTATACGTTAACGCAGTAAATATGTAAATGCAGTTAATATGTAAGACTAAACAGCTAAAGCTTTGTATTCCAAAACGTAGTCACAGTGAAAATAATTAGAAGTTAGTGCATGGCATCAACACCCAGTGGTACGGAATTAATTAACAAAACAGCCAAGTCGTATGTGCTTTATATGCTTTTCATTACAGTACATGATGCCCACGATGCTCTTCCCTCTCTTTTCCTTGAGAGTTATCCATACTATGTAATTTGACCTCTCTTCAGTGAACTGCGCGTATGGTGTATTGATTGCTCTTGAAACTAACGGGATGGATGATCGCAGTATGCATATCATTGTATATGTTATTGATGTTTATTGTGAGCACTTTTACAGCGCTCTTCTTATGGCTTCAGATGCCAAGCATTGTGACAGGCCGTCACAAAACACGCCCCACTCAAATTATGAGTAACACTCGCGTCCGGGTAGCCAATCTCACTCGCAATTGTTCGCTCGTGCGTGGGTCGCATAATCTTCATCACCATTAAACTTCTCTGTTGGTTCGGTTGTGATCCATTTGGTTGTGAGGCCTCAGAGACAGTAATCTCTGAACAAAGTGGGCTTTTATGTAGGTATAAGACTCTGTCCAAGAGACAGGAAGTTGCTTTGAAGAGCAGGTAACTTTCATGTGAAGAATTATTTGAATTTTGCCTCGTTATTGCATTACCATTTTCCATGGACCGAAAACTCAATCTGCCTGGTCTCGTGCATTTAACGACACAATCCTTTCAATTTGGCGGCAAAAATAACCACTTATTATTCCTCCGATGACGGACACTTTTAACAAGCACTTGGATCAGATGGTGCTGTATGTCAGGCTGCTAAAACGGCCTAGCGTAGATCATAATATCTGAAACTGATCGCAAAGCCAATGGGCAATTATTAGACCAGTCTATTTGGTGCTAGCATAATCTAATTAGTCAATCCATGGATTAATATCATTTTATCAATATCGATTACGGGGCATTCCTATCACACTGCACATGACTACAATGGAGTCACATAAACACTTTAAAATATAATTAAATAAGTGAACAATAGGTTCAGCAGTCTTCAAACTATAGTAAATATATATTTTATCGTTTATCAAGGCTAGCGAAAAGATGAACTGTACCTCAAACCAACATAAGGGGTTATGTCAATGACTGCATACAAACCCCTCAGTCTGAAAACAGGTCTCATGCAATACCTTCGGCAGTCTAATCGGTCTAGGACGCCATCAAACGTCAATACGAAATGACGATAAAGGGTTTTGCAACCTCATAAGTTCAGAATATAGGTGGTCTTATTGTCTTCGCGATAGCAATTGGTAAGTGAACTAACTGCAAACCAGGGTACAATTCGCATTCTAATCACGCCATCATGCTAATGATTGGCAGATTTGGCCGTGTCGCAAAGAGATAGTGGCGATGCCGGTGTCCCGCACTTCAGTCGCATTAAAGTGCTCATCAGGCATTAATGAGATGGGCGATAAATACGATAACGACGAAAAGCTAACCATATCATCATGGGTTTTTAATCATTAATCACGATTGATGAATGGAAACCATAAGTAAAGCATGCATAGCAGACTTCAATTTACTGGAAAATATCTATACTTACATGCTACTAACATATATATATATATATATATATATATATATATATATATATATATATATATATATATATATATATATATATATATATATATATATATATATATATATATATATATATATATATATATATATATATATATATATATATATATCATATACTATATATATATACTCCTCTGCTTTCCTCCGTCGACCCATCACCAACTCCTCCTATTCCTACTCCTCTGCCTTCCTCCGTCGACCCATCCCACCACTCCTCCTATTCCTACTCCTCTGCCTTCCTCCGTCGACCCATCACCAACTCCTCCTAGTCCTACTCCTCTGCCTTCCTCCGTCGACCCATCACCAACTCCTCCTATTCCTACTCCTCTGCCTTCCTCCGTCGACCCATCACCAACTCCTCCTAGTCCTACTCCTCTGCCTTCCTCCGTCGACGACATCACAACTCCTCCTTTATACTCCTCTGCCTTCCTCCGTCGACCATCACCAATCCTCCTAGTCCTACTCCTCTGCCTTCCTCCTCCGTCGACCCATCACCAAACTCCTCCTAGTCCTACTCCTCTGCCTTCCTCCGTCGATAACTCCTCCTATTCCTACTCCTCTGCCTTCCTCCGTCACACCCATCACCAACTCCTCCTATTCCTACTCCTCTGCCTTCCTCCGTCGACCCATCACCAACTATCCTAGTCCTACTCCTCTGCCTTCTCTCCGTCGATCACCAACTCCTCCTAGTCCTACTCCTATCCGTCGATCATATATTCCTATCCTCTGCCTTCCTCCGTCGACCCATCATATATACAAATCACCAACTAAATATTTATATATATATATTATATATATATATATATATATATATATATATATATATATATATATACTATACATATATTATATATATATATTCTTATATGCATAAAATATATATATGTATATATAGAGATATACATATATATATATATATATGATATATATATATATATATATATATATATATATATATATATATATATATATATATATATATATATATATATATATGTATATATATATATATATATATATATATATATATATATATATATATATATATAAAACGGACCACACCAATAAGAGTAGAACACAATCATTGATATGTTGTACATATTGTCATGCATATACATTCGGAAGACATACATTACCCTCGACATTACGCATAAGATAGTGTGGATAATGCCTACATACAATTCTTGTAGTGCCTATTATCTGGCTTGATCAGATTCTCGTCACGTCTGAATACTAATGGCAAAACGGTTACAACGTTGATGGATCCAAATGAAACCCACAGAGCTATTTATTGTCACGACCAAGTCGAGTCAAGTGGAAAGAGAAATGTGCATAAGCAGGGCCAAATTCACCCGAGGGACATGCATCTGGAGGAACTATCACTATGCTAGGTTATAAATTCTATTAGATCTTAGTGCATCATATTTAGCAGCTTTGAATATTTTTCTTGAATGAGTCCTCTCGATGGAATTGTATTGCACATCGTTGTTAAACAGGATAAATATCGCAATGACAGAATCTTTGTCTTATCTGACATCAGCGATATTGCAATGGTAATAGCCTGAGATTATTGAAAATTTGAGCCTGTGCGTTTGTATGTAAGTAAGTTGCCTGCCTCATTTCTCCTTCAATCCTGACAATGACAGAGCATTCCTCAGAATTAAAATATTTCCTCCATTTTCAACTGATTGAATGAATATATGTTTTGCATATTTGATGAATAAAGAGCCCTAATCTTGGACATGGGTGCGAATAATATTTGATTCTGTTGTATCTTATTCTATGGCATATGACTGTCGATTATGACCGTATAATTACCCAAACATGTAATTATATTCATTGTACGTGTGTTTAGTTAATTGCTGGCATGATAAGAAGATATGGTCTATGGTCTAGGAAACGCCTTACAGGAAGTATATTACTTGTTCTTCCGTTTTGATATGCAACTTGCTTCACAAAAAGAACTTCATAGGATTTCCAATCGTCTTTGATAGGAAATCGCACGGCTTCACCGTGGAAGTGTAAAACTGCTGCATACGCTGAAGGTGACATTGTAATACTTTGTTGATGCTCCCGAAGCTTTCTCTCTTCATTTCGGTCGACCCTATCACGAGAGTGAAGGTCTTTTGTGGTCTCATTCCAGTAAATCGACTGAGCCAAACCGTTTTATGAATAGCACAACGAGGTGAGAAGAATACGAGCGAAAGTCGATAGGGAAAGTCGATTGAGGGTTTTGCTGACATAAGGTTGGTATTTGTTTTCTCAGAGCGCTATACAATAGTATGTTTAAGATCGATATTGCATTATAAGCGTACTCATTTTATAGCATACAAACAGCCTGAAAATTTTTTATTATAGATCTATTTATCAATCCAGTTTAATGTTGAGGTAATTACTATCATTTAATCACCGCCGAATTGCTTGATCGTATACACATTAAGAAATATTCCAATCGATTGATTATTTAAAAAATGTTGAAATAGTTGCTGTGTCAGTGACATAGAAACCCTTACGGCATAAATAGGAGCTAACTTTACGTGCTTTGTACAAGAAGCATTCTTAAAGGAGGGCATTGGTCTAAAAATTGCTATCCCAAAGGAGTGAAAAATCTTATTGTAATGGGCTGTTGATTTCGTAGCACTTTTGTTTTTTCCTGGACACTATTGAACAAAATTACGAAGCAATAAAGGCAAGGCCGTTTCGTCCGCTCGCGTGCCGCGTTCCAGACCACTGACCAGAGCGACCTTGACCTCACCCTGTGAGGTAGGCAATGTCTGTTGTAAGCAGACGTTGGTGGACGAAGTCTATTGTTCTGTTCAATCCGTGGAAAGACGAGCGTGTTTATCGCTCGTGCGTTTCGGATTTTGTTGAAAAATCTCAAGAAAGGACATCGGTTTTGTGATCCTCATGAACAATTCGTGAGTACTGGCTTCAAAATGCCTACGTATTGTGCCCTAAATTGCAACAAAACGGAGAAAAGCCACTCACATCTATCTGCCTTCAGCTTGCCATAGAATACACGTATGCGTATTAAACAATGGCTGAATAAGTTGAGACTAGTGAATTCTCCGGCAAAGTCTGCTCGGATTTGTCAGAAGCATTTCGAAGAGAAGTACAATCATCCATCCAAGATACCTCATCGCTCCTAATCTATTCACGAAAACGCTATGCAGTCTCACTGAAGATGCACTACCAACCATTTTCCATCACCACTCTCGTCCTCTCGTAAGGTGCGGTACTGTACAACAGAATCGCCGTACGCAAGTGAACTGAGGTAAGTCAAAGACTGACTGAATGTTTAAAAATTCAAATAACGTGCGAAAACTTATACCGTCCAAATATGCAATGGAAAAAGCTCCTGATAGCAGTATTTGGAGATGAACCTGTCATATTAGTTGGTGATGCCAGAAGCATGTTTATATATATATATATATATATATATATATATATATATATATATATAGATATAGAGATATATATATATATATATATATATATATATATATATAGATATATATATATAGATATCTCTATATCTATATATATATATATATATATCTATATATATATATATATATATATATATATATATATATATATATATATATATATATCTATATATATATATATATATATATATATATATATATATATATATATATATATATATATGATTCTTCCTCTAGTTTCATTCAACCCTAAATAATATCATTTGCCCTTTGGTGAACCATTTATCGGTTTAAGAATCACAAGTGTAGGTTTTGGCGAGCTTCCCCTTCTTAATACCATTTCTGCTCTTGGAATACCTCAGCGTGTGACTGCAAATGCGCCTCGTTATCCTATATTCGGCCTTCTTAGATACCCTCGTTGGGGCTTCCGTTTAGCTTGAAGTCCGCGAACATTCTGTGAGTTGCAAAGATACATAATAGCAGGAGTATTTCTTCAGCGGATTGGATTTACGAACTGACGCCAGGGCCTACACATTGGACGAGGTGATATAGACGTAATATAACTAACTATCTGCCTGGTAATCATGCTATACTATTTACAGCCATTCCAACAGCTGTAGGCATCACTCGGCACCAGCTGTAGGCAACACTCGGCAGCAGATATACTACTTGTGTACATTGCTTCATTGTGTTCCAGATTTGAATCCTGTGGTTATCGTTGACACTTTATAAATAACTAAAACAGCCATTTCATAATAATGCCCATTCAATTGATTACCATTTTGATTTCTTAATTGTGAGAGCAATTTAAGTAAGGGTTGAACCCTGAACGGTTAAATCATTCCCATAATAGAATGTATGCATGTATGTATGTATGCATGTATGCATGCATGTATGTATGTATGTATGTATGTATGTATGTATGTATGTATGTATGTATGTATGTATGTATGTATGTATGTATGTATGTATGTATGTATGTATGTATGTATGTATGTATGTATGTATGTATGTATGTGTATGCATGTATGTATGTATGTATGTATGTATGTATGTATGTATGTATGTATGTATGTATGTATGTATGCATGTATGCATGCATGCATGCATGCATGTATGTATGCATGGCATGGATGGATGGATGGATGGATGGATGTATGTATGTATGTATGGGGGATGGATGGATGGATATGGGGATGGATGGATGGATGGATGGATGGATATGTGGACGGATGGATGGATCAATCGATGGATCGATCGATCGATTGAAAATCGCAACTGCCGATATGAAGAAGAGTGGAGAGGAGGATACCAAGCAGCAATCGGGATAGTAAGATTCCGCATGTAGACATATTCCCCCTGTTTGTATTAGACAGAATAATATCCGTTCAATGGTGACTGTAGTAGTCATGAACCGTTCAATGGTGACTTTAGTAGTCATGAACATTTGGACTATACACATAAGAGAGTTATACACTAACTGATAAATAGGTATTGATGTGCCCTATGACCAATAGTCGTTTGATATTTTACAGAAAAGAGTGCAATATGAATGCCTCATTAAACCGATCCACTTTAGAATTTCAAAAGGTTGTATATGATATTTTATGATACTGTGTTATACTTCGGACATTTATTTCAAGCGAAATATCGTAGCACCGAGACAAATAAATCCCTTGTTTGAGAGAAGCCGAAATATATTTAATTTTTTTTGAATTTCATCTTGTGAATTGCATGTATACTGCACAAAGTGTGACATGACATATCATTTATTGCAGCTTATGCATTTCAGCAGTGATCAGGAAAATGGTCAACTCGCAGTAAATGAATATGATTTTTTTACAAAGCAACGATCAAATGGTGACATTCTTATACATAATCGTGTTTGCTTATTAAGCATTAAGAGAGCATGTCTTTGGTGTATTGATTGCTCTTTATACTGGTTGGCTTGCACAGCGTAGTAGTTAATCAATTCACTCCGCTTTGGCGCTTAAGCAGTGATGCTGCGACAGTTACCTCAAAACTAATGTGCAATAAAATGTGATTGTTCTTCGCAGTAGAGCAGTCCTTGATTCAGTTAGCTATGGCATGCATCATAATTACAGCGGATATGCTCAACCATGTGGATTTAATCATTCAGGACAATTTTAGCAATCGCTGTGCGGTTAACCTTGACTCTTTCTAACATTTCAACAACGACAATCAGATTGAGAGCCTTATCAAACGATGTATTATTTAAGAGAAAAGACAACAGTGAACACAAAGGTGTGTCATAGCTCATTTAATACTTCCGAACGTACAGGCAGGTACGTGAACTCGATATATGAATATGTGATAGTCTGATAATGGTGATGAGAGTACAAAAATCCGCATTGGTGATGCATAAAGCTGAGTACATATTTATACAATGATGGGAAAGTTTAATAGCATGTACAAGAAAAGACTCTGACGCTGAAAAGGTTATCTTAGCGCACCATTTCTGATTAACCAATCAAGAAATATCTCGTTGACCGAACGAAGTACTAGGAATCTTTGCTTATCCATTAGATCCCCAAATTACAACAGACTAAGGTCAGCAGCACATGGTCTGAAATTGAGGTGTTATTGCTTGACGCCAATAAGGATGTTGTACTTAGGTAAGCTCTGTATGTTTATTGGACAGCAGCTTACATTACATGATCTCATTAGGAATGTTTGTGCAGATATATTCGCCAAGAAAAAAGGGATACAATTCTACAGAGGGTTAATGTACACGTCACTTGGTCAGTGTTTCCAACATATCCGCTTCGATGAGGTAGAATGCATTATTGGTCTAAAGCACAGAGAATATAAATGAGCAAATGTGCAGTAAAAACGCACAATAAACATAGCTTTGATAAGTCTTATATTATCCTACTGATACGCCTTTGTCAGGAACACGAACTTCATGGTATATCTGCACATATTGATGAGGCCATGCACAGTTGACGAATCTGCTCTGATATGATGACCCGGCAATCAGTAAATGGAAATCATATCTACAATATGCATAGAAGGCTTTGATATGCTACATTATTAATAACCAAATATAATTCATATAAATCAATTAGTGACAGATGTGCAGGGAATGTGTACTATTCTAATTGATGTACGCAATAGCGTCATATGACCTAGACCACAGCGACTAATCGCTATCAATAATGAAATCGCACAATGAGAAGTCTAACAGTTACTGGTTCAATGTGAATGAAGGGGATTTCTCAATCACCAAAGAAACTTGGCCCACCAAGTCACGCAAAAGGCATTGTACAGTAATGCCGCGCTTTTGTGTTAGGATATCACGAATTTAGGGTCTATGATTTATTTACATGTTGATCTTGATCAACCATTCAACACTTACGCTTTTCATAAAAATTTACAATAACGTGTGCTCAATCTCTTACGCGAGATTGCTGTCGCCCAATTTGAAATATATTGTGAGCTGATTAATATACAAACGACAGTTAATTTATTCTTTGATTTATTGTCCTACTTATAGGTGCATTTTATAAAAATTCGGTGAATATAGCTTCAGCGACTGATCCCCTACTTCTATTAGAACCAAGAATCTATAAAAATATAGTCCAAATCGCGACCTCGGCCATTCATGGAGCCTTTTTGTAGTCCGATCCCTAACTTTAACTCGACGTGAATGCTGAACCAAATATGGTAGTAGATATCTGCAGCTGACGTTGATATATAATACCGCAAACTTACGGATTCGCTCTTGCGTTCTAACACAGTCTCTACCGATTTGCAATCCAAAAAAAAGAATTTCAAGGTTCCGATATCAATACATTATCTATGATTGATTTATGCTTCCGATACCAAGAAAGAAATACAATCGAATCGGCAGCTTCACGGAATCGGTAATAAAATCAGAGTTGCAACAAATCGCCGATGTTTTTAACATACTGGAAGCAGTGTTCAAATAAAAAATGTATCTTGATTAATATGGAAAGATGAATGAAGATATGAATATAGTTTAAATGTAACGAAACAAAACATGACTTTTAATACATCTAAAAGCATGGGAACTTTCAAACATGAATATAAGTCTTTTACGAGGGTACTTACCACGCCAATGGTTGGTACAATTGCAGAGTATCATAATATTAGTTGTACTAGCAGAGATAATATAACATGCCGTACTTGCTCACTGAAGCCCAGAATTACGCTGCATAACACTGTGCAGTAGCAAGCTCTAATTTCAGCACCCCTACGTGTTAAAACTCTGAGCAACATGAAATGATATATATTTGTGGCATATAGTTGACAATTGCATCACTACCTTGCTCTTCGCCTGCGTATGAAGAGAGACTTAGCAGAAATCAAGATTAATAAATCTCGAATCATTTATCATAGGTATAAAGCATAATTGGAGCCGTATGCATATAAAAATATTTGCAGAGTATATTTGTGATAATGCACGCGATAAATTAGTTGACGTGTGTCATTTGCTTCCTCCGAGATGGGCTTACTAATTCACTTGAAAGACCTGACACCTTGTACATTTCTTCACTGTGAGAGCAATCAGCTGTTCAGCACAAATAAGAACCCTTTGAGACAGCTGAAATACACACTATGCAAAGCATATTCAAAATCTGTCTACCTTCAACGCAATCGACGTTGGTTTTCGTAGTGCTCATGGCGGTCGTTGCGTCCTCAGTCAGGTAAGGTTGATGCCTGCTTGATATCATCTCATGTTCATTAGCAGAATCACAATTGTCTTGTCAACTGACGAGGCCGATTTTCTCTCCCGATGACAGGGAAAACAGTGTCAGTATAACAAATTACGCACAATTACGAACCGATTCTTTCAATTTATTAGTCAAATGTAGACACGCTCTGTTGAAATCGGTCAGGGTTATATTGTTCATTTAATCTTATCACATCCGATGAGACGGGGCATAACATTCATAATGACTAACTAAATATCCATAGCTATGAAGTCAGTAAAGCAATAACCAAGAAGCCATACGCGATGACTTCAGAAATAAACTCCAGAGGTTGGATTGCGAATGGCGACAATGATAAATGAAGGCAATTTCTGCAGTTGCAATGAGCCACATGTGAATAGGATGCTTGATTATGGGGAAATCGCTGTTTTTTTGTCATTTTCTTCCATTGTATACATTTACATAGGGCATAAACCATTAAGCTCAAGTGTCCGTGCTAATGCGCAGCGCTGTCGTCTTTCTGAGCACTACGAGCATATCCTATTTGTAGCCATTACCCGAACATTTCTTAAAAGGCCGCGCATCAACAACTGGTAGCGACTGTGACCAAACATCTTCTATCTATGGGATAAGTGATCAAATGCAAAAACAATTATGGCGCAGTGTAATAAAGTGATTGGTTTCAGTGGCAGACTACGCTCAGAAGGGTATAATCATACGTCGCTTTAGGAAACCTCGTACGGTACATTCTACTTGAATGTATCCATTAAGTACCAATAAATGCATTCGTGTCGATGGTGCATTGGCTACCACACTGCTATATTTACAGCATAGTATAATATATTTGTGAGTAAGGGCAGTATTTTATCACTGCTATCGATATGTTGAATTGGTTAAACTATATCCAACCGCCTCCTCACAGGCTCAAACCTTAATGCTTTGCACCTGGATGACTATACATAAATTATTGAATAATCATACATGCCGGTGAATTTTTGGCTTGCGAACAGTTGCTTGAGAAAATTTTACCCATTACTCATATCTTCTTCTACACATTTTATCGACGAGAAATGGTATAATATGTGAGCATAATTACAGTTAGTTTGTATAAATTGATATGTGGTGAACATTGAGCTGACAATTTGCATTTCGTAGTTTACATGGGGAATTTCTATTGATACATCATGGTCGATTCTCTGATTGTTTATATTTGCTGATATTAATATATCCTTCGATGTTATCATTTGTATCGATTGTTAAGGTATATGTCAACACAATAAACGGATGAAGCTGACCTGGATCAATGCTTCACATCATTGTATGCTATACCATCGCATCAATCACATGGAATGATTCTTGTGTATACTACTCGCACGGCAGGATCGACAAGTGCGAAACGCACGCTGTCTGTTAAGAAAACCAATAAGAATAATGCTGACGCCATGTAAAAGCGGAATCAGCATATGGCTCTCCAAGAACGAACCATTACTGCGCAATGAATTGGGTCCAGCAAATTTGTGCTACAGATCATATGCTCAAATTTGGGCCTGTGATCAAATTACGCTGTAGATAAACGCTTTGCAAAGGCCACAAACGACGACAATCAGCTAGGCTCAGAAGGAAGCGTCAAAAACGTCAGCTAACACACTTACAGTGCCTCTAGGTTCATTGCGTCCGTCCTCGTCAATTTATCACCATGTCCCGCGTGATTCTATCTGACATCAGCGATATTACAATCGTGAAAGCCAAATTCGAGTCTGTGCGTTTGTAAGTTATTAGATTTCCCGCCTCATTTATCCATAAGTCGTGACAGATTGAATGAATAAATGTTTTTCATATTTGCAAAAAGAGACATCGCACTATGAGATATATGGATGCTAATAATATTTTATACTGTTTTGTCTTGCAAAACGCCATATGACTATTGTCTAAGACCGCAACATTCAATCATATCCTGTGTACACGTGCGCAATTGATTACTACCATAAAAAGAAGACTTTGTCTAGTCATAGTTGGTGGAACAGCAAAAGAGGATAAACGCGGGATACATTTTAATGATAGGATAGATGACATCAACAAACTTGTCGATAAAAATCGTTCATACAGTTTTCCCTCTGCATTAATTGCTACTTATGCCCATTCTGAGACTGCTCGTAGATAATATATTTAATAACGATTAATTGTTTGTGAAAATGCCAGAGAGATCTCATTGTGTTCCACGTCTCCTTCAATAGATTAACATCGATGACCAGCGTTTACAAATCAGTTTTTGTAAAAGGTACATTTTGTAAAAGATACAAACTTTTTATGCTTTGGAGCATATTTTCAGAGATATAATAATATCGCACATTCATTGATTCACAGAGAAGACGAATCTGAGATTGCTAGGCAACACTTCGTATGATTGGTGATCCGAGCAATCAATATTCGCAGTAATTGTATGTGTTGACACCGAATAGCTCGATTTGCTTTTATATCGGTGTTGGCAGCTTGAAGAATACTCCAATATGATCTCATACGGGCGTTCCAGCAATATCTTTGCATCTAACGAAAAATCAATTAATGTTCACGATCCATGGGATCGCTATTCGGTTCGAGAATTTATTTTACTTAAATGATAGTATTGGTGTGGGTTTTAGCATGGTGAGTGGAGGTTTTCAGCGACTGGAGTTTTCTGAACTGTAAATGTATCATCTAAACCGACACTGGTGCTATCTATCCCACGCTCATTGTAGGAAAGTTGTAGATGATTTCACCATTTACTTAACTTTCTGTCATCCATGGTGGTAATTGGTTGCAATATAACTTTTAAAAATGATGCGCCGCATTATTCTTATATTTATCTCTTTAATTGGCAATAGTCAAAATAGCTAAATTAGCAAAGGTCTGGTTAAGAATAATTATTGTGCTAACAATGTGTATGAGGTTTTTCATCCAGCTTTTGTTTGTGTTTAAGGTCCACACATTTGACAAATTCTTGAAAGAGTAATGCATTCTTGTATAAAAGTCAACAATAATCAGCAAGCTTCTAAATATCAATGACAGTTATGGTGTTTTTTATTTGTTACTAGCTGTGCATCTGGAACGATACAGACACCATTTGGCGGCATTTAGTAGTATTGTCCTGCAAGTGATGCATTCAAAATATAGAATGGGGCGATTGGAATAAATGAGCATAATCAATCACATTTATCATCAGCATAACATCGCAAACATCATTTTATTATTGAACTAGTTCCTCTGTAAATCACAGGGCGAGTCACATGGGTTTGACGTCACGAATATTAACTAGAACTACATGGCTTAATCCGAAGTTTCAAAATACTTCATGAGGTGCGTAATGCTACGTATTAATAAATGCTAGGACCGCCTAAGCTTTCTTGTTGTCAATAACACTTAATTCGGCGTTAAATCGCTATCTCTTGAATCGCACTATGCAGCGTTTAAAAATAGCATGTCTTTTGTTGACCTGCTTGGCTTCCACTACACTGTATGACATTGCTCTCCCCTAGGCACTTTTTACTGATTGCAAAAGGCTTCAAGTCATTACAGCGCATAACAGAAGGCTGTTTGTAGGCCGATGTGTCCGCGCATTACTATAACATATTACGAGAATATTAAATAGGTGTCTATTCGTTTGTTCCCATCAGCTCATAACGCAATATATCACTTTCGCCTATGTTAAAGTGCCTATCGCACGAAAACTCATGTAATTGTCTTCGCCAGATTACGGAAATATAAACCAGAAGTACCTGTTCTCTCTATGTATCAACCGTCAAAGTGCGCGCTTTGGGATCGAAATGACACTTCAAAGATCATGAATAATTTATCGCCTCCGTGTGACGTCAGCTCCGGCATTGTTTTTTTTATATGCGAGGCGCGATCTGCGCTACGATTAGCGCAAAATTGGAAGAGCGACGAAGAGACATGGGATGGCACAGATCATTTGCAGACCATCGTTGCTTCGGCTGAGCTAATTTTGCCTTACAGACTCGAACCAGAAATGAGCGATTTAGACGTCTCCAATTAAGAGAAAAAAGGCACCGGCGATGCCACTGCTGCGTCTGGGTCTCACGCGGGTCCTCCTGCCCAGGACATAGGGCGGCTACAGAACAATACTTGGTAAGCTATGTCCGATCGTACTTATGCACAAGTTCATCGTATATATGTTGGCATGTAACGAGGTTAATCCATAAATTTCATCAACAAAATATCTAACCTCTTTTTCTAACAGTATACAACAGTGCATTGCAGCAAATAATTCTTCCATATCAGACAGCAGACATGAGATATCAAGTTTTTTGTCTGATCAAGTGGATGCATGGGTTTATGGTAACAAAGTTGTACCATGTAAGTGTAAGTGGTCCTCCTCACAAATTGTTAACAAACCACAACTAATTTCTGACTAACTTCTGTTAATAAATAGAGATGCACTTTGATATAAAGTAGGCCTTATCAAGGGCTTATTACAATATTTTTAAAAATTGATGTAGATTGATTCTGAGCTAGAACATATAATGGATAGCAAGTACAACAGGATTTTCAGTTAGCTCATACATGAATGTATAACTGGATTTAAGGAAATTAAGATTATGGTATTATATTATCGTCTTAGTCAGTGTTACATCCGAGTTTCTATGAATATACACAGCTAAAACATATTTGCCAAACAATATGTCATCCGTTATTACATACATTAATATTCCAATCACTACATCATGTTACAGGTGTTTGTGTGGCTACTGTCAATCAATGGCAGAGGTGGAAGAATCTGTGTGCTGTGTAGAGATTCCTCGAGTCATGACCTCCATAGACATAGGCTCCATTTCCATAGGTTGCATAACCCAGCATCCTGGTTTCAGACCAATCTGTTTGACCCTTGGGCCTTGCCAGTGTCATATTTATCCTACAGACAGCAACAACGGGCACATGTCAGATCAGCTCATAACGCAATATATCACGTTCGCCTATGTTAATGGACGCTCATACATACATACATACATACATACATACATACATACATACATACATACATACATACATACATACATACATACATACATACATACATACATACATACATACATACATACATACATACATACATACATACATACATACATACATACATACATACATACATACATACATACATACATACATACATACATACATACATACATACATACATACATACATACATACATATACATACATACATACATACATACATACATACATACATACATACATACATGCATACATACACACATACATACATACATACATACATACATACATGCATACATACATACATACATACATACATACATACATACATACATACATACATACATACATACATACATACATACATACATACATACATACATACATACATACATACATACATACATACATACATACATACATACATACACATACATACATACATACATACATACATACATACAATCATACAATCATACAAACACAAATACCTCATACGTACGTACTCAGGCACTCATGTACACACGTACATACACACATACATACAAACAAACATAAATACCTACATACATACACAAACATACATATTTGCATACATAGTTACGTACATTCATACAGACATATACATACATACATATACATACACACATACACATACATACATACATACATACATACATACATACATACATACATACATACATACACATACATACATACACATACATACATACGTAAATACTTACATACATACATACATACATACATACATACATACACATACATACATACATACATACATACATACATACATACATACATACAGATACATACATACATACATACATACATACATATACATACATATACATACATACATACATACATACATACATACATACATACATACATACATACATACATACATACATACATACATACATACATACATACATACATACATACATACATACATACATACAAATGCTTACATTCATGCATACATACACATACATACATACATACATACATACATACATACATACATACATACATACATACATACATACATATACATACATACATACATACATATACATACATTCATACATATATGCATACACATATACATACATACATACATACATACATACATACATACATACATACATACATACATACATACATACATACATACATACATACAATCATACAATCATACAATCATACAAACAAAAATACCTCATACGTACGTACTCACGCACTCTCGTAAACATGTTCATACACGCATATATACGTACATACATAGATACTTACATACATACACACAAATACATATTTACATACGTACGTACGCACGTACATACATCTATACAAACATGAATACTAGCATTAGTATATATTCATAATTACGTATATATACGTATATATGCGTATATATAAATATATATAAATATATATATATATGTATATGTATAAATATATTTTTATATATTTATATATATACATATATGTTAACCCTATATAAATATATATATATATATATATCATATGCATATATGTATATATATATATATATATATATATATATATATATATATATATATATATATATATATATATATATATATATATATATATATATATATATATATATATATATATATATATATATATATATATATATATATATATATGCACTTACATGTATCCATAATATGTCCACTTATATATTCCTTGATATATTTACTTTTATGTAAATGCAGTACTTAAGCTGGAAAAGACTTTATTCAGATTATTGAAAATAAGAAGACAGAGCATATTATCGGCACCTAATGGAACTGAATCGATTACTAAGGCAGCGACGTCTTATTCGCTTTATTTGCTTTTCATTACAGTGAATAAAGCACGGGATGCTCTTCAGTCTCTCTTCGCTGAGAGTAATCCATACTATGTAATTTGACCTCTCTGAGGTGAACTGTGCTTGTGGTGTATTGATTGCTCTTGAAACTGACGGGGTCGAGAGTCACAGTACGTATCCATGCACCCCACTTGGGGCCCAGGTAACCACAGGGCGACCAGCAGAACAAATGCAATGCGAGGTGATGCGTTAGTCGCAATGTAGCAGCACTTGATCCTGCCAACCAATGAGGTATTGCGCCGATGGTGCGGCGGACGTGCTCAAGCATATAAAACCATTTAAGCAATTGCTTTGTTGTTTATTGTGTCTCTTGCAAACAAGTTCACATTCCATATTGCACTCCTATTACAGCTTCAGATGCCAAGCGGTGTGGCCGACCTTCAAAAAACACGCCCCACTCAAGTGATGCGTAAGACTCGCGTCCGTGTTAGACGTCTCCACTATCATAGTGCCTTTACTTGCATATAGCCCATCGTACTCGCAATTGTCTGCTAGTGGGTGGCCGAATAATCATCATCAACATTAGACTACTCAACACATCTCTATTGGTTCTATTGTGATTCATTTGGTTGTGGGGCCTCAGAGACAGTAATCTCTGAGCAAACTGGGTTTTTATGTTGCAATAAGTCACTGTCTACGCGACTGGGAGATGTTTGGAAGAGATGGTATATTTCAGTTGAAGCGTTGTTAACATTGCAAATGTTTTCACCAAATTATCTTGATCGGTGCCGTTTGTGGGTGTGTTTGTTTGTTAACATTTTCATGGCTCGCGATGCATGTCGCAATTTTTCAAACAATATCGAAATCTGTTTTTGAAAGATCGGCATCAATTTTGCACAGTAGAATGTCTTCTTTTTGTAACTCCGTGTTCGATCTTTTCAAAATTCACACCATTTTGTAGCTTTATTCAAATATATCTTGTGTAACAAATAAATGGTTTTTCTAATTTATTTTTTCAAATTGGATTATATTACATTAGTATACATTAATAAGTCCTCTAACTCTGACAGCAAACCATCTATTGCAATTAGTCAAACTATAATAAACAAAGATAGGCATTTAATTATGAGGCTTATGTGAGCGATGGCTATATCCGCATTCAAGCATATTCTCCACGGTTACTGCTGATTGAATCATTTGGTTTCGTAACGTGAGAGGAATCATCTGTGCTCCATATGGCTAGACAATGACGTCACCGTTCATGCTTATTCTTCCTCTCGGCTCATTTCCATTCGCCCGTCCAATCTATCGCCAGTTTCAGCGTGGTCCTATCTGACATCAGCGATATTACATTATTAATAGCCCGAGACTACTGCAAATATGAGCCTGTGCGTTTATAAGTTATTAGTTTACTCGCCTCATTTATCCATCAGTCGTGACAATGACAGAGCCTTCTATAGACTTGAAATATTTCCTATATTTCCAACAAATTGAATGAATACATGTTTTGCATATTTGACAAAAAAGGAACCAAGATCCTGAACATGGTTGCGAATAATATCGAATTATGCTCAATTTTGGTACTGTATCTGGCAAATGTAGGTTAGATTATATAAGACATTCTTAATTGCAATCAACAAAAGGTTGGCAACTGCAGCTCTGTTGCTGCCTGAATTTTAGCTACAGACTCATTGAAGTGACACATGGAATGGCATTAGATGGTCATTCTGATAACCTACAGAATGACATTTATTTTATAAAACTTAAAGAATGTCTGTTACGTAATTAAACAACATTACGTAACAGAGGTATGAAACATTACAAATAGGCAAGTTACATGACAACACTACATAAATGGTACTAAGCTCTAAATGTAACATTACCTAACATTGATGTAACAATACATAACAATGACATAATAAACTCTTGCAAAATGTATATAATAAAAATTATTACTATGAAGGTAGCAAAGTGGGGAACCAAAAGCCCACAGATGAAGGGCAAGAAATACAAATTGAGTGTCCAGAAATCCCCCACTCCAGGTAGCCAACCTTCCTATGATACATATGCAGAGTGAATCAATAATCAAATGTCAAAGTTAGACTAGCCATTAAATGTGCCATACTAGAACTAACAACACGAGTCAAAATGTACGAGTCAAAATGGACGGCAACCCCATGGTTGAACCGCATTAGCGGGAGAAACAAAGTGAGAGTGGAGACCACAGCCAGTACCAATTTCGGAGGTTAACAGATGTATGAACATATGTATTGGAAAAATAACTAAAATGAATGTGACCAGTCCCATGACTGAGCCACTTTAAATTTATGTTGTTCTATGGAAAAAGACCAGTCCCATGACTGAGCCATTTTTTGATGTTTAGGAAAGTTGTTAAGGAAGAGTAGGGGATCGAAAGATTGGGATCCTGATATATCTTTTATATGTGTCTGATTTCCATCTTCCTAACCTTTGAATTTGTTCGTCTGGTATGCCCATCGCACATGCCGATGTAGCAGCACCAATACGGAAGGAGTGAGGTTTTATAGTACAACTTTTTAATCCTAAACTTGCTAAAGAGAAATTTAAATATTGTGTAAACAAACTGCGGGAGACAGGTTTAGAATCTTGAGACAAATACAAAGGGCCTGCCTTATTACCCCGAAATTTTAGATACTGGACCATAGTGGCTACGGGACAGTACAGAGTGGTCGGTGATTGCGGTACCAGGATTACAAATGGTTTTGCACCAGTATTGCCTTTAAAGTATTTGAGAGAGAGCTCTATTGCTTTTTGACCAAATGGAAGACGAGGATCTTTTTCAATGATGGTGCAATCCGAGAGTTGGACCACCGAGTGGGTTTTTGAGACAAGTTTCGAACTGCTATTTCTCCGATACGCAGAAAAGCATGGAAAGATAGTAGGAACATAGACCGAAAAAGGAAAGACGTGTAAGAAGATTTTACCTGATTGAGGAGAGCACAAATTAATTGATGGAGCAGACCTAAATGAATAGGGTCCTTGTAGACGCCACAGGACACTCTCTCTGAATTCCTGACATAAGCTTTTTTAAATGAAAGGAGGACACCTGATTTTTGAAACCAAATAAATTGTTAAAATAGCAG
This sequence comes from Urechis unicinctus, assembly GCA_034190875.2. Taxonomy (NCBI): domain Eukaryota; kingdom Metazoa; phylum Annelida; class Polychaeta; order Xenopneusta; family Urechidae; genus Urechis; species Urechis unicinctus. The sequence continues at coordinate 40,043,086 of CM067350.1, read as the reverse complement.
ATAGCTGCAGCGTAGGTCTGGATGGATGATGGCGAGAGTCCCAGAGACACGGAGTGTGTGATAAAAGAAAAAAGTTTGTCACTGTTTGCAGGGAAGAAAATCGGTTGTGTCGTAAACAGAGTGACAAAAGGAAACATATTTTGACAGGGCTCGACGATAAACAGCTTGAGAGGAAGGAGCAAGTCCCTTAGCAATAAATTGGCCGGTTTGCCATCTTAGCGAAGAGACAACAAGGCTGGAGGAATTGTTGACGGATTGGGATCGAGCCATGGCGCCAGCAGTCTGGCCTCCTGGAATTTAAAACGGGAAAGTTTGTCAGGAATAACATTGGTATAACCTGGAACATGTTGTGCTTTAAAAAGAATGTTAAATTTAAGCGCCGAAACAACCAAACGACGAACCAAAATCATGATGATTGCATCTTTTGAGCTTTGCTTATTGACAATGTCAACAACTGAAGTATTGTCTGTTTTGAATAAGACTTTATGGTTCTGAAGAAATTTACCCCACATTTGTAGAGCAAGGACAATAGGAAAAAGCTCCTTGAAAGCAATTGACATATGTTGGAGATGGTCAGGCCAAGAATTAGCAAACCATCGAGAACCAAAAACAGCCGCAAAACCAACGGCACCTGATGCATCAGAGAAAAATTTTTACAGAGTCGCTAGATGACCAAGTGTTGTGGAGAAAGATTGATGTTCCATTGAAATTTTTAAGAAAAGATAACCATGCTTGCATGTCCAAACGGGCCTCTTTATTGATGGAAATATGGTGATGCTTCTGTTTTGCTTTATGGGTGAGCTGTATGATTCTTCTAATGAATGCCCTGCCTGGCCGTATGACTTTGCAAGCGAAATTTAAGTGACCAACTAACGATTGCACTTGATGTAGTGTCATTTTTTTGTTTGGATTTATAAAGATTGAGAAGCTGAATACAGTTTTCCAATTTGTCTCTGGGAAGTCTTGCTTCCATTGCTGACGAATCAATTTCGATCCCATGGGCCTGAATAATATTTGATGGCAAAACTGTTTTAGAATGCTTTATAGGAATGCCACATTCGCGGCAGAAATTTAGAAAATTTGAAAGATCATTAGCAACTTTGTTGGATGAAGCCGGGCCAATGAAAATGAAGTCGTCTAAAATGTGACTGATTCCTGAAACATGTAATTTTTGTGATGCAACCCATTGCAGGGCTGTACTGAAAAGTTCAAATATTGCACATGATGACCTGCACCCCATAGGCAGACATTTGTCAAAGTATAGGCTGCTATTAAATTGAAAACCTAGCAGATGCCAGTCGTCTGGATGCACTGGGATGATGCGAAAAGCTTCTTGAATGTCACATTTTGCTAAAAGTGCTCCTTGACCGAAAGACTGAATTATGGCTATAACTACATCTAAATTTTCATATTGAACAGAAGCTTGGTTTTGATCTATGAAGGAATTGATGGAATTTTCAAGTGGAAACGAAAGATCGTGAATAAGACGGAACTTTCCAGGCTCTTTTTTGGGTACCACCCCTAGTGGGGATATCACAAAGTTGAAGAAAGGGGGCGACGTAAACGGACCAGCAAGGCGGTTGGCGTCGATTTCTTTTTGTAGCATTTTTTCCACAACCGAAAAATGTTGTGAAACTGAAGCGTGATTTTTTGAAATTTGAGAAAAATTTGGACCCTGAAAACCGATACGAAAACCATGAAGGAAGCCTTGAACTATTTGATTGAAAAGGAGGTGGTCATATCCATGCAAAAAGTTTTGGAGCTTATTTGTTTGAACTGGGGTTACTATGCTTTGGTTTTGAAGGGCCGAATTGTTTGAGGGACGTTTGCCTGCACTTTGATGTGGAGTGAGAACCTCCGCATCGATAGCATGCATGTGTCTGTTTGAAACGGCATGTTTTGTTGTCACACCTGCCAGATCTTTGAAACATCCAGCAGGTGTTTGGCCGAAAGGACTGGGGAGAAGAGGAAGATTGAGAAGAAAAGGATTGGGGTTGTCTTGAAGACTTGATCAGGGCTTTCATGCCAATTAAGGAGGCCTCAGAATGGATTTCTAGATCCACTTGGCCCCACTGCAAGGCTGAGTTAAACTGTTTGGCGTAGCGAAAATTGTCGTCATAGTGGCGCCATGCTTCGGGGCCTAAAGTTTTGGCTAATTTTTGAACCACTGACATGTGTTGAATCATGCCAGTGGGTAGGGAAATATCGGCCTCGGCTGCCACTACAATGTATGTGTGGAAAGCCGAGGACCACTCAGAAATCGATAGGGGAGGCAAAGCTGCAGTTTGCTCTGCAGATTTTGTGAGTGTAGATGGAGTGGCCTGGATAACCAGCTCCTGTAGATTAATGAAAGTTCCCTCCCAAATTTTTTGTTTGAGTTTGATAGGAACATGTGCTCCTATGGGTGCCGAATTGCGAATACAATTAGAAATTGGCAGTCGACCTGGTACCTCCCTACTCTCACCTTGAGGCTCAATGAGGCTAGATAGTGCCGCATTGATTGTTGTGGCCATTGGGTCAGGCTGATGTGAGGGCGTCTCCTGTGTAGGCTCCGCAAGCTGTATTGGTGCGACTGTCGCAGGTGTGGAGGAGGTGGCCGAATTAAAGGAGGGAATAAGGCCATCCGCCTTCATTCGCTCATATATTCCATCCAAGATTGTTTCTTTTTTTTAATTGAAAATCTTGGACAGGGGCCGAAGGTGGATAGGGGGGAAAGGAGATGGCAGAAGCTGTTTGAGGTGCGGTATCCGTTGCCTCTGACACGGGCGCAGCAGTGGTGCGTCGGGTGGCATGGACCTTGCTGGCTGTCTTGCGGCCCTTGGACTGCCCTTTGATGGGAGGCATCCTGAAAAATGCATTACAATTGCGCAGTAAAATTGGCAAATTGTAAATTGAAACCACATGCTGACTTGCCTAATCAATCATGAGGTAAAATTGTTTATAGGACGTTATTCTGTCAAGAAAAAAAAACACGGCAACCCCATGGCTGAACCAGTGCGATGCACAACAAGCTAACATCAATATTATGCCAACATGCCAATGCAGTTGAAAATATGAGTCAAATATTGGCAATAGTTGCCAATAAGAACGTGAAAAACATAAAAACTTCAACATGTCGAACAAATTCAAAAAGAGGCCAGTCCCATGACTGAACCGAGAAATTTTGAAGGGCCGAGTTGTGGTAAAGTGAAAGTGAAATTAAATGAAAGTGAACTTTTATTGAGATTTTTTGTGATGTGAAAACCCGACCTATGGTATTGGGGCAATCACACCACCAAATCTGACAAGTGGTTTTGAAAAAGCGACAAGTTGGAGCCTTGAAAATACAGGCAGAGCCTGGAAAATTAACAGTAGAAAGATTCAGTCAACTGACTGGAAAAAAGCATGGCAACTACCAGCAAACAGTCAACTGACTGGTAAAAGCATGGCAACTGCCAGCAAACAGTCAACTGACTGGTAAAGGCATGGCAAATGCCAGCAAGAAAATAGGCAACTGCCTTGAATGGAGAGGTCAAATTGAAGATACAGATACCGAGAGAAAATTTTATGGTGAATCCGAACGAAGGGCTTGAATGACTGCGCCACGAATGCTGGCAAAGTATTTTTCGTAGCCGGCTTTGTTTAGGTGGATGCCATCAGCACGAAAATAGCTATCTTATGGATTAGCCAAGCCCCGATGTGTCCACAATTTAACGCGTGTTATGTGCTCAGATTTTTTTATGAGGGCCGTGTTGGCCGCCAAGACGCGTTGGTTGTAAGTATCATCGGGGCACCGAATGCGTTTTATAATTTGGCTGATCACCACAAAGTTAACATCGTAGCCGGTGAGAATAAATGAAGCTACGGCCAGCAATTGATCCGCAAGAAGTTCGGGGGTAATATTAGGATTGCACAAGTCGTTGCTGCCTAGTTGAAGCACGACAACTTTGAGAGTTTTGCCGTGTAACCATTCATGTAAATAAGGAATGATTGATTTGTTACCCCGAACTGTAGCTCCCCCAATGCCGTGAAATGTTACTATCTGACTAGGTAGACGTAGATCGGAATATTTTTCCGATTCCCCACACCAAAGTTTTTGCTGTACGAACTCGCCCAAACGACGAACAAAGGAATGGCCGATAACGGCCACGGTCGGTTGTTCACTCATTACCAGTAAGTGAAAATAAAACAAAATTGAAAACAAATGTACCTGGATATTGTCCTGTTGTCGTAGGCGAGATCCAATAACAGCAAAAAGACGGAAAATTGGGTTGGTTGTGGATAGGTAAGCCTTAGATAGCGTGGATTTCAAACGGTGAAAAATTCTTGCGTACTAGAAAGATTTTTCCAAACCGGAAGAGGAAGGATAATGCAAACTCGCGCCTTCCAAAACTGCTCGAATTTTGATTGGCTAAGAACAGCTGATTTGTCTAAAGGTCAAAAGGCCCTTGTACAATCGATAAAATATAGGGACAAGTAATACCTCCATTTTGCATAAATATTCTTATGGTCGTTCATTGGTTGGCCATAAGATGTTATTCTGTTGTGTCTTACCATATGCAATATGACTGTCGACTATGACCGATAAAGTACCCAAACATGTAATTATATTCATTGTACGTGTGTCCAGTTACTTGCTAGCATGATAAGAAGATATTATCTCGTCACACCCCACCAGGGAACTGTTTCAATGATAGATGCTTTCAACTCACTACAGCCAACAATCGATATTGCAGTTTGCTGCCTTTGCATTCGTTCCCACTGATGACCAGTTCGATATCGTGTCGATAGATCTCTTTATGTTCCACATCTCGTTCAATTTATTAATTCATTATTTGTTACGATGAACTGCGTGCACAAAAAACAGTCTTTTAAAGATAGATGCTGCCCTATCACATTCAGTCTTTGACAACAGCGATGGCAACGGCTCTAATGTTTTATGCTTTGAACCATATATCGGAGATTTTCTGGGATACAATAATAGCTTACTTCCATCATTTGCTAGACAGGACAAATCCGAGCTTGCTAGAAAACGCTTCGTATAATTGATGATTCGAGCATACAAGATTCACAATAATAGTATGAATTGACCTAACAGGGCTTTCTAAATCGAGTACGTTGGTATCAGCTTGCTGTTTATCACACGCGGACGGATCGATCAATGGTATCGCAACAGGATGACAAAATGTGGGTGTTGCCATATGTGATTGGATGATTTGAAAGTCTTGGATCTTCCTATCCCCACCAAGTGTTATCAAATCTAACAAATATGTTGTGTACACGAAAGAAACACCAAGGAAGATGGGTTGTTTTAAGAGATGGCTGTCCTAACAAACCTGATCTTTTCTTAGCTTCGTTTATTCAAGATGAATTAAAAATAATTATTCTTAATGGATAACAAAAAATGAACTTGCACTTTTCCAAAAATTAATTGGCACTGTACGTTTTGCGGCTGAGATACTAGTTATGCTTGATGTGATCTAGCATAACTTGGTAGGATTTCCCAGCGGCTTCACCATGAAAGTGTTCTACTATTGCATTCGCTGAAGGTGACGTTATCACTGTTATGCTTTTTGCTTATGCGCATGAATTTTTTCCTCTTCATTTTGTTCGACCTTGCCACGATAGTGAAGGTCTTTTGTGGTCTCATTCCGGTAAACCGACTGAACAAAACCGTTTAATCATGAGCATAAAGACGTGAGAAGTATACGAGCGGTTATTGTTGACATACGGCTGCTATTTGTTTTTTCAGTACGCTATACATCAGAACGCTTAAAAAGCACATGCTCTGTAAGCTAGAAATTGCATTGTAAACACATTCAATATCATATTGATAGCCTGAAATATTTGATTATAGATCTATTATTCATAGTCATTTTTAGATAATGTCTATGCTTTTTGCACTACCAAATTGCTCGATCAAAGTGAGAAATGTTATAATAGGTTGATTATTTAACAACAAAAAACACTTGTGAAATAATTGCTATGTGACTGGGCCATATGAACTATAAAAAACTATAGCTCGTCCGTTCAGCAGTAAATAAAAGCTTTTTTACATGCTTTGCCCAAAAAGCATTCTTAAGACTAGAAGCTACACCTAACACATGGAAATCATTTTGTAAAGTAAAACCATATCAAATTATTGCAATGTCACCTTTTTGCGGTAGAATAGATTATTTTGACGTATCCGGTCTGTTAATATCATACCATCGCTTGTGTTTTTGCACGAAATTAAGACAAAACACCAACGCTACCTGCAGTTTATTAACGGATATATGTTGCCGCAATGGGGAGTCTGTCTAGGTATCGGGTCAGTTCGCCCCGGGGCGGTTTGCTCCCGGGTCAGTTCGCACACTGTATGAGTGTGTGTATTTGTGTGTGTGTGTGTGTGTGTGTGTGTGTGTGTGTGTGTGTGTGTGTGTGTGTGTGTGTGTGTGTGTGTGTGTGTGTGTGTGTGTGTGTGTGTGTGTGTGTGTGTGTGTGTGTGTGTGTGTGTGTGTGTGTGTGTGTGTGTGTGTGTATACATCAGCAAATCGATCTCACTGTATCATTCTGTGGTAGGTGTCACTTCCCAGTACGTATCTTATATAATTTTGTCAGCTTCATATAGCAAAGACAGCTCTAGATCATTTAGTCTTAATGCACGTTTTAATTTGGCTTAGTTGCACATGCTGTACCCAAGATCTGAGTTGCTCGATTAGCGAGAATTGAAACGGAAGAGATGGGATTGATCAATGATATTATGCATGTTTATCATCGAACAGCCGTTTCCAACATGACACTGCTCTGATGTGAGGTATTTGTCACCTTAACACATCCGCGACATAATATGTTATTGGCACGTGTCTACCCCGGACGTACTGTTCTAGCATGTAAGCCCAGGGATGCGAAGGTCAGACTGTTGGACTTTAATTGGGCACTTCGCCGCAAGTAGTGCCTAAAATTTTCCATACAAATGTGTTATTGTGACAATGCAAACAAGTATGTTTCCTATGAAGTCATTTTCATTAGATGATATCTGCACCTGTTTTACTAGATTAGCACGAAGGTTTCAAAGATTTATTTTGCGTAACGCCTTGCATTGAATGTACACATGCCAATGACAAAGCCCATATAATTACCATGACATGCACCATATTTTGTAAACAAACTGCAATACAATCATTTAAGCTGTTTCTGATGGCAACTGCAGGTAATTTACTTCCGCTACTTGCCACAAGATGGGGGGGGGGGGGTAATGACAGTAAACAGATGGTTGGAAGGAAAAATAAGTCAGGATACAGGTTGTTCTTTAGATTGTATTGACATCGATGCCTACTAATCGGGCCCTATGATAAGGAAAGAAGAGATAAGTTCATGTTGTGGCAAAAAACTGCAAGTGTCGAACGTTTTCATTACGAATATCAGATAAATTAGAGAAAATCTGCGTAATTTTAGTATCGAAAACGAACATATCATAGTCTATTGAGTTAATCGAACTGATGGCATTATCACCAAATAAATCCGTGAATATTTCTGGGAACAAGCGCAAGATTTGACAAGCGCCCTTTTCAAATCTTGGACGGACTTGCTGCCACTGCCAGTATTTGGCTCAGCATCCAACTGCCAAAAAGTTAAATTGGTGTGGTAATGCAACAAGTGTTTGTCTCCTGGGTGACAAGTAATACCGATACAATGTAAAAAAGGAACCAAGCATTTGTATTCGCTTGGATGTCGTTAATATCTTTATTTGAACTTTCACTGGGTTGGTGTGATACTATTACCTATAAGTGGTCTATTTGTCGATGAAATGCGTCATTCGAAGTCTTTTGATGTGCTTTCCATAAAGCAGGAGAAAATGCTTTCGTTTAACGAGGCTAAATAGGTATGGCTCTGCATTTAGAAAATATAGTAGCAACATTCTGAAAGGTAATGCATTTCAGTACTGAATTTGACCACATCGACATCAACGTGTGATCCTCGCTAAAATGACGACCGTATGTGTAATGCTTTGAATTTATATAAAAAATGATAACGTAATATAGATGTAGATTACTGTGATTAGTCCACTCGAGTAATATTTCAGCCGTTCAAATTGCTCAACGTGCGAAGGCATATATAGGGCGTTATTCTTCATTCACCTCTCTTATATAAATCGCCGGGTTTCTATAAAACGTCAGATTGTAGGGATATGGTGTGTTGCTATGATATTCGTTGTTATGCTGTTGTTCTATGTGTAAATTCGCTGGATCATTGTGGTCAAATGATCAAATCCCCTGGGCTGCATTGGCGGAAATTTGATTGACATGAAAACCGATCTGAAACGTATATCTAATATTGTAAGAAAAAGCTTTAACTTGACAAAAGGTGTTATATCACACTCACTACTAGAGAGTGTTGGATGATTTCGCCGTTTTACTTTGCTCTCTTCATCCCAAAATAGTCATTTGTTGTCATATTACTTACAAAACGTTTGATCTATATTGGACAATTGACAAAAAAGTCATCTGTAAACGATATATGATATGATTGTTAACGCGCATTATAGTCAGTGCTGACTTAATAACAAACATGACTGCCTAATTTTGGCTCTGATAAGTGGATTGAGCCACGCGCAGTGTGTATGTTACTTTTCTTTTTTTCCCAATCAGGAGGAGGTTTTATTAAGAAATTTTGCAACCATCCAAAAAGACATATTGGATTCCACAGGATATAACATAACATTTGCAGTATATAGAATCATTTTATACTCTTCGTTTTGAATCGTTTCTTCACACACATGTAACTGCACGCTCATTAGACTTTAACATTGAATGAGTTTGATATTATGTTGCAAGTCAACTGTGTTGTTCATTTTGACATATGTCAGCTTGTGTATCTACGATGGTGTGTTACTTATCTGCATTCACACGAGGCAACAAGCGTATTTCTCAGTATAAAAGCACGTAGTTGACATGATTGTTGTACACTTATAGATTTATTGAACCGTAGTTAATATGTGGCCTCGTATGTGATAAATTGACTTCACATCCAGATAAGCAACATGAATCAGGCAGCCTAACAGCAACAAAAACAGCAATAATAACAACAGCCGATGTTTACCAATTCATCTCAATGCATTATTATTATTAACCGGCTTAAAAATCCGAATAATAAACTGTGCAAATGACTGAGCGAGTAACATGGGATTCACATTATGCCTATTCACCAGCCCTACATTGCTTAATCGGAAGTTCCAAAACACTTCACGAGAGGGTTAATATTGATGGATGCGATGACTGCCTAAGCCTGCTTATTGTTGAAACCCAATGAATCGGGATACTTGATGTTAAATTGCACATCCTGGAACCTCTCGAGGCAGCATATGAAAAAAGAATCTATTGGATTCTAAAACTTTTCTGCTACTAAACTGGGCAAATATATCGATGTGGGGTCGCATGTTCTGTTAAAACTAGAAATCAACTCAAGGCTATTTCCCTTAGGCTGCCGGTGGATTGTGAGGAGACCTTAAAAAGACCACTTGAAATATTCGATAACGATACTTTGCTGCACTCACTGGCGCCAGCATTTCAAGCGTTTGTTTATAGCAAACAATGGATCCCGACAGGTGGACATCAGGTAATGAGGGATACACTATCACAAGTGCAGCTTGAAAATGCGCATAGCTTGACATATAAAGGATCCATTTGGTTTTGCTCCTGGTATGGTCGGTCTTGTACATAAAGTATCTTAAGCTTACGAAAACTATTCTACTTTAATACTATACAAACATGTTAGTGATAAGGCGTGTCACCCCGAATATATAACCAAAGGAGCGACGTCGTGTTTGCTACATTCATTTTTGCATAACAATGTTTAGGGCCAAGGATGCTCATCTGTCTCAGAGTGTAGTACCCTCAATGTCATTTGACCGCTGCAAATTGAACCGCGCATTTGGTGCATTGATCCCTCTTGAAACCCGGGGTTGAAACTCGTAGAACCATTTTATTTACTCAACTCGGCTTCCACGTAGTGACAGTGCGGCCAAACGCGTTGCGAAGTGATGTTCTATCATGCTCTTAATTCTGTCAATCATACTTGTATTGTAGAGATGATACGATGGACGTGCTCGGGCATATAACACCAATCTTTAAGAATACAAAAGTAATTGCTGATGGTGCGGCGGACGTGCTCAAGCATATAAAACCATTTAAGCAATTGCTTTGTTGTTTATTGTGTCTCTTGCAAACAAGTTCACATTCCATATTGCACTCCTCTTACAGCTTCAGATGCCAAGCGGTGTGGCCGACCTTCACAAAACACGCCCCACTCAAGTGATGCGTAAGACTCGCGTCCGTGTTAGACGTCTCCACTATCATAGTGCCTTTACTTGCAGATAGCCCATCGTACTCGCAATTGTCTGCTAGTGGGTGGCCGCATAATCATCCTCAACATTAGACTACTCAACACATCTCTATTGGTTCTATTGTGATTCATTTGGTTGTGGGGCCCCAGAGACAGTAATCTCTGAGCAAACTGGGTTTTTATGTTGCAATAAGTCACTGTCTACGCGACTGGGAGTTGTTTGGAAGAGATGGTACATTTCAGTTGAAGCGTTGTTAACTTTGCAAATGTTTTCACCAAATTATCTTGATCGGTGCCGTTTGTGGGTGTGTTTGTTTTTTAACATTTTCATGGCTCGCGATGTATGTCGCAATTTTTCAAACAATTTCGAAATCTGTTTTTGAAAGATCGGCATCAATTTTGCACAGTAGAATATCTTCTTTTTGTAACTCCGTGTTCGATCTTTTCAAAATTCACACCATTTTGTAGCTTTATTCAAATATATCTTGTATAACAAATAAATGGTTTTTCTAATTTATTTTTTCAAATTGGATTTTTTTTTTAAATTGGAAATTTTCTTAAAAGGTCGGCTTCAATGATGAGCAAATTCCTACACTATTGTTTTTGGCCTTTACCGAAAAGTAAGGCCTAGGTCATTGAAAATATGAAAATCTAGAATCCCAAATATCACTGTGGATATTTTTCCGATTTTGACAAAATTTACACCATATTAATGCTTAATTCAATAGCAAACTTTTGTTCAACATTTTCCAGGCGCTTAAGGTCGAAAAATTGTGCAATCAGTCCAAACATTAACAAAATTAACAAAAAAGAATCCATCGCCCGTAAAATCGTTAATAATGTTGAAAACACAAATTCCTAAAAAAATCGATCAGTTAGTTTCCAATATCTCCGTGCATAATGCTTCGATTTTATAAATGTTCATTTGTTTTGGAAGTTTCAATCATTTGCAAATACACACATATGATACATATAATCATAAACAATGTATTGTTAAAAAATTTCAGCATGTCGACAATTTATGTAGCAAATATTCGTAAAAATCTTTTGATTCGTGATTGACAAGTCAATTATCGTTGTATTGTATAAAATATTATCATTTTCTGGAAGCTGAAATCATATATTTATATATATATATATATATATATATATATATATATATATATATATATATATATATATATATATATATATATAGATATATATATATATATATATATATATATATATATATATATATATATATATATATATATATACATATATATATATATATATATATATATATATATATATATGTATATATATATATATATATATACACACACTTATACATATATAAATATATGTATAAATATATATATATATATATATATATATATATATATATATACATGATGAATATTAAAATTATATATATATATATATATATCCATATTTATATATATATAAATATATATATATATATATATATATATATATATATATATATATATATATCTATATATATATATATATATATATATATATATATATATATATATATATATTTATATATACATGCATATCAATCTATACTAACATGAGATATATAAGGGACAAAGTGTAAGTTATAAGTATGAAGTTTGGACCGTTGAAGTTTGGTTTCACCCGTATTTGATGATGTATTGTTGCATCGTAACGGCGCAATGCATATTACGCCGTATAGGAGTTGTTATTGTATCTTTAAGAAGTAAATAATATAATAATTGTAGGCAAATCTTATGAATTATGTTGTAGTTAATTTCTCCCAAGTTGCTATACGCATGTCGGCTTGCAAGTAATGCGTCTGCACCTACGCCTACACCTCAATAATACCAGTATTTCAGCTGTTATAGGAATGAAGCGACATAGCCCATTTAACACGTCGAAATAGATCGGGGATGTTGTAATTTGCCGGACAATCATTTAAAATGCAGAAACATTTGATGTGTTTCCATGAATCTTAATAATAACCCCATGTATCAATGAGCAGCTTTCCCTCAATAGTCAAAGCGTTTGCTGTAGCGTACTGTCATGTTGACGCGAATGAGGATTAACTCCTTAGAGCCGAACAGATGCTATTTGTTTAATACAGCATGGTTATGAACATTATAAACCGCACCACATCAGTAGGGGTGCAACACAAACATGAATATATCGTACACATGGGTATGGACATACGCTACCCCGAGTTGACGCATAAGCTTGTGTGAATAATGCCTACATTTAACATTGCCCTTGCAGCGCCTATTATCTGGCTTTATCAGATTCTCGTCACGTCTGAATGCTAATGACAGAACAGTTACTCTATTGGTGGAACTGAATATAACACAAGGTGCTATTTAGAGTCACGAACAAGTCGAGTGAAGTGGAAAGAGAAATAGCATATGCATCAGCAAAGATTTCCATTCTTACAAATCCACCGAAGGGGCGTGGTATTTAGGTATTGATGCCTTGGAAACTTTCTTGGTACATGTATTTTGAAAAACTAATGATACCACTCCGGTAGGCTGTACATTCTATTAGTTCTTGATGCATCATATTTAGCGGCTCCTTGCACTGTTTTAGTTTAACTGTTTGAATATGCTATTTTAGTGTGTGGCGAACAGGACAGTAATTTTGCGTACAATTACTAAATACAAATTATTAACACAAATCAATACATATTACATAAGTGGTGGTGCGGGGGAGTATATCAACTATTTAAGTGCTCAGATTTTATTCTTGTCGTGTAATGTTCCAGCCATAGGCAACTGCAATTGACCTTCAGTGAGTGAAGTAGCTGCAATAACAAAACCAGCGATCGAATATCTTCCTAGTGTTTGTGTTATCACATAAGCAATTATTTTCTGCCAAGTGGCTCTACGCATGTCAGCTCGACAATACCGCATCTTGACCAAAAGATGCAAAAACATTAACTGTTTTTCTATAAAACTTAATACTAAACAGTTCACTCCTTCCACATCGCAATGCGCTGCGCGCACTCAATAGTCAAACCATCTGCTGCAGCGTCCATATCATTTGCTGTGCCACACATTATAGCATGGCTGTAAAACGGATCACATCAACAAGAGTATAACACAATCATTGAGATATTTACATACTGTCACGTATTAACATACAATACAGAACAGATAGAGAATAAGCTTGTGTGAACAATACTTACATTTAGCTATTGTCTGGCTTGATCAGATTTTCGTCCCGTTTAAATGCTAATGATAGAACGATTAATCTGTTGATTGAACTGAATGAAACCCATGGAGCTATTTCACGAACAAGTCTAGTGAAGTGGAAAGAGAAATGGCATGTGCTTAAGCAAAGCGCTCCAGTGCTTATATATGCACCAATGGACATGGTATCTAAATGTTGATGCCTTTGTGGCATTATTGTTGCATGCATGTAGAGCAGCTGATGACAATAGGTTATAAATTCTTTTCGATGTTGGTGCATCATATCTAGCAGCTTCTAACACCCTTTGATTTGAACCAGCTTAACATGTTGTCTTAGTGAGCGGCGAACAGAATAGTATTGAAACGTGCAATACTGAACTACAAATCATTATCACAGATCAATTTCTTGAATAAGTCGTCGTTCATATTGGTCCCTAATAAGGTAATTTGTGCGTCCGTTTAACTCTCAAAGAAGTGCTTGGTTGTCGAAACATCAAATACCGATGATTTTGTTAGGCTTATAGAAATAGGGTTTACATTCAAGAACACACTCGATTATGATGTCGATAGGGTTAACATAAGTTATATATGCATCAATATGCCTCTTAGAAACCTTGTTCTCACGTTTATATACCTCATATAATCATGAAATTGGCTTTTGATATTACGGTACTTCGTGGACAATCCACCCGGTTTGTACCTTGTTGATATCCAAATGAAATTCAATTCATTCACAGAATTCAAAATTACTTTGTAATGTACTGTGAGTAGCCTTTTAGTGCCACTTTATCGTGATTAATATCTAAGTCTGAACGAAAACATAAATATAGTCCACGTTAAACAGAAAGTAACTTGGCTGCCGACAAATTATAATGTGAATTTGCATACAAATTGCTGTTGCGAGCGGTCATTAGGCAGAGCGCGTATGGTTCTGAATCGAGGTCAACGGCACAAATTAGTTCAGAGATCGTACTGTCTTTCATAACATTTCAATTACAGTAGTCGATAACAGCTGTAATAGAAGAAACCGTTTTGTCATAGGCATGATTTAGCGACCGTCTCTATCCACTTACATTATGATATTAAACAGCTTATGAATCCATATGAAACGAATAGTAACTTGGCTGCAAAAAACTTATCATGTAAATTTGCATACAAATTGTTGTTGTAAGCGGTAATTAAGCAGAGCTTAATTGACGACAAATTAGTTAAGAGAACGTACTGTACTCCATGTTATTCATAACATTTCAATAACAGTTTTCGATAACAGCTATAATAGAAGAAACCATAAAATGAATTATGCAATGAATTACCAGTGGCATGATTTAGCGATCATCATATCTATTTACATTATGATATTTAACAGCTTATGAATCCATTCAAGATTTTGTTGATTGTCATTATTCTCAGTAACAATAGCGATATAATTGGCTTAATCACATTGATGATCAGCCATAAAAAAGATTTGGCCCGACAGAAAAGAGCTCGAATGAGTGGAATAAGGTTGAAAAATACTCCTACTCAAATATCGACAGGGGATGGAGATTGAGTTTAAGCCATTATCAGATCGTAAAAGGATTGTTTCAGGTTCGTTATGAAAATGACGATGCATTTAAATGTCCCACTGTTGCTGGCATAAATAGAGAACAATAAACGGCTGCAATGCAAGTGCCTTCCGGTAACAGTGCGTATCATAGTGTCATCCAAAATCATAGCAACATTATTGTTTTGAGTACATTCGCGATGTTAATGGGTAGTTCAATTTGTAATACAGAAGCCTTATTTTGGGTCCAGATCGTTTTCATTTTAGTAGCTTTTCATTGTGACAAAATCGTTTTCGTTATTAACATAGCCAAATACTAGCCATTGTTTGTTACCAAGTGCACACTCATAACGCAGAGATTGACATTAGCAGGATCTGAAAAGGCGATGTTGAGTTTATGTATCAAATGTCTGCTGCCAAGTGAAAGTCATCTAGCAGTATTACTGCGTGTGGGGCACAGTGTTTGCGATATATTTATCCATTTTGGATATAATTATTACAAATTGCGCGTTTTCCATGGATTGAGTTATACTGGTATCCATATCAGGTGATTTCATCACATGTGCCAATTCACCGTTCTAGCGTCCCCTGTGTTAAAGTTGATGATTTGTTGTCATGAATATAGAGATATGCTTTGTTTCATGAAGCAAGGACTGATCGTACAGGATGTGTTCCTATTGCTTAATTACGGACATTTCTTTGATTTATTTTATTTGTTGATATTCTGCGGGCGGAGCTGGCCTGGATCAATGCTTCACGACTTCGTATGTTATGCCATCGCATCAATGGCATAGAACGATCTCTGCGCAAACCACCCCATGACAGTATAGATATATGCAAAACATATGCATCCAGCATGAAGAATTATCAAGGATAATGTAGACACGGTCGGACACTGAGCCTCTTCTAATGCATAGGCAGATATAGTTGGTAAAATCTCTGTAATCTTCAGCAAGAGGTCTGCAGCCGAGTATTTATCTTGTCTATAAATGCTTATGTGAACGATGATAATGTTACTCTTTAAGCATGTGCTCAAGTGCAACTGCCGTGTAAATCAGCTATGAGCGTTCATTGGGTTTTCATCACGTGCGAAGAATCGGTGGTGCTGCATATGGCCTTACAATGACGTCAACTTGGATTCTAATCATTCCTCTAGGTTCATTTCAGTCCGTCATTGCCAATCTATCACCGAATTGAGCGTGGTCTTATTTGACATAAGCGATATTGCAATGGTGAAAGCCAGTGATTACTGCAAACACGGGTCTATGCGTGTATAAGTGATGAGATTGCCAGCGTCATTATTCCATCAGTCGAGACAATCGAATAGCCTCCCACAGGCTTGGGGATGAAAAACATCTACAGCAAATGGAATGAATACACGCGTTACATATTTGCTGAAGAGACCCAGTACTTGGAGCGCAGTTTTCAAATTGAATCTGGATGGAGAATAATTATTAACCCTACCGTTTCTTGCCATATGCCATATTAATGCGGACCGGTTGATCCAGAAGAAAAAAACCTCGAGAATGCAATACTCTCCATTGTGCATGTGTGCAAGTAATTGCGATCACGATTAAATGCATGGCTTTATGGAGGCAGTTAATGTCTCATAGTTGGCGGAACACCATGTAGAAAGGAATATTTGGCTTGAACAATTAAAATAAAAGATATAAGAGATGTTTATGTATGATATATCATAATTTAAAACCTTCAGCCAATGTCGGATATAAACCACCGCTTGTGGGTGAAAATTTCCGAACTATCCACCCATTAGACAGGTTTAGCTTAGTGCGGGATCCCCAGTGTCTAACATTTAAAAAATCTTCTTCTTGTCATTCAAACACAAAGGTGAAGCACCAGCGTTCTCACAGAAAACTATGCTGAGATAAATACACATGATTTATATGGTCTTCTATTATGTTGTTTATGTTTCATGGCAAAATGTAGCTGTGGATGCACCAGAATCGCGGTCAATGAAGTTATATTTGACAAGGTTTCAGCGAAGCGCGGTAGTTGATTGTAGGATATTCCGAACTCCGTCATAAACCCATTCTTATTCTCACTATGACCCCATATTAATCACCGCCATGACCCTATCTAATCTAAGCCGATTTCAAGTGTTATTTATTTATGTAGTAAAATTTTCAACGGACAAGGCCTAACAGATTAGGAGAGGATGAGCATAGTCACGGATTAAATTACATGGGCAAGATACGCCAGTAGAAGCGAGTATCGTTATTATCGAAAGGCTGAATAAATCAGCAGCAACTTACTTTGACATCAATACTAAACTTTTGAAGGAATGACACTCATTCAAGCAGTTTATACCTATTGCTTAAATAGTGTAAGCAATATATAGTGACGGGATAAGATCGAAGACTTATTGGGATCGATGTAAATTAGCAGTCACCCAACTAGCCGAAGATATTCCATTAAAAGTGGGTTCCTAGCAATATGTGTTTGTTCCGCAAAAACGTAGTTAAATAGAGAGAATGCAAGAGTAGAAGACTAACTATATTGCAATATTTTGTTAATGCTCAAACATCTCCTCTCCCCGCTTCGTACCATTTTGTCGTGACTGTCAAGGCATTCTGTGGTCTATTTCAAGAAAACTGACTGCTACAACTGATGTGACGAGTTAATTACCCCTGCGAGTAATGCATGATATATAGGTAAATAAAACGAATCACTGTAGTATGCAGAGCATTACTAGTGTGCATATTGCGGAGAACAAAACAGGTTTCAATAATAACAAAGTGATCGGTTGTGTTTAGATGTCTGATTCAACCCATTGAACAAAAATCGAGATAAGGGTAAGGTCTGCATTCACTATTCTTGTAGTTTACAAAAGTTTGTTTACATGGATCACAAATTAATGCTGCTGTACAACTACCCCCACACTGGCAATAGGTTGGCTGTTATTTTGTTGGATGCTAGGCTTTCTGTAATGTTTGAATCTTTTCTGCGTCGATATTTTCCTCCATTCCTTCACAGGCAACCAGGATAATAGATTTATCTCGCTATAACATCTTGGTGTTAATAAAGGCAGAACATGACAGAGAAGTACGGCATTTTAGGAAGCTAATTATTTTGCATGAGTCTCTTGGTTGAAACCCATTTCTGTCGTGTCAGGAATCAGGAATTACAACTATTAATCGTGTACATTATGCTAACTTGAACCATTATGTCTCGAAATTATGCCACGTATAAGACACCTTATTCGTTTAATAGTCCACAACATATCGAAATAATGCAATTTATGATTACACTGTCAAACGATATATCGCTGATAAACGGCGATTTTGATATGTACAGTTGTTTGCGACGCCTTCAAAATGTTTCGTTACGAGCAAGATACAACGTATTCAAGCATGATTCCTTGTATACATTGTCAGTTAAGTATAATAAAACTGCTGTTACTATATTGGCTAAGGTTGTTTGGAGAACAATCTTAAGGCAATGATCATCAGTCATACATTTGATTATCGTACGTAACTTGCAAGATCAATTGTACGAATAGTTCAAGAGCAAACGAAGGTGTTTGAAACAAGAATACTTCAGTCAACTAGTTAAACATAAATTGCGATTAATTGATTTGCTACATATGAATGTGATAGTTATGAGTAAGATACAACATTGCTGTCCTACCAGCTTTGCGTAATTGACTATTTATAACTATACATGTAATGCACAGGTCATAGTACACAGGTAATATTGGTATCACAGTGTACATAATTGTTTTTATAATTTTTGAACAGGGTGTGATTGTGCTCATTTCCTGAGACAGAATTGCTGCCAACGGTCATGAATGGCGCAAAATAGCATTATAATCTGCCAGGTTTTTTTTGCTGGTTTGCAAAGCTTTTGAATTTTACAAAATATGATGTTTCACGAGCAATTATCATTATATGACCCTAACGTCTGTTTGCATTGCAATATATCGTCACATTTTGTCGCATGGTCCAAAATACCAATGCTACACATCTCTTGCCGTTTGCGGACGACCACGGGTCCTTGACGCATCATAATGACTTTGGCGATTAGACCCACGAAGCGGACAGTATGCCTCCTTGCCCTTATCTAAAATTCAAGTCACATATCTTAGGCCGTATGCGCCAAGGGTATTAAGGATATTGCCGTTACCGCGCGCTGCATGGGGAATTCTTCACACCTCTCCATTATGCAGATTCATGACGGGAACAGCACAGGAGCCGCAAACATAGGCAACACTGAGCTCAAGTCACGACTCAAGGCTGAGTCGCAAAATTGGTATTCACAAACGCTGTTCGTCACTCAGAGCGATGTTCGTGGATGTCAAATACTACTTTACAGTCTTAATAAGGAGATTTGCGGAGATAACTCATGTTTGTATCAGTTCTTGTGTTGTTTAGCCCGATGAATAGTTAATGGTTAACGAACAGGTAATGAAAACAAAACCAATACTACAATATTGTCCAAATCATTAATAATTAAATTTGTCATTATGCAAGACTATATATTATTGCTTGTCATATTCATTTTCATCCATTTTAGTGTAGGTGGAAGATATGTTTGTCTATTTTAGAATTGAATTGACAGTACTATAAATATTTTTATGCACATTTAAGATTTCCGAAGTAGATTATCTATGGGCACCTACTCTCAAGTTTGCATCCACAGCATGTTTTAACACACGAATCTTCTCTTAAATATATTGAATACATTAATCCCGTCTCAGTATTCGTGAGATATACTGCTCATTCTTGAGGTATTGGATTCAATCGTGATTGCTATTACTTGCGCAAATGCATAATTGAGATAACTGAATTTTTTGGGAGGCTTCGTGATTGTCACGATTGATGGATAAACGGTGCGTTCCATCTAATCACTTATACAGGCAAAGTTCGGTATTCAAAATAGTTAATCGCTGCTGACAGAGAGGATTGCTGCTCTTAATAATAATGTGGCGAGGACGGACAGAAAGAACCAAGAAGAAGTATTTGCGTTAATGTTGACGTCGTCATCTCGGCGTATGCTGCAATAATTATTGCTCTCACAGTATGAAATACTAACAAACACTTTAAGCTGAATCACACAGCAACCTGAAGTATCTGTCGAACGTTTAATATTTCCAACGTTTATTTTAAACTTCCAACTTAATACTAGTTTACCCTGAATATGACTAGATCGGTTGCAATATATGTTTTTTCGCTGAGTTTCCGAGTTCTTTATATTTATATATATATGTATATATATATATATATATATATATATATATATATATATATATATATATATATATATATATATATATATATATGTATATATATATATATATATATATATATATATATATATATATATATATATATATATATATATATATATATATATATATATATATATATATATCTATATATATATCTCTGCCGCAACTGCCTGACAAGGACATAATATAATAAGCTTCATGGCAATAAAGCTATTAACTTTATTCCAACAGCCAGGACGTCGCTCGGCTTCAGCAATACCGCAGTTCAGTTATTGTTTATTACGCAATATGTACTTACTCTTCATGTCAACCTGAATATGCTAAGAGATATCTACCGTCCACTGGATTGAATTATGTGCTAATCGATGGCATTTGTTGAATATCTTACGCAAAGGCATTCATGTGTATTAGTCCAGGTTATAGCTGTTGATATATTGTTTGATCATCCAACCCATCTTCATTGCGGGAGCAATCAATATCTGCTTTGCACTCCAACATAATTCACCACTCAATAGGCGGAGTGCAAGGAAGCTCCCTATTGCTTCCCCAATGCATTGTTTTTCACTAGTATGCACCATCCAATGCAAAATGCAAATCAAAACTAACTTCTTTTGAAAGAGTACATTAAACCATTGGCACCTGCTCCAGGCTGCGGATGGAATGTCAGTAAATGTAGCTGAAATGTAATAGCACCGCAGTATAATGCCTAACGACTGCTATTGGACTGCTGCACTTCATTCATACGTTTGAAATGGTAAGGGAAATGATGTAGGATATGATGAACATCTAATTGTTATTAGATGCATTCCACTTATAGAGCAGAGCAGTTGAACCTATTTTACCCATTCACCATTGAATGTGTTCTTTCTCTATGCAGTTATTTGTGCAAACGCAACCGTCTTTGGACCCATAAACGATTCACTATGCTTACGGTAATTTGAAATGCATAACGATGACGAATATATAATGGTAAAATGTCAACCAAACAACGGTCTTCTTTGCAATGATTGGCAACGAAATTATGTATAAATAATCGTAGTACACATGCTTCACTACTGAATGTCAGCCTCAACGTTGGACATAAAGATGAAGAGCGCTTGTGCAAATCGGTTATGTAATCGTCCATCAAACGCGTTATTGCAGCTAAATTAAATTTTCAATGTCGTTAAATGTAATTGCAATGTTGGTTTATTGAGATAATATGGACAGCAAAACTACATATACTTAATCTTCCACAATAAGTGCATTTGTCTGGATCCGAAAACCTTTTAACAGTAAGTCATCAACGAGGTACAGGAAACTACGAATAATTTTGGAACTGCTAATTGAGGCACAGCACGTGATAGTTTGCCCTCTATCAAACCAAATGATTTGAAATAACTGTCTGTAGCTTACAAGTCCTTGCGCTTCTGTTGGAGGTTTCAATCTTTCAAATATTGAATAAACATCGAGCGTACCCTCGTCGTTTCTGACGGATATGACTTCAGCTCGTTTTCATCTCCTAAAGTTGTCGTATAACTTTTGTCTTGATGTTCTTCAATCATAATTGACTGGGGGTGTTAGGGACTAGTCCGTTGTAACGCCAGAAATTGCTATAGACTATCCTTTGTAACACTAAATCGAGTGTAATGAGGTTTATGTTGCTGTTGGATCCAGCTAAGTTTATGATCTCCAAAATTGATGTTATAAACTTTATGTCTTGTTCAACTATTCATTAACGTTTGATCTTTCGTATGTTGCTATTGATAAAGACAATGTATCCCTTGTAGATGTGCACGCTATGTGTGAAGCCCTGCCATTTTTACCCTACAGACGTCACACTGACGCGTACGGTAATTCGAACATACGGCAGT
>CM067350.1:39973449-40015949 GCA_034190875.2 Urechis unicinctus | reverse complement strand
CAGCAATAAAGGCAGATATGCCAGCGAAGGCAGGATGACCAGGGTCGAGGCTAGTGTAATTGCCATTATCTGCTTGTTTTAGAGACTATAATGATTGATAATACAACCGCTAAAATTATAAATGTACTGTAACGCCATACTAAGCCATCGCGTTATCGTCATTCCGAGTATATTGTTGGTGGAAATCCATATTCAAGGGGCCTTTTGGGCGCCGTAGTTTCAAATCTTTGCACCTAATGCCCAGGTTGCTGAAACGCATGTTCATTGTAGGAGTGAAACTTTTCATTCATCAGCACCCTGTTCTCTTTATTAACCTAACCTAATCTGGCACCATGTGATCGCTGAAACTGGCCGATCCTTGTGTATACACACGAAAGTATAATTCGATATAGTGCATGCAATTCATTTGGAAGGGTCGGGCGAATCATGAGTGTTTCGGTATACCACTTTTCAGCACCCGATGCAAAAAGTTGACATTATAACGGTCCACAAATAAGGTGTTGATTTATACGTTTAGAGGAAGCAGCCAAGCAAAAGTGAACTAGCAACGGCATAGCCAAAGAGCTCCAAATGAGCCACACATTGTAACCATCGTGAAAATAATTGAACAGCACTAGCATTCTTGATAAAGTTTACCGTGAATTAAGTCATACTTATTACCGACATGCCTACTTAATATCCAAATTGTTCGGATGTCAGGTGATCAAATCGCATTGTTATTGCATATCTAGCGTTCAGGTTTGCTTCATTCCAATATCGACACACAGATCAGGCCTAGTTAGGTTGTTTTGGTGTATGCTTGTGTTGATATTAATATAGTCTTCGGTATAATTATCTGTATCAATTATTATGGCTGTGTGGCATCGTATGTTTTACAATCACTCAACGACAGGATATACATATGCTTTCTGCTAAGAGAACAATTAAGTGCCGCAGGGAAGATTTGCAAATGGCTATTTCCAGTGCATCATTGGGTCAAAAAGTCGCAGAAGTCAGTGCAAATAGGGCTGCAGCCGATTACTTGTGTTTGCAGTTTCTTGCCAATAATGCATGTCTAATTGGGTCGAACAATTTGGTGCATTTAGCTCAGCAAATAATGGTCCTAAATTCGTGTCTCAGATAAAAATATGCTATAAAGAATTACGTTGCAGAAGCCTAATGTGAAGAAAAATATCAGCTGACTCGGAAATGGGAAAGCTGCGGAAACAAAATGAACTTTTATGCAGGAGAAAATATGCATTACTTTGTGAAGCGTATACATGTATTTCAATTTTATTGCCAATTAGCCACGAATGTTTTTTTTGATTTTTCATAACGTGAGCAGAATCGGTGGTGTAGGATATACCCCTACGCGGTAAATGCTTCTCTAAGTTCATTTCCGTCCGTCCTCGTCAATTTATCCCGAGTGATTCTATCTGACATCAGCGATATTACAATGGCGTAAGCCTGCGAGTACTGTAAATGCGAGTCTCTCCGTTTAGAAGAGATAAGATTGCCAGCCTCATTGATCCCTCATATTTGCTATTCAGTTCTACTGTGTATTACTATATGTCAATATTTGCTGACTGGTTAAACGATTCCGCATAATAAACATTGTACATGTCTGCAATTAATTGCTGTTATGATTATAAAACTTTATCTGGTCATAGAATTAATATCATATATTAAAGAAATATGATGTTATATATGATAAGATTGATGTTATCAACACACTGTTGGTAAACTGTTTTAAGGAATCGCAAATCGATGTGAGAAGCTTTTCTACCCAAGTTTCTGCAAGGTCCATGCAAACGTTTATTTTGTATAATTGAATGGGATATACAAGGAGATGTTTTGGTGTAAGTCATGCTTGCTCTTACAAATCTGATTTTTGTCGAGGTCCGTTGTTAGATTACGTGACAGCGAATTGGAAAGAATTAATAGATTCACTGCATATAACGGATCGCAGAGGCGCACTTGGAGCACTGTAAGTAAAGTGATTGCTCATTGGGCGTGTAAATCTTTTCGGCTGACAGGATCCATTTCCTGCTTCAAATCATCTCATATTTGGAGATGCATGCTCAATTTAATTTAGCTAATAGGTAACCCACAAAGAATGTTATTTCTTAGTGCATTTGATATCTACCGACACCACAAAGATTACCCATCACGTTACCAGAAACTTCACTATGGAAGTTACAACCTTTGTATATGCTGAGGTGAATACTGTATCAATGTAATGCTTTGTTTATGCACATGAAGCTTTCTCTCTTCGTTTCTTGAGACTAGGTCATGGCAGTAAAGACTCTTTGTGGTCTCATTCGCGTAACCCGACTAAGCAAAACTGTTATATCATTAGCAGACAGACCTGACAAGAATACGAACATGATATCGTAAAAGTCGATAGCGGGAACTGTTGACAAAAGAGTGCAGCTACATGGCTTATTGATACAAATGAGATTATGTAAGGCATACATACATACAAACATACATGCAAGATATTTGTAAAGTGCCTGTTTCTAGGAAGGAATCCTGCCCAAAGGCGCTGAAACCAGCAATTAATAATTAGAACTCTGATTATACATAATCATATTACTGATTACAATTATCTTGAGATTTAAACGTTTTAACTGTTATAAACTTTTGGACGACAGTAGGTAGTGTATGTCACAGTGTTGGTATGGTATTTTTAAAAGCTCATGCACCGGCCATAGGAGGTCATGAAGACAACTCGCTAATCAAAAATCAGTTCCTGTAAGTAGACTGGCGCGGTTCTTTTTAAGACTCTGAAGGTAGGTAGCAGAATGTTGTTCATAAAGCGTTTCTTCGACAGGAAACCAACAAAGGGATTTGTGTGCTAACAGTTAGAAAGATGTGCGAATTAATTTGTTTTGTTTAAGACACACCATGCCTATAATTGACTAAATGAATGAAATGTCAAGGGTTATAGCTTCATTTGCTAACCTGTTTTTGGACAAAGGTTTTTTTTATTGCGTTGCTGTCAATTAACCGAATGCATGCGAAGGGTTGACATCTTGCAATATTTGACAAGATATAATGTCATTCTTATTTCACTTATGCTAAATCGGAAAATAATCACGTGCTTATATTATCATCAAGATGAGCATGTAGGCAAAGAGTCTCAATCACACAAGGTTGTTGCTGCCGTGGTGACATATTTATGTGTTTCACTTTTCGTTGCTAGTTTGAATTCCCTTTGCTCAGAACCACAATCTCTCTCGGGGTATAAATTTTCTGTGAGATATACGGCGCCAATTTATCAGCCACGATTTTGCTGTAGCAGACCGGCCGATACCGCGGTCTCTGCCATTTCAAGTGCACGTTCTTCAGTGTAAATCCGGCTTCAGAATAGTAAACAGAACGAATGTCCAATAAAATATTAATATATATATATATATATACATATATATAGATGTACATATATATAAAAAAATATATATATATATATGAGGGGGAGAGATAGGAATAGATAGAAATATTAGGAAGATATACATATGTAGATTTGCGTCATTTACAATGAGCAAATGTTTTGAATAAATGTTTCATAAGTATTTACTGCACAGCTTGATCCAGCAGCCAACACGATGAAATAGCTTATAAATGATTTGGAAACAATACCTGTACGCCGAGGACTAATTGTGCTACTCTTACATTCAGTGATATGTTGTTAGGTAATAAATCTAAAAATGCATCAGGTAGTTAAAATGCTCTTGCATATCATTCTGAATATTGCAATGAAGTGGATTATAACTTTGTGACTATTATTCTTTGCGTGAAATATATGTTCTATAATATATCCAATTTTTACCTAGGACAATTTGAAAAGAGGCATTATTCAAAGCAACGCACATAATTTGGGGTTGTGTTCAACAACTACTCCATGTGACATGGTGGTTAACTACATCGTCTATCGATGTTGTAAAACCTGGCATTAAGAACTTGACTGGGTGCTCGTGACTCAGATGAGAACCTTGTAGACGGGTTCTTTATCTTGAAGGGACAAATCGATTGATGGCTCAAAAGCATCGTGTTCGATCATCGTCCAAGTTGGTTTTGTATTTCTTTCTGAGCAACGGGTTTTTGCCAGGCGGGCAATGGTACATTAGAGTAGCCGTCCAGACGGTTTCCGATATTAGTAGTTGGCAAAAATATCATGATTGGCATAAGTGATACTCCCAATTTACTTTGAAACTACAATTTGTTTGACCTTTGTTTGACTATAAACTTGAAACCAAATGCAGCGCGTTACACTAGCTGACGTTTAGGTTACATTTTAAACACAATTTTATTGCACTTTGCGTCAAAATAGGAATCACATCAAACTAGGCCGTCGAAAATGAGATAGTTATCATCAGTGCAATTCCGAACAAAATATTAAGTTGCATACTTTATCCTACGATTCACTTTAGACGATTAGATGGATAGAGGAATGTTTAACAAGCTCATGATGTAACGCCACGTTATTGTCTTCCAGTTGTGTCACCTATTTACTTAACGCTTCTTTATGTTACATGGTTATGCTCCCACACATCTCGTCCCTGTGGATTCAGAGGTAACGCGGTAAATGTTTAAATTCAAGTGAACCATCCCTTAAATTATAGAGAGCTAGATATGGAAATAATCAAACGAGTTAGTCAACACCATATTGAATAGCGATTTGTTGGATATCACGCCCTTATATCTATTAGGATCAACATATATGCCCCCTTTGAGCGGATTACGGTGACATTTTTATTTCAACACATTATTGAGTTGTAAATTATTCTCAGCATGGCTGGTAAATAGGAACCCTGTTCTAGTCTCTTTAGTCAGCATATAAGCAGCATAACAGAGGGGTGTGCTGTATTCTCGTGGTGTCGCTATTATCATTCTTACCCTTTTATCAATAATGCATATGGCTTGGTTGTTCGGTTAAGGCAAAAATACCGCCAGGCTGCCTCACGGGCCTCATCGGCAAGGTCATTATAATGGAATGCGGTCAGACACAAACATACGTACATACACACATACATATAAAAATAAATACATACATGCATACATACATACATACAAACATACATACATACATATATACATACATGCACGCATACATTGATGCATACATACATACATGCATACATGCATGCATACATACATACATACATACATACATACATACATACATACATACATACATACATACATACATACATACATACATACATACATACATACATACATACATACATACATACATACATACATACATACATACATACATACATACATACATACATACATACATACATACATACATACATACATATACATACATACATACATACATACATACATACATACATACATACATACATACATACATACATACATACATACATACATACATACATACATACATACATACATACATACATACATACATACATACATACATACATACATACATACATACATACATGCACATATACCTACATACATACAAGCATGCATGCATGCATGTACGCACATCCAAACATACATGCATGCAAACATACATGCACATATTCATGCATACATATACATACACATATACATACATCCATACCTACATATATACCTGCGTGCATAAATACCTGCATACATACATATATGTTTACATACAAACATACGTACATACACACATACATATAAAAATAAATACATACATGCATACATACATACATACAAACATACATACATACATATATACATACATGCATGCATACATTGATGCATACATACATACATACATGCATACATGCATACATACATACATACATACATACATACATACATACATACATACATACATACATACATACATACATACATACATACATACATACATACATACATACATACATACATACATACATACATACATACATACATACATACATACATACATACATACATACATACATACATACATACATACATACATACATACATACATACATACATACATACATACATACATACATACATACATACATAAATACATATACATACATACATACATACACATGCATACATACATACATACATGCATACATACATACATACATACATACATACATACATACATACATACATACATACATACATACATACATACATACATACATACATACATACATACATACATACATACATACATACATACATACATACATACATACATACATACATACATACATACATACATACATACATACATACATACATACATACATACATACATACATACATGCATACATATATACATGCAACAAACCGCGTTCCATGAAGCGAAGCCAAGCAAGATTGTTCAGTACCTCCTTTAGGTGACATAAAGCTTGCTTAACAATATCTAATGATTATTATCTATAGGCACGATTCAACAAAATGTTTTAGATAACGCAACCGCTTAATTGGTAGCACGCTAGCAAATGCTAAACTGAGAAATGCGATAAAACACATTAATGCCTGTCGCGTAGCCAAGTTGCGTTAGTAATAACAGCTAATATACGCATACGAATGTGTTTAATGGTTTTGAAACTCAATGACAGTGTTGCATAGGAGGGAGATGACTTAATTAATTTACTACAGCGATCAAAGCAAAGTGTTTTTTCCTATACCTACACCCTTCTCTGGCGCATGGAGTTTGGTCCTTACAGTGTCGACTCACCTACATGTCGCAGTAGATACCAGTTCATTTCTCGGTTAATCCACTTTGGCCATCCACGTGGTGATGTTGCGACAGTTAGAAGAAACGGGTGTTGGATATAAGATGAAGTGATGCACAGATAGTACCACGGACTTTTTCGGACATATGGTATCTGTCTTTTACGGCTAAATAACCCCCTAAAAGCAATCTCTTTATTGTTTACCTTCACTCTCCCTGACGTGTTCGTCAAACCGCTAAGTGCACACAGCCATAATAACAAGCCTCAGTAGCCCGAGGGAAAACCAGGAGTGTCAAGAACGGCGTGCCATTGCTTATTGAATTCACAATGCGCGTACGAGTTCATTAACTTGGCATTGGAACAAATGATAAAAGTGATAAGAGCATTAAATGTTACGGAAATAAATCCCTATTTGACGATGTTTTATATATGCCCTCACCTTCCTTGCATGCAGGTTTTAAAATGCCACAGTATCTGTTGTGAAATATTGATTGCTCAAATCGTAATGGAAGTCTGGTTATGGTTATCAGTTATGGATCTGTATGTATTAATATACAACTGGTGCATAATGACTTACTTTCCTTTTGTACATGCATTATGAATGGATACTTTACCTAGTGTAAGAAATAAATATTATTTGCGTAATCAAAATATTGACTGAAATTATAACCGGATAATTAATATTTTAATCAGGCTTATATCGTTATCGGTTTATGAAGCACCATCCTGCTATGTGTGACAACAGCCAAAATGACTGCAGTATCAATATCCGTGAGGAATTTACTCACAATAAGATGTTTAATATGTAACAATTAAGAAGGCCATTCAAAGGCCACGCAAAAGCCATATTTCCTTGAATGTGTACTGTAACTATATGGCTCTTACTCCCGCAATTTTATTCTATTGATTCATTTCCATTAGGTGTTAAGAGTCACGCGTGAGTTGATTTAAGCGGAGATCGATGCTGATGTGCATATTGAAAGCATTGCAGTGGATAGGTTTTCATCACAGACACATACACTGGGTACGTGCTATCATTGCGGATATAATGATACATAGGATAGCCATCCTATTGAGTAAGCGAACCGTCAGAGACTTCTTCGGCCCGACTTCTTGCGAATTAAATGGCTTACATGCAATAATCTCTGTCGACCATGGAACCACACAAATGTTGTCCAAACTAGCCACCATCTCAAAACATACACATGAGAAGAATGAACGATATTCAGACGCCATGTGGGCCCCATATTGCTGACACGCCTGGATCAGGAGTATTAGCTCAGTTGTATATCTACACATATTGATGGTGCCATGCTCAACCGGATCATTGCGAAAGCTATGGCAACTGCAGAATTGAAATTAGACAGATAAATTGAAATGAAACCCCCAATGAGCTCCAATCTTTAGTAACATAACCGTTCATACTTGTACGCCTTAGTCACGCGACATATACCTCAGCAAACATATATCTCATAAACACATGCCTTACATTGTTCTTAAATAAGGCGCTGTGCAACATTTCTACACCTTAAAGTTCGAATATCCTCATCATTATAATTCCCAGCAAAGGCATTGCTGAACCAACTATGTCGTGCACCCACATACCTCATAAAAGCACTTTAAAGTTTATTTACGGAGCTTGGTAATGATCGATTTATATATCATCGACCTGGGTAATTACGAAAAACAACCGTTGTGGTACTAAATGGTCAAACGTTTATTTCGTTTTAAGTGAACCAGATACTTTGGCACATATTTACACAAATCTGTTGAAGTTACACCTCCCGTCCTCAACCTTCCCATACATAAAGCAATGGCAATAGTATGGCATATACTACACCGATCACATTGATAATGAATTAAATATTAATCATTGGATGTGTACATATCTGTTGGACGATATTGTTAACTTTGTGCAAGACAATGGTGCTTAGAAAATATTCCATAGCATACAAATTTACAGTTGCTTGTCATCGGATACTATCTGCCAAATGTTCTATACGCGAATTTCTCTTTAAGTTGACACATTATTTCATGTGTGTAGGTGTTTACCAAAAACCGGAGACACCGATATTTGATTAGAATCAAGGGATGTGTTAAAGCCTTCGCGCAGGTTTGGATTTGTACTTTTATCGCAGGCTGGTTTCTTGATGTATTCCGTATGAGCTGTTCCTCGTTTAATTGAGAGAACGAATCATGTTCAAGGCATGTGATGTGAATGACGATTTCTCTCACAAGGGAATAAGCGTAGGCAATTCGTGACATTTTGATTGAGTGAATGTCAAAACGTGCATAAATTTGATGCACTACACCCACTGATGTATCCATTTATCGTATATATTAAACCGTAGATGGTGGTGTACGCAATAAGATGTAATGAGTAAATAACAGTGAACATTTTTTGTCCAAAGCCTACTTTTATCAATAAAATGCATTTGATAAAGTTGATCATTCACACAAATACAAGCACACATGCACAAGCTCACACATCGGCATCTGTGTATTCTATGATATTTCTTCTATAAATGCAATTATTTGATGTACGCTACTGCATTGGTCGCATAAATCTCTTAATGTTGATTTTGCAGCATTTGTATTGGCTACTCGACGCTTCTTGTTGTCGAAAATATTGTCGTAAATGAGCACAGTTTGGAAATAGTTTCAAACACAGTTGCCTAAAACTACTACATATGACGTAATCTACCGTATATGATATGCCTTGCATTCTAATGAGCGGTGTGATCAGCAATAAAGGCAGATATGCCAGCGAAGGCAGGATGACCAGGGTCGAGGCTAGTGTAATTGCCATTATCTGCTTGTTTTAGAGACTATAATCATTGATAATACAACCGCTAAAATTATAAATGTACTGTAACGCCATACTAAGCCATCGCGTTATTGTCATTCCGAGTATATTGTTGGTGGAAATCCATATTCAAGGGGCCTTTTGGGCGTCGTAGTTTCAAATCTTTGCACCTAAAGCCCAGGTTGCTGAAACGCATGTTCATTGTAGGAGTGAAACTTTTCATTCATCAGCACCCTGTTCTCTTTATTAACCTAACCTAATCTGGCACCATGTGATCGCTGAAACTGGCCGATCCTTGTGTATACACACGAAAGTATAATTCGATATAGTGCATGCAATTCATTTGGAAGGGTCGGGCGAATCATGAGTGATTCGGTGTACCACCCGATGCAGAAAGTTGACATTATAACGGCCCACAAATAAGGTGTTGATTTATACGTTTAGAGGAAGCAGCCAAGCAAAAGTGAACTAGCAACGGCGTAGCCAAAGAGCTCCAAATGAGCCACACATTGTAACCATCGTGAAAATAATTGAACAGCACTAGCATTCTTGATAAAGTTTACCGTGAATTAAGTCATACTTATTACCGACATGCCTACTTAATATCCAAATTGTTCGGATGTCAGGTGATCAAATCACATTGTTATTGCATATCTAGCGTTCAGGTTTGCTTCATTCCAATATCGACACACAGATCAGGCCTAGTTAGGTTGTTTTGGTGTATGCTTGTGTTGATATTAATATAGTCTTCGGTATAATTATCTGCATCAATTTTTATGGTTGTGTGGCATCGTATGTTTTACAATCACTCAACGACAGGATATACATATGCTTTCTGCTAAGAGAACAATTAAGTGCCGCAGGGAAGATTTGCAAATGGCTATTTCCAGTGCATCATTGGGTCAAAAAGTCACAGAAGTCAGTGCAAATAGGGCTACACCCGATTACTTCGATTGTGTTTGCAGTTTCTTGCCAGTAATGCATGTCTAATTGGGTCGAACAATTTGGTGCATTTAGCTCAGCAAATAATGGTCCTAAATTCGTGTCTCAGATAAAATATGCTATAACGAATTACGTTGCAGAAGCATAATGTGAAGTAAAATATCAGCTGACTCGGAAATGGGAAAGCTGTGGAAACAAAATGAACTTTTATGCAGGAGAAAATATGCATTACTTTGTGAAGCGTATAGTATTTCAGTTTTATTGCTGTGTAAATTAGCCACGAATGTTTGTTGAGTTTTCATAATGTGAGCAGAATCGCTGGTGTAGGATATACCCCTTCAAGGACATCAACTTACACGGTAAACGCTCCTCTAGGTTCATTTCCGTCCGTCCTCGTCAATTTATCCCGCGTGATTCTATCTGACATCAGCGATATTACAATGGCGTAAGCCTGCGAGTACTGTAAATGCGAGTCTGTCCGTTTAGAAGTGATTAGATTGCCAGCCTCATTGATCCCTCAGTTCTGGCGATCTCATATTTGCTATTCAGTTCTACTGTGTATTACTATATGTCAATATTGGCTGACTGGTTATACGATTCCGCATAATAAACATTGTACGTGTCTGCAATTAATTGCTGTTATGATTATAAAACTTTATCTGGTCATAGAATTAATATCATATATTAAACAAAAAATATGATGTTATATATGATAAGATTGATGTTATCAACACACTGTTCTTATCAATCGTTCTAACAGATTCCTCAGAAATCATTTCGAACTGATGAGGATGAATTCACTGTTGTACAAAATCTTAATTCAGGTTGTGTTCCACATCTCGTTTAATACAATAGTACGTGAATTATTTTGATGCCTAACGTTTGCAAACCAGTCAGTTACAACAGCAAAGGCAAAAGCTGTTTCCAACTTTATATGTATATATATATAACATTTGCTGGAGAGAATAATAACCCACATTTGTCGATTACTAAAAGAGCAAATCCGATATTAGATACAGATAAAACACTTCGTGTTATAGATGATACTAGCATATAAAATTGATGGTTATTATACGGATCGATATGAGAGCCTCAACCGAATGGCATTCGCACGGGCTCGGCGGTTTTATAGAATGGACTGACATTTGTAAGCTGCGATAAAGTTTGCGAAATAAGCACTTCGCACCCGGCGAAAAATGAATTAGTTGGGACTATGTTGATTGGTATACTGTTTTAAGGAATCGCAAATCGATGTGAGAAGCTTTTCTACCCAAGTTTCTGCAATGTCCATGCAACGTTTATTTTGTATAATTGAATGGGATATACAAGGAGATGTTTTGGTGTAAGTCACGCCTGCTCTTACAAATCTGCTTTTTGTCGAGGTCCGTTGTTAGATTACGTGACAGCGAATTGGAAAGAATAAATAGATTCACTGCATTTAACGGATCGCAGAGGCGCACTTGGAGCACTGTAAGTAAAGTGATTGCTCATTGGGCGTGTAAATCTTTTCGGCTGTCAGGATCCATTTCCTGCTTCAAATCATCTCATATTTGGAGATGCATGCTCAATTTAATTTAGCTAATAGGTAACCCACAAAGAATGTTATTTCTTGGTGCATTTGATAACTATCCGACACCACAAAGATTACCCATCACGTTACCAGAAACTTCACTATGGAAGTTACAACCTTTGTATATGCTGAGGTGAATAATGTATCAATGTAATGCTTTGTTTATGCACATGAAGCTTTCTCTCTTCGTTTCTTGAGACTAGGTCATGGCAGTAAAGATTCTTTGTGGTCTCATTCGTGTAACCCGACTAAGCAAAACTGTTATATCATTAGCAGATAGACCTGACAAGAATACGAACATGATATCGTAAAAGTCGATAGCGGGAACTGTTGACAAAAGAGTACAGCTACATGGCTTATTGATACAAATAAGATTATGTAAGGCATACATACATACAAACATACATGCAAGATATTTGTAAAGTGCCTGGTTCTAGGAAGGAAACCTGCCCAAAGGCGCTGAAACCAGCAATTAATAATTAGAACTCTGATTATACATAATCATATTACTGATTACAATTATCTTGAGATTTAAACGTTTTAACTGTAATAAACTTTCGGACGACAGTAGGTAGTGTATGTCACAATGTTGGTATGGTATTTTTAAAAGCTCATGCACCGGCCATAGGAGGTCATGAAGACAACTCGCTAATCAAAAATCAGTTCCTGTAAGTAGACTGGCGCGGTTCTTTTTAAGACTCTGAAGCAGAATGTTGTTCATAAAGCGTTTCTTCGACAGGAAACCAACAAAGGGATTTGTGTGCTTACAGTTAGAAAGATGTGCGAATTAATTTGTTTTGTTTAAGACACACCATGCCTATAATTGACTAAATGAATGAAATGTCAAGGGTTATAGCTTCATTTGCTAACCTGTTTTTGGACAAAGGTTTTTTTATTGCGTTGCTGTCAATTAACCCAATGCATGCGAAGGGTTGACATCTTGCAATGTTTGACAAGATATAATGTCATTCTTATTTCACTTATGCTAAATCGGAAAAGTAATATGATTATGTATAATCAGAGTTCTAATTATTAATTGCTGGTTTCAGCGCCTTTGGGCAGGTTTCCTTCCTAGAACCAGGCACTTTACAAATATCTTGCATGTATGTTTGTATGTATGTATGCCTTACATAATCTTAATTCAGGTTGTGTTCCACATCTCGTTTAATACAATAGTACGTGAATTATTTTGATGCCTAACGTTTGCAAACCAGTCAGTTACAACAGCAAAGGCAAAAGCTGTTTCCAACTTTATATGTATATATATATAAACATTTGCTGGAGAGAATAATAACCCACATTTGTCGATTACTAAAAGAGCAAATCCGATATTAGATACAGATAAAACACTTCGTGTTATAGATGATACTAGCATATAAAATTGATGGTTATTATACGGATCGATATGAGAGCCTCAACCGAATGGCATTCGCACGGGCTCGGCGGTTTTATAGAATGGACTGACATTTGTAAGCTGCGATAAAGTTTGCGAAATAAGCACTTCGCACCCGGCGAAAAATGAATTAGTTGGGACTATGTTGATTGGTATACTGTTTTAAGGAATCGCAAATCGATGTGAGAAGCTTTTCTACCCAAGTTTCTGCAATGTCCATGCAACGTTTATTTTGTATAATTGAATGGGATATACAAGGAGATGTTTTGGTGTAAGTCACGCCTGCTCTTACAAATCTGCTTTTTGTCGAGGTCCGTTGTTAGATTACGTGACAGCGAATTGGAAAGAATAAATAGATTCACTGCATTTAACGGATCGCAGAGGCGCACTTGGAGCACTGTAAGTAAAGTGATTGCTCATTGGGCGTGTAAATCTTTTCGGCAGTCAGGATCCATTTCCTGCTTCAAATCATCTCATATTTGGAGATGCATGCTCAATTTAATTTAGCTAATAGGTAACCCACAAAGAATGTTATTTCTTGGTGCATTTGATAACTACCGACACCACAAAGATTACCCATCACGTTACCAGAAACTTCACTATGGAAGTTACAACCTTTGTATATGCTGAGGTGAATAATGTATCAATGTAATGCTTTGTTTATGCACATGAAGCTTTCTCTCTTCGTTTCTTGAGACTAGGTCATGGCAGTAAAGATTCTTTGTGGTCTCATTCGTGTAACCCGACTAAGCAAAACTGTTATATCATTAGCAGATAGACCTGACAAGAATACGAACATGATATCGTAAAAGTCGATAGCGGGAACTGTTGACAAAAGAGTACAGCTACATGGCTTATTGATACAAATAAGATTATGTAAGGCATACATACATACAAACATACATGCAAGATATTTGTAAAGTGCCTGGTTCTAGGAAGGAAACCTGCCCAAAGGCGCTGAAACCAGCAATTAATAATTAGAACTCTGATTATACATAATCATATTACTGATTACAATTATCTTGAGATTTAAACGTTTTAAACTGTAATAAACTTTCGGACGACAGTAGGTAGTGTATGTCACAATGTTGGTATGGTATTTTTAAAAGCTCATGCACCGGCCATAGGAGGTCATGAAGACAACTCGCTAATCAAAAATCAGTTCCTGTAAGTAGACTGGCGCGGTTCTTTTTAAGACTCTGAAGCAGAATGTTGTTCATAAAGCGTTTCTTCGACAGGAAACCAACAAAGGGATTTGTGTGCTTACAGTTAGAAAGATGTGCGAATTAATTTGTTTTGTTTAAGACACACCATGCCTATAATTGACTAAATGAATGAAATGTCAAGGGTTATAGCTTCATTTGCTAACCTGTTTTTGGACAAAGGTTTTTTTATTGCGTTGCTGTCAATTAACCCAATGCATGCGAAGGGTTGACATCTTGCAATGTTTGACAAGATATAATGTCATTCTTATTTCACTTATGCTAAATCGGAAAATAATCACGTGCTTATAATATCATCAAGATGAGCATGTAGGCAAAGAGTCTCAATCACACAAGGTTGTTGCTGCCGTGGTGACATATTTATGTGTTTCACTTTTCGTTGCTAGTTTGAATTCCCTTTGCTCAGAACCACAATCTCTCTCGGGGTATAAATTTTCTGTGTGAAATACGGCGCCAATTTATCAGCCACGATTTTGCTGTAGCAGACCGGCCGATACCGCGGTCTCTGCCATTTCAAGTGCACGTTCTTCAGTGTAAATCCGGCTTCAGACACTTAGTTTATACTGCAGCGCAGAATGAATCGACCCGCCGACGGTATGTAACATAGCTTTGCGTTAGCTGATTTGAATCTCATTTTATTATACAGTAGAATGATGATTGAACAGCATGACTTCGACGGCCTGAGGATGGTTTAGCCGATAATGCATATATACGATATAGAGATGGTTTAGAGAGAGATAGAGATATAGAGATATATATATATATATATATATATATATATATATATATAGATATATATATATATATATATCTATATATATATATAGATATATATATATATATATATATATATCTATATCTATCTATATCTATCTATATATCTACCTCTTTTCTCGGTCTATCTATATATAGAGAGAGAGAGATATATCTATCTATATATCTCTCTCTCTCTCTATCTATCTAGATCTCTCTCTCTCTCTCTCTCTATATCTCTCTCTCTATATATCTAGATATAAATAAATATATATATATGCATATGTAAACATATACATCTCTATTTCTATATAAGTATAGATATATATCTCTCTCTATGTATATATATCTATTTGTGTCTATATCCCTCTCTCTATCTCCCATATATATATAGATGCCTCTCTATATCTAGATATCTCTCTATATAGATATAGGAAGAGAGAGAGATCTCAGGGAAAATCTATAGATCTATATAGATCCATATATCTAGAGAGAGATAATATATATATATATATATATATAATATATATATATATATCTATATGTATATGCATATACATATACATATATTTAAAGAGATACATATAGAATATATATATATATATATATATATATAATCTATATATATAATATATATATATATATATATATATATATATATTATATATATATATATATATAATATATATATATATATATATATATATATATATATATATATATATATATATATATATATCTATTATATATATATATATATATATCTCTATCTCTCTATATATATATATATATTAATATTTTATTGGACATTCGTTCTGTTTACTATTCGTTAAGTGCAAGTTTTCGATGAAAACATTTTCGCAAGCACACAGCTTATACGACAGCTATTTCGTGGAGGGCAGCATTGATTGTTTCGCAAATATGAGTTTTGGATTGATTTGGTCAATGAAAAGATTCCATTCTCTGAATTAGTAACATGGTTGCGCATAGCTATCGGCACAAATGGCACCGGAACCATCTCTCTGCATCGACTGACAGGACAGAACATCCTTTTATGAGACTTAACCCAAGACATATGGTCTACGTCGAGAATATTGCCGGCAGAATATCACTGCAATATTAAACACTGAGGACAGGTGGACGAGGTGGCACAGAAGCCGTCTTATTGCTCATCAATGGGCGTCACCAGATGCGGATGGCAGGTTGTCTGGTGCCCGTTTGCATGGTCAACATTCACAAGTATCAATGTCTACGCCAAATACGAGAAAACATAGATACATGTTTATTTTGAAAACGCAGTCTAATAAAATCGATACATGAAGCCCTCTTTGCGACACCATGTAATGCTTACTTACTGGATCGCGTTGCTTATTAACTATTTTTGAACAGATACAACCGAAAGTTTTAGCAATGCCTAATTTATCACTTTTTTGTGATGGTATTTTGCGTCATTTACAATGAGCAAATGTTTTGAATAAATGTTTCATAAGTATTTACTGCACAGCTTGATCCAGCAGCCAACACGATGAAATAACTTATAAATGATTTGGAAACAATACCTGTACGCCGAGGACTAATTTTGCTACTCTTACATTCAGTGATATGTTGTTAGGTAATAAATCTAAAAATGCATCAGGTAGTTAAAATGCTCTTGCATATCATTCTGAATATTGCAATGAAGTGGATTATAACTTTGTGACTATTATTCTTTGCGTGAAATATATGTTCTATAATATATCCAATTTTTACCCAGGACAATTTGAAAAGAGGCATTATTCAAAGCAACGCACATAATTTGGGGTTGTGTTCAACAACTACTCCATGTGACATGGTGGTTAACTACATCGTCTATCGATGTTGTAAAACCTGGCATTAAGAACTTGACTGGGTGCTCGTGACTCAGATGAGAACCTTGCAGGCGGGTTCTTTATCTTGAAGGGACAAATCGATTGATGGCTCAAAAGCATCGTGTTCGATCATCGTCCAAGTTGGTTTTGTATTTCTTTCTGAGCAACGGGTTTTTGCCAGGCGGGCAATGGTACATTAGAGTAGCCGTCCAGACGGTTTCCGATATTAGTAGTTGGCAAAAATATCATGATTGGCATAAGTGATGCTCCCAATTTACTTTGAAACTACAATTTGTTTGACCTTTGTTTGACTATAAACTTGAAACCAAATGCAACGCTTTACACTAGCTGACGTTTAGGTTACATCTTAAACATAATTTTATTGCACTTTGCGTCAAAATAGGAATCCTTCAAATCAACATCACATCAAACTAGGCCGTCGAAAATGAGATAGTTATCATCAGTGCAATTCCGAACAAAATATTAAGTTGCATACTTTATCCTACGATTCACTTTAGACGACTAGATGTAACGCCACGTTATTGTCTTCCAGTTGTGTCACCTATTTACTTAACGCTTCTTTATGTTACATGGTTATGCTCCCACACATCTCGTCCCTGTGGATTCAGAGGTAACGCGGTAAATGTTTAAATTCAAGTGAACCATCCCTTAAATTATAGAGAGCTAGATATGGAAATAATCAAACAAGTTTGTCAACACCATATTGAATAGCGATTTGTTGGATATCACGCCCTTATATCTATTAGGATCAACATATATGCCCCCTTTGAGCGGATTACGGTGACATTTTGATTTCAACACATTATTGAGTTGTAAATTATTCTCAGCATGGCTGGTAAATAGGAACCCTGTTCTAGTCTCTTTAGTCAGCATATAAGCAGCATAACAGAGGGGTGTGCTGTATTCTCGTGGTGTCGCTATTATCATTCTTACCCTTTTATCAATAATGCATATGGCTTGGTTGTTCGGTTAAGGCAAAAATACCGCCAGGCTGCCTCACGGGCCTCATCAGCAAGGTCATTACAATGGAATGCGGTCAGACATGCGACCGAGTAGATCGACGCCTGTAAGTCAAACAGCGGCAAAAGATTTGTAGTATTGGTACTATCATTGGTGACGTTATTTCACGATAGAATTGCAATCCAAGCTGTCATTTGTGTCGTTGTAATTATAGTTCATCCTCCAATGTATTGTTCTTTGCAATCAAACTGCTTTAGAACACTACATTGCATATGTGATTACAATTCATTTCTCTAACAATATGTTTTCACAGTGCCAGTTCAATGCAGACACGTGATCCTGCTAAACTAGTATTTCCGCCTCCTACACCACACGTTTTATTATTGTTCGCAACGAAGTATCGTAATAAGCTCCGCAAATTCCATTAATTGTCAATACTTTCCTGATAAACCATGCCGTATGGCTCATTTGCCAGATGAAATCACAGCGACATTGCTAGTTATTCCATTTTTATCTATTCACCAAAGGGGATTTCATGAGCATCCAGTCAAGACACAAATGTAGATATGCTTTGGATAGACAAATCATTTTCATGAGAAATATACTTCTACTTTTTAAAAATGATTCCGAGCAGGAGGGTAGTACTCATTGCATTATTCCTTTTCACTGCTGTATAAATGTGATAGCTAATGCTATGATTTATTTTCTCTTAACTAATGGTTCTGCCTGATTGAAAGGAATGGATCACTATTGTGCTGATATTAGCGTTTAAAGCTGTTTGCTTCAGTATCCCAATATACCTACCCTTTTACTAAAACTGAAGATGTTATATACGTAAATATGTGGCAACGAAGAACGTTTCTGGCAGATAAGGAACAAGTTATAATCACTTGGCGTTATGGTGATAATATATGGAATGTATCGTTTGAAACTCAAGGTAAGGTATTATGAAATTCGTCTGAAACAAGCCTACATATCTTCGGAAAAAATCTTTGCAATATATGCTATAAAACAAGAATACACAGCACTATGATATTTTGTAAAATATGCAATTGCTGCATATTTTTCGCAACCTGATTTTCTCTTTTATAATGTGAAACGCATGTATCGATTGCATTTATAGTTCATTTGTATGGATATATTGATTAAGAAAGCGGATAATCTAATCAGGAATTAGCACACAGACCTGCATTTGCGATAACCCATGGCTTTATATAGTTGTAGGACAGATTTATTTGGCGTTTTCTCTGTTGTCAGTCAACAATTGATTGATTAGAGACATCCAATAGGGAATTTTCCACTCTTGTTTCTAGCTCTGCAATAAAAATAGCAAAGCGTCCATTGTTAATGTCTTTATATATATATGAGGACTGTGATTAAACGAGGGGTTTGTGATTGTTCAATTTGTCGGAAGCAACGGTTAATAACGACCGAAACCATTAAGTTACTTGTTATTCGCCTATGCATCTATAACAATATGAATCGTTCATTTAAAGAACATCTTACAAAGGCTGTTGTTGATGCAGATGAAATCAAATCTGAATCCTCCAAATGCAGTCTTTATCAACTAATATGTGCGTATTGAACTGATTAATCGGAACAGTTGTATTTCAAGTCTTGCACATATCGAAAACGAGTAACGATATAAATGCAGCTCTTGTTCCTCTGCAGTTTATTCTGCTGTTGGCTATGGTCATAAAGCTGTCCACATTATGAGAAATTGGAACAGATGCAAGCGTCACAAAGCCATAGCTGCGAGCACGTGCCATGAGCTAAAGTAAGTGTTATATACAAGATTCGTGTAATAATGCCTGATGGATCTTTTCTAACTGCATCAGAAAAGGGGTCCTCTCTATAGCAGCTGATCGGTCGTACACGGTACACGATAAACAAAGTCTTTTCAAAAATATAATTATATTATATCCATCGAGTTTGTTAACTTCACGCCTAGTTACTAATTTTCTTTGTGCAACTAATAATACACGATAACATTGTAAAATAAGCGTTTTCGGATAACGCACTTAATATAGAACGAAATAATATCGTTCAACAGCTGTCATCGATCATATTAGTTCTACATTATATGATATTTTAACAAACTGGCGATGCCCTGAAATTTTAGATCTGAGAGCGCTGCAAACAAAGCAGTTAACATGGTGTCTTATACAGAGATACTCGAAGTGCTCTAGTAAGCAAATTCACCATAAGATTCTCTGCTGGTCTGCAGAATGAGAGCGAATACATGTGGGGTTGGTTGATAAGAACATCGGTCTCTGGGTTACAACATATGGTGTCAAGTTAGTGTGCATATATATGTGCATATATCTGTGGATGCAAAGAAAACTGATAATCCCTTCGCAAATTACGTTACATGTTGAATACGAATGATCGCATAATAAAATTATTCTGAAGAGAGAGGGCAGGACATACTATGCACTGGAAGACCTATGGGCAATTTGTGTTTATGATGCAAGATCATTTACATTGTCTATTCTCAGAGTTCTTAGACAACGATCCTAATTACGGCTGTTGTATTGATTCCTTACCATATATAATCCTTTACTATATATGCGCTTATGGGCACATAGATAGACTAAGTATGCATATAATTCGATCGTATTAGTTGCACTGTAACAAATACGATTTCCGCTGTATATCTACATTACAGGAGACCGTGAGAAATTCGCGACAAGGATAGTATTGCCATTGTCATAGTTATCTTTCACGAATACTAGACAAAGCGAGCGACTTGGATGTTAGATGAAAGCCATATCATTGGTTGATGGCTTCATTGGCCTCAGCACTAAAACCAGACGCAACAATTTTGGGTGCAATTATTAGAATATGTCAGTAGATTTCAGAACAGACTGAAATACAACGCCGAGTATCTATATGAAAATAACGATAACTGGTCAGCGACTATGGCGACAACATATCATTATAGACCACCGTAGCGTACAAAACTACGACGCAGTGCCAGTATTACAATATATATTTGC
The DNA here is from genome assembly GCA_034190875.2 of Urechis unicinctus. Taxonomy (NCBI): domain Eukaryota; kingdom Metazoa; phylum Annelida; class Polychaeta; order Xenopneusta; family Urechidae; genus Urechis; species Urechis unicinctus. The sequence continues at coordinate 39,994,749 of CM067350.1, read as the reverse complement.
AGTAAATTACACCTACCATGTACCAATCGTTAACGTTGACTGAGTGCATTATTTACAATCCAAAAAAATTTCACAGCAGATCGATATTTACAAGGAAAGGTTGCCCCATTGAAAAACCATATCATTTATCCGCCATGAAAGTAAGATATCAATAAATTTCCAACATTATGCATAGGATTGCAAAATTATCTCTCCAAGAACACCTTATGAACTTGCGAGTCATATTGGTGAGTACCTCTCAAATCATAATACTGATGGTAGTATATTGGAGGCGTCTAAGTCTCTCACTGTAATTAAACGAAGCGTTCATTTAACAGTATCTTTCATGGCGGATAGACTAGCATGAGGAACGTATTTGTTTTTGTATTTCAATTTGCGCGACTTTCTCTTGCACCAGAATCACTAAGAATTGCTTTTGCGAATGCTTAAAACGGAGCAAGCCCGTTCAAATTGAACCCAATTCACAATATACGCAGTTACAGCAAATTGTTTCAGTAATTCATTAGTCTCAAATTCTACAAGAAGTAGTATACAACAATATATTCCTCTAAAAAGACATGGTATAACACAGGTGCAAACAGAGGGGTCATGCGTATGAAACCATGTAATCCCGAGGTTGATTAACATCAATATGCCGTTAAGGTAGTTCCTGCATGGCTACTTGAGGCATCGCGTGTCTTTCATATGAAACCGGTACTCAGTAAATACCATTTTTATATAAATGTACTTACATGAAACGGTGAAAGAGGTAGCCAGTGCAAACGAGAACAGCGATGCCAGCATATTCAGGTATTCCCTCGGCTTATTGTATTCCACAACATTTTATTATCGCGGTCTGCCCAATTAAAAGGCTGAATTATAATGTTAAGTTCTTAGAAAAGGTATTGTACTCGGTTAAGCCGCGTTATGTACGATACGCCGAGGCAAACCTGCGTGCATAATCCTTTACAACATTTTCCCTGCAGCGATGCCAATGGCGAATGGCGGAATGTCATGTTTTTCTCGCTCCCTATCTCTCGCTTTCTCTCCCTCTCTTCCTCCCTTTGGATAAACAGGTTGAACGCTACTTGCTGTCTAAATGGCTGGTAACGTGTTGATTGCTTGATTTAGAACTTATTGAAGTTTTTGTGTTTTTAAAAAAACTTCATAGTAACAGGATTTCCGGAACATTCATGGAGTGTTTTCGGCAAGAATCACGATCTACGTGCTATTTCACAATAAGTGCCTACAAATAGTCATATAAAGCGCATTATGATCAGGCACTTCATTTGGTTTAGTACATATGTGGATGTGCTTACATGTCGAGCATGTGCTAATGTTCTGTTCGTATATATATATTTTAAAACTACAACGAACCAACATGCAATAAGTACACTCTGATTATATAAGTGTCAATCCATTTTTCTTTAATCTTGTTTCGCATTGCTCTTGTTGCATGGAAAAGAATCTGTGTAACGGTCACCATGGTCTGAAACAATTTAATGTCGTCCTTTTCTCAATCATATCACATTTGTGGTGCTGCTGTTTATTGAAGCAAAACAGTGTACCCGTAAGACAAAACTGCACGAACCCGTCTGTTATAGAACGCGTTATATTGTATATTCATCACTTAATTAAGGTATCTTGTTGACATTATATTTAACTAACAAAAATGCTTATCTCTCAAATATATTGCGCATATGCGGAGATCTAAGTAGTGTATTGTGAACTCGTAATCCTTTAAGAAACTATCCATTTATGATGTTTTATAACACAGTAATACTGTTTCGTTACATATTTTTAAGTGCATTTCCCATTTGCCATTTAGCACTGTATTGACTGTTAAATAAAGAGTTAATTTAGGGCAATTTGTTTGATAAAGTTATTTGCCGATTGCAGAGCTGACGATAATGCCACAGAGCAACTGATAAGTGTGGTTTTCCTAGTGTTGATAATTATGGGTGATCTATGACAAAAATCAACCCAAAAGACAAATATTCTTCTCGATAATATCGGAATGAGTGGCCAATATATAGCAATTAGGCATGTTTCATTTCATATCGATTTATACCGTGTATATTACATGAATATTTCAAATGCTGCAATCTGTTGACCATTGTTATGCATGACAGAATCGTAATTCAAGAAAGATTATTACCCCGAACATGTAACCTGTATATCAATACTGGTCACGTGAGATCATAAAACATTTGCTTAGTAAGGTTGTTTGATTGATTAAAGTATCTGAAAGAAATATAATGATCAAAGATAATGCAAACATACTGAGGTGTAAAAGCAATCAGCTTACAATAATGCACTTCATTTAGTAGAATGTAATTTACTCCCCAAATATGGAAAAACCTGTAAAAATCCTCTGCACTCCAAACTATATAATCTGCATGATAACCTAGTCATCGTGTCTAGACGCATTTAAATCAATATTTGCAAAACATAGTAGAGAGAGAAAATGAGAAAGAATATGTATGGTGGTGGTGGTGGGGATTTGCAGAAGGCTGCATTGAATCTATCACTTATTTGAAGCAGATTTATGCAGATTCGCAGAAAGAAAATAGGCCGTCTATTATTTACTACAGTAAGGTCCATATACTGTTATTGGCTGAATATTGGACGTGGATTCACATTTACTTATTTAATCCTTATTCATATCTCATATCATATCTGTCATAATTCCGAAATATGAGGTGTAACCTATTCAGGTGTAAGCGTTCATCTTGGGCTATCATTCATTCACTCACTGAAGAGTGTATTTAACATTAACAGCGCATTACGAGCATATATACCAACATCGCATTAAATTGCATTATGTAAACGCTTCGAATCAAATGCAATTAGATGTGTTCTAGTGTTGATATTAAGACGTGCTAATGAAAGTCTAACGACCTTAAATTGTTTACGCCTTTTCGTTGGTTTCTTCTGCTCGACTCTGTCAGTTTGTCACATTTATTCTAATCCCACACAGACGCAACGAAGTTTAAAGTTGTATGTAAATTATAAACCGAGTGTTGCTTTACAACTACTGTAAAATAACTGAATATATTTTCCACTCCTGCAAAGTAGCGATCCAACTTCATTGAGCATAAAAGTGGCATTGGTGATTCGTTGCATTATATTGTGGCCATCCGAACAATGCATCGTTTTTTTCTTTTCTCTCCCTGAGAGTTATCTATTCAACATCAAATATACAGCGCATGTGATGCATGGTTCGTATGATAAGGGCCCGAATTCGGTTGCCCAATGGTATCGCGTTGGACATCAGTCCCAGTGGTTTGCTACTCAGACAGGACCACAGCTAAGTGTCAAGCGGTGACTATTAAAGGGCACCACCATCGTCCATTACCGTGGCGATATCCTCTCTCTGCTGAATGATACATAAAACCCAGATATCTGATTACATTATATTTTCAAGCATAGCGAGACTATCATAATACCAATCATTGCGTAGTATAGTATAGTTGGATGCGGTAAGTGTACAGTAGAAAAACATTTAGAAGTTTTGAATTCCTGTTTTATACAATTGAAATATTCGATAACCTTCAGTATAAGCGCAGGAGTGAAACGATATTAATTCTTCATATCCTGTCTGCATGCACTAATATGCTTAATATGCTGTAGGCTACAAAAGATAGCTGATCCTCAGTACCTATTCGCTAGTGCCATTACTATACCATCAGAACATGGTTTGTTTGATGCTTATTTCTTGTAATATCAGCACAAAAGCGCACACTGATGTAAATTTTATTGCGACGGAATATGAGTCAGTGATTTACTAGCATGGTATTATGGTATGCCCAATCTCTGCTTAAACAATCTTTTGTAAATGTGTAAATACTATTGTTTTCATCGCTCCAGGTGAATCATTCACACGTGTCTCGCTTTCTTTCCAGAATGAATATGTAGTTGCTTGATATTAATAGGGTTTCAGCCAAGTCAGTGAACTTGTGTTTTTTTCCCGTGAATGTTAATGGTAGCTATTGAAACTTGTAAAGATATTATGCTGCAGGAATATTATTAACGTATAGCTGATCTATTTGTTATGAGTGTTAGCATTACTGATGTGGGTGTGGATCTACGGAAAGTTATCAGCCAAAAATATAGATCTAAATCAAGACTACGGCTGTCATTAAAATCCATGTTCACACAGTGCGTATAGCATTGTTTTATACTTTTTCTATGGTGCCAAGGATTATCCCAACGACTGGCCGTTGCCTTTATTGACCTTAGTCGATGCAATTGCACTGCATGGCACAGACTTAAAAAGAAAAGCACAATCTTGATTCTAAATTTAATTGCATTATACAGTCCATAACATAAATGTTGGCAAAGCAACTGACCTCATAAAGGTTATTTATAAAGGGAACTCCGCTATGACTATGACATACAATACGATGAAAACATAAAATTTTCCGCCTCCAAATATTACTCTTGTCATTCTTATGCACAATTGCTTACAAATACGTGCCGTTGTGACATCGAAACATGCTGTCATTGTGTTTACCTCAGGGGCGCTTATTATTTTTGCTACAAGCTGGGCTGCTATTGAAGATGCTTCTTATCGCTGTGCGACAGGCTGTGCGTCTCGCTGTTGGCGTTAGACGACATTAACATTAAAGTAAATATAGTAACTATATATGTAACTCCAAATGGTTCTTGCATGGTTCTATAAACCTACTCATGTTATATGTTCTTATGTAGATTTCATTCACCTCCTTATACGCATTAAAGTGCAAAAAAACTATACAACAGTGTTAATGTTCTAATGTAAATGTAGCAAACCTACTCATATGAACCTCGCGTTTTATATTTGGAACAACTGTCACTTTCTTGCCAATGATACTTATGTATGATCCATCATAAGGTTACTCAGGATAAATCACAAACACCCGAGATTATGAAACCTCGCGTTTATAAATGTAAATCGGCAGCTCAATACCTTGATATCATAGATTTATTTAAGGCATTATCGACATGTGCCAAATATTCTGCGTTTCTGGGGGGCATATTATTAAACGTTAAATTATCACCGTAAGGTTCATATTGGTATATGATTTAATCCACAAGCCGTCACTGACAGACACAAGTGTTTGGGATCACATTTGACTGAGATGCAATGATATCATCGTGAATTACATGAAAGACGAATTGATTTAATACGCTCCATTAGGGGTTCACTGCTATATATTCTTTTACCTTGAATATCAAGATGTCATATGATTCACTCATAAACATGATAGCTTGAAATTTGCGGTTTGGCAGAAGTGCAAGTTAATCATAAATATCATTGAAACTTTATAAATCACGTGAGTCGACAATATCACCAGCATGCTTCATTGTAATAATTATATGACTCACGCACCCGATCGAATTGGATACCGGTTCAAAGAACGCAATATCGACTCACTGATCTATGAATGAAGCCTTTGTATACAATTTGACGAAAAGTTCAACTTTTCACTAGAGCCTTGAATTGAAATCGCGCACATCAGAATATCATTCACTTTCTGTATTAGATTTATGACTCACAATGACATTTTTACAAGAAATAGAAAGATATAGTGGCCCCGTGGTACTGATTTATCTACTGATGCCGCACGAATGTAATGCATATTACAGAAACCGTTATCATTTTGCGTCACTTTTTTGTTCAGCCGGTTAATGGCTTAACTCACATCAGCGCATGGTACAGAGCCATCCCCAGGCATAACATAACTTCCATGGTTTACTGTATAAGCTCAAACACCATCCTAGTGCGCCACGTAAAAAAATGATGTATTGATTAAGTTAAAGGCAAGCGGAATTTTTACTCGACACAATCACGCGACATGTCAAGTGAAAGTCATTCAGCTACGATCGCGTAAAGTACGATACAAATTCAATATACGAGTACACTGCTTTTTATCCACATGTTGGATGTCATCATTCAATACAAAGATTGAATTCTTGCATTTTTCGAGCTTTTACATGAATTTGCAGATCTGATTGCTACGGCAAATTACATTATTCCATGCTTAAATGAATATTCTTTTCGACAGAGATTTGTATGGCTGTGTCGGACAATGGCAAATATACCGTCGTTACACATATCCCATGTTACGTTATCCATGCAATTTTGTTCATGCCGGATTATATATACCTCTTTTAGAGATAACTGGTAAGAATGGAATAGGATTGAATGACATGGTAGTTTCGTGGATGGGCTTGCTTGATAATATTATAATTCTGCGTCATTTTTTAGAGATGGCACTTGTACATATTTACTGTTTTTACAGCTAGAGCACTGTGTGAATTGACTAAACAAGTACGATATCATTGTACGCTATGTAACAGATGCGATCACGTTGGGGGCAAGAAATGCAAGGATATTATTTTGTCGTGGTTTATTGATCTACAATAATGTAATGCATTGGTTTACAGTTATTTAGCTCACTGGAACTCGACATATTTTGTTCTAGTGCTTAATGCGCATTAACGTGATTGTCATATGGTATTGAGCAATATTCTGCGTTTCGTGGGGGGCTTGCTTGATAAATATTAAATGTCGAGTAAAGTCATTGGTTTACATGTAAAAGCTTCACTGGAACTCACCATCCTAGTGCGTTTGGACGATCCACGTTGTTGAAAAGGATGTGATTGATAAGTAAAATAAAACTTTTTCTTACCAAGAGAAGACGCGCAAGAGATGTTGCCATTAGCAGTCAAATCAAGTGTCTGCTGTCAAGTGAAAGTCATTCAGCTACGTCACTGCTTGTGTTGATCGTGAAGATGGCCGACAATCTCCCCTATATAAATACTATCGACTCCCTTGCCTGTTTAATATCCACAATGTTTGCATGTCAGATGATTCAATCACAAAGATTATTTCGCAATTCTTGCATTTCTAGCTTTAAATTTGAATTTGCAAAGATGATTCACAAATTGCTACGGCTAAATTGTGTCACATTATTCATTGATGTTAAATGTCGATATTCTTTTTCGGTGAAATCACCATTGTCAATGTTTTTAGTGCTTGTCGTGTAACGGACGTGGCTGTTGTAGATCAATATATCATGGCATCGTATGTTATGGCGTCGCCTTTATCCCATGTTATCATTATTGTGTACCGCGCCACGACAAGACAGACACGTGCAAGACATCTAAGTAGAGAACTATCACGGATAATTCGGAACATTTATAAACGGGCGCTGAGCTAATTCTAGAGCATAAATGGAATAGGATTTGAAAAGCGCTATAATCTATATCATGAGGGCTTCAGACGGACAACAATTACTTCCATCATGCTTAAAATTGCTTGGCATTACTCTTCATTTAATAGACTGTAACAACTTGGACATTGTGCCAAGAATGTAGTATTCTCAAAATGGTATCCAGCTGCGCCGCCAATAATGGTGAGATTGAAAGATGTTTTAAGCACAGCACTAGTACTGGTAAACTGTGCGAAATATGTTACTTGCATTAGATCAAATTACATGGACGATAGATTAAATTAAAAAGCTTATATGAACGATGGCAATTGATATAGACGTAGCCAGCACCATTGAGCGAATCGGCCATAATAAGCGTGTTGAGGGGTGACATATCGATCTATGAGTGTATCCACCACTGCCGTCAAAAGAGTTGTACCCCTATGATCGCTTGATCCGGTTCAAAGATGCAATGACTCACTGACCTATGAATGATTCCTTTGTATACAATGACGAAAAGTTAACTTTGGCCTTATCTTTGAAATACAGAATATCATTGTATTAAATATGACTCACGCACCCGATTAGAAAGTATAGTGGCTTGAATAGGTACTCGCATCATATGTTTTCACTATACGCACGAATGTAAAATTTATTGGCAGGAAATCTTGGTTCACTTTTCATATCCATAAGGGCTCAAATCAGCGCAGTCGACAATCCCCATGCATTAACTTCCATGCTTATCAAACAGTCGCCATAGGTATTAAGTTGGCAAGCAAATATTCTCGACACAATCACGCGACATGCAACCACTGACAATATTGTACCGACATGACAAAACCAAAATGACAGGACAAATGAAGAAAAACAAACCTGGCATTTTGACTAGAAGTTCTTTTTTCACTAGAGTGTGTGAATCTGATCGCGCAAAGTACGATTACACATCAACTACATTGCTTGTAACAGATTTATGGACCCCATCACAATACCTTGAATAGCATTTTTACAAGAAATAGCAAGGATATTTGAGACCTTTTGTCGTGGTTTATTTATCTACTCTTTTCTGACTGCCTCTGTAATGCATATTACAGTATACCGTTATTTACATTTTGCGTCACTCCATATTTTGTTCAGCCGGTTATGGCATTAACTAACATTAGTCGATATGGTATAGAGCAATATTCTGCGTTTCGTGGGGGGCTTGCTTGATAAATATTAAATTATCGAGTAATTCTGCATTGGTTTACATGTATAAGCTCACTGGAACTCGACCATCCTAGTGCGTGCGATCACGTTGTTGAAAAAAATGATGTGATTGATTAAGTAAAAATAAAGGAACGGGAGCGGAGTGATTTTTCTTACCACTAAACAAGAGAAGACGCAAGAGATTGCCATTAGCAGTCAAACATCAAGTGTCTGCTGTCAAGTGAAAGTCATTCAGCTACGTCACTGCTTGTGTTGATCGTGAAGATGGCTGACAATCTCCCCTATATAAATACTATCGACTCCCTTGCCTGTTTAATATCCACAATGTTTGCATGTCAGATGATTCAATCACAAAGATTAGTTCGCAATTCTTGCATTTCTAGCTTTAAATTTGAATTTGCAAGATGATTCACAAATTCCTACGGCTAAATTGTGTCACATTATTCATTGATGTTAAATGTCGATATTCTTTTTCGGTGAAATCACCATTGTCAATGTTTTAGTGCTTGTCGTGTAACGGCCGTGGCTGTTGTAGATCAATATATCATGGCATCGTATGTTATGGCGTCGCCTTTATCCCATGTTATCATTATTGTGTACCGCGCCACGACAAGACAGACACGTGCAAGACATCTAAGTAGAGAACTATCACGGATAATGCGGAACATTTATAGACGGGCGCAGAGCTAATTCTAGAGCATAAATGGAATAGGATTTGAAAAGCGCTATAATCTATATCATAAGGGCTTCAGACGGGCAACAATTACTTCCATCGTGCTTAAAATTGCTTGGCATTACTCTTCATTTTATAGAGTGTAACAACTTGGACATTGTGCCAAGAATGTAGTATTCTCTAAATGGTATCCAGCTGCGCCGTCAATGGTGAGATTGAAAGATGCTTTAAGCACAGCACTAGTACTGGTAAACTGTGCGAAATATGTTACTTGCATTAGATCAAATTACATGGACGATAGATTAAATTAAAAAGCTTATATGAACGATGGCAATATTTGACAACATGAACGTCAGGTTTACAGTTGTGTGAATCAGCCTAAAGCGTATGCTAGTATATCATAATGGGAAAAGAATCAGTGGTGCTGCATAGGACGATGACGTAAACTTGCAGCCTTATTGTTTCTTGACTAGTACTAACAGTTTGTTTGATAAAACCTCGGTAATACAGTTAATTGAATGAATATTGATCCTATCTGAGATCAGCCAAATAATAGAATGGTGAAAGCTTGTTATAAGTAGGATTAATATAACAACATGAGCGTGTATTTCTATAATTATCAGCTTTGCAACTCTAAGATGTTTATATCAACTTTTAAGTTGTTGATTGAAATGATTCAACTTGTGAATATACACAATGTAGGTAATATATAATGCTATCCACACTACGTCAGTTTACATAAGAATATTTTAGTGATTTAACAGCCTGTCTTGAAGTGTTTTCCTCCGGTTGCAGCGACGTCGTTAGCTGACTTTCGCCAGAAATGTATAAATATATATATATATATATATATATATATATATATTATATATATTATATATTATATATATATATGTTTATATATACTTTTAAGTTGTTGATTATAATATATATATAATCTGTAATATATATATATATATATATATATATACCTAATGTATCTCTATTATATCACAGATATGAATATATTAAAAGTTGATATAAACATCTTAGTCTTGCAAGCTGATATTATAGAAATACATCATGTTGTTATACATATCCTGTTAGCTGGGTACGATTCTATTTAAACATTAATATATATAAATATATATATATATATATCATTCAATATATATATATATATATATATATTCTATATTTGTCATAATATATATATATATATATATATATATATATATATACCTATATATACCTATATATATATATATTTATATATATGCATATATATATTTATTATATATATACATGCATATATGCATATAAATATATATATATTTATATATATACATATTTACATAAAATTTATATAATTATTCATAAACATTTATATACATATATACATAAACGTATATATATACACATATATATATGTATATATATATATACGTTATATATACAAATATATATATATATATATATATTACCATATTAATCCATTCATTTAATATAAAAATATATATATATATATATATATATATATATAAATATTTATATATCATTATACATATATATGTATACAAATATATATACATTGTAATGTATATACATGCATATAGACATATATATATATATATATATTAAAATTTATGAATACATATATATATAATAGATATATATATCTATATATATATACATATATATATTTATACATATATATATATATTTGTATATAGACATATAAATATAATATAAATATAATATATATATAATTATATATGTATATAAAATGCATATACATATATATATATGCATATACATGTATATATATATATATATATATATATATATATATATATATATAAATATATATATACATATATATATATATATATATATGCATATAGACGTATATATAGATCTGTGTATATATATATATATATATATTTATATACATATATCTATATATACTTATATTTACATATTTGTACACATATATACGTGTACATGCATATATAAATTGTTATGTATATATATATTTTATATATAGACACATATATATGAATAGAGAGGGAATAGAGAAATATATATATATACCTATATATATATTTATATATATATCTATATTATATATATCTATACATATAAATATATATGTATATATATATATATAAATATATATATATATATATATATATATATATATATAGATATATATATTATATATATCTATATATATCTCTAATATATATTTGTATCTAGGTATCCCTAGATATAAATAAAAAAACTATCTATATGTATTTTATTTATATATATATATATTAAATGCATCTATCTGTGTGTCTCTGTATATTATATATATCTATATATATATCTATATATATATTTTTCTATATTTTATATCTCTATATCTATCTTTCTATATATATATCTATTTACATTTAATTCTCTATATATATATAAATATGTCTATCTATAAATATATATATATATCTCTCTATATTTAGATATCTCTTATATCTATTTTATACGCATCTACCTATATATACTATATATATATATATATATATATATCTATCTATATATATCTCTCTATCTCTATATATATATATATATATATATATATATATATCTGTCTGTATGTGTGTCTGTATTTAATTATAACCAGATGTATATAAATACGATTTTGTTGCAGCACATTGAAGATGATTGCTTATGCGTTATCTTTTTCAGCGAATAGGTGAAACATTTTAATGACCTGCGTTTTTATTCGTAATAATCTGTCAACACCACGGGAACACCAGATATGAGATATGTATGTAGGTAATCACCCCATGCAGTTCAGTCTGAATCAACGGCATCTTTATGGGCGGACAATAACCAAATTAAATTTTGCGCCGAAAAAAGGCAAGAATGAGTAGAACTGCGAAGCATCACTTAGACAAGAGACCCTCCTAGCTGCTAAATGCCGTCAGGCATACATTTCTTTTCTAGAGTAACATACGCATAAGAGTTTAATGGAGCAATAAACATCAAAGTAATTACGTTTTCCCACGGATAATGGTCTAGTTTAAATAAACCTAAGAAAATTAGTTCGGCAGTTATATTGCGCCCCTCATGCATTATAGAACCTGGCGACGGCACCTTGTGATTCATGTGAGAGCGATGAGGATGAACGCGGCAGGTTCATCCATCTGCCCACGGCGTTCAATAACACTGCAATTTATTGCAATTGTATATTCCAAGTAGAACTTATGTGGTGGGATATGTCTCGTGGCAGGAAGTGATGTACTGTTGATCCTTCACAATATAATGTCGCTTGCCAGGACGTTGTTCATAACGACAGCGTACGGACGGAATGAACTGTGAAAATACCGTACTGACAAACATGACCTATCAATCGAATGAAGTGAATGTGCCGTTCATCTAAACACATACACTCCTGTGTATTTGTGGCAAATTGTATTCAATGTCGAAATGATTAAGTAGCGATTAGGGCGCCCCAATATCCGCTTATCTATGACTGACTGCTTTGAACTTAGGATTAGTGTAGCAATAGCTAACCCTATGCACATTTATATGCAAACATATCTTTGTATGTACAAATAATGCTGAATGCACACGCCCCTTCAAGGACACCATTTTGTGGTTACGTTATTTAATTGATGGGTCCATTGGCAACTGTTATCAGAGTAACAACAAACATTAAATAATCTAGTCACCAGAATGCTATATTCCACAGCAACAATGCATGGAAATATGTGGCACTAAATGGTGCGATGGACTGTTACTCATCACTGATGGTTTTATACACATCAATAATACCATGACAAATCCTGACATTTATTTGAATATAACATGGCAGAGCAATATTAAATTGTGTTTTCTTAGGTATTGTGACTTTGGACAAGGATTGTGTCTAGTGTGTCAAATAGCATTGCGAGGCTCGGTACGCTACATGAAGACACTCTTGCTATTTTGTGCTGTTGAGGTCAAATAACGACTAGTTAAAAGGTTCACACCATGAAAAAGAATGGCTACAGTCGATTTCTGTTCATTGCATTTTAGAGATAGTGGTCAATAATTATTGCAATGCATAACCTGATTGATATGAAAGGTTTGTTCATTGAGATGCTTTAATTGGTGATTAGATTGCCGTCTTGGTTGACCAATATCGAGACAATATGTGAGTATCGTCAACTAAGAGATCATAAGAACAATTTGGCTCTTCATTTTGGATCATTAACACAATTTCTTAACAGAGGGTCTTTATGTATGTAATGTATGCATGTATGTGATTACATTACTCATGAAATACGATATTACATGGTACTAAAAATCATATGGGAAGAACTTAAAATTGAATTCAATAGTAAATGATTTATGTCAAGAAATAAATCGCGAGACGTGATGAAAATAATGGATAAGCCTTGTCGTAGTTTATGGGGGTTATTTTTGTCCAACTAGAAATTAATTACAGTTGTCATTGACACATGACATATGGCAGAAAATATTTGCAAACACGAATAGTAATGCAGGGAGTTTTACACTAGCCCGATGCTGAATACATAACATCTACGTTGAAACATAGGAGGCATGACACAGATTGGTATACACTGGAGGAGATAGAACTTGCACCTGAGCGCTAACTGGCGCTGCTGCCCTCAAGTTCTGTGCCTTATCATAATCAATCATGAAAATTGAACAGTTAAAAAGACAGGACCAGCTCACAACCAATATAGGTCCTTCGAGTTTTGCCAATCACAACATGTTTTTGTCTTTCAGAGCCATTGGTTTATAAACCTATGTGAGGACCTGGATGATGCGGCACACGTGCGTGCCTCTAAGTTCACCGCCTGTTTGTATGCCACTTGGAGAATGTATTAAATTCAGGTTTGTTTGGGTGAAAATGATATTCTCTTAACTAAAACGCCAGTCTTAGTTGTCTCAACTGACTGGTTACTGCTCTACTCAGATTGGTTCTGAAATGGGAGCAACGTTTCCTCACTGTCTGCATGCACAACACATATCAACCCACCTCCCTTACCCAAAGAGCTACTTTACAATGCAAGGCCTTATCATGAACACTCACACCGTAATTATTCGTGTATAACCTCACTTACACCCTACATTTACCAAACTTTTACCCATTAAACATAAAACGATTCCCCGGATAGCTATGTAATGTGTGCGATGAGTGACAGACATGCCACGTTTAGTAGCTAGCTGTCGTATGAACGCACACACAGGACACGCATAAAAATGCATCTTATAAATATTGTCTTTGAACAATTGTGTGAGCTTAAACACAGGTTCATCGGACTCACTTTGGTTAATTCCTCTCCACATTGTCAACGCGAGAAACTGCGTAAGATATCAATACAATCAGTTTAGTTAATTAAACTCGAGATTGCCTGCATTTGAGTGCTTTGGTACTATTACTGTCGCTGTCTAGTGCGATGTCATGTATGATTGCTTGGGTGTTAAGCTAGTGTGACATTTTGCATAGATATTCTCATGATGTCATTATCTTATTCCAAACCAAGCTGGGTTATTCTACCTCAGTTATTGATGTTGTTATTGCTGCGGCTGCCAATGATAATGATCATGACGATGGTAATAGTGGTGGTAACGGTGAAGATGATAATGATTCAGAAAATATTTGTGGTGAATATGATGATGATGATAAAATGGATAAAAATGATGATGGTAATTTTGATGCTACAATGGCGACATCGATAGTGAAGGTAATGATAATGAATTCATTTATTTAATGCACATAAATACCTATGGAAATTCAATAGTTCGACCACCAAGCGTGTGATGAACGCTGCGATATGTTGCAGTCTGAAATATCATTACTTTTGACGTTCCTTAGTCACACCATCTTAACATCGTTTTTGCGCAATAACAGAATAAAAAAAACCCTTCCTCTTTGCAATGATTTGAGCCTGTTGGTGACACAGCAGCGAATATTTGTAGTGTCAAATTTGCACTCGCGCCATTGATTAATAAATTGAGATTAAAGCTTTCACTGCGAAATTGTGTCAAACTGTTAGCACGCAACGCAATGTTTATATGTATTAAATATGTCAGTTTATTTGATACTTTATATGTGTCCAATCGATGTCCATTCATTTTACCTTCCAAATATCGCTCGATAAGGTGGCCAACCAGCGGTAAGCATTAATCATTATGGCGGGTGACATAACCGGAAAAGGTTTGGCACGGATATTCAGATGGCTAATTAATAAATGGTAGAAAGGTGTGGTAAATGAAGCCGAATCAGATACGAATAACCACAATTAGCCGTGTTCCGCAAGGTTCTGTCCTTGTGCTTATTGTCGACTGTATCTACAAATATCATATAAAGCGATATGGCCGTAATACCAAACATATGCGCAGGAGCTGCTGGTCTATTTTGCTATTGTGAACCACTGAGTTTGCTCATTTAGATTGAATAATACAATTAGACATATAATGACCAACATGTGCTGTTATGCTCTCGGAGTAATGTCGGTAGTGTCAGATGAAACAATACAATGGTTTCAAATACTTAGAAGCACCGTAGTCTTAAAACGCTTAATCATACAATTCCCCTTACATGACACTCCATATGGCATTGCGCTTGGCTACCGTATATATCTAGTCGCTATACATGAGGTCATTTAAAACACAAGGCATCATTGAGTTTTTTACTGCGGTCGATTCAACTATCTAGTTCTATGTTATCTTTTAGAAATGCATAGGTAAAACCAATAAAGCTTTGGCTGGCCACAACATAGATACTACTTCCACTAGAGCTATATATTGATCTGCGTCAAAAGTTGTCGCTTTACGTGTCGTAGAATACCTATCTACTTGACTCCTGATAGTGCTATCGGATGAAATTTATTACCTTATTGTCAGTTGTATGATCTCCAGAGGAGCTCACTTATATACACAATTGAAAATAAAAGTTGCTTTCCGTTGGGTTAAATGTAAAGATAACGAATGATTGCCTGGTTTGACACGATGAAACTGCTTTGAAACGAACTATTTGCATTTCACGCAGTCTGGGTAACCCCCATTGGGTAATGCCTGCCTCTGCTTATTTTGTGATCCGTATGGTGACACCCTCAGACTCATTCTCCATGGCCCTGCCACTACCGTGCAGTTGGTCGTCATCACTCGTACTTAAGTCGAGCCACAGAGCATACTTGGTGGTTAGGTACTCTCCTAGGAAAACGTCCGACAATGCCAAGTCTTTTACAGTTATTGCTACACTGGGATCTCATTTACTCGTTGCTGCAAAGGCCTTCTTCACCTCATCCCACTGCTGGTAGCCACGCATGCCCTGGGCATAGAGATGATTGGGGATGCCCTCAATGGTCACCTCAACTTTTGTAATCTTTGGGTTGTAGAACGACTCTAGGGAAATGCCATCAATTTAATAGCTGGCAGCGGTTTCGCCTATTGCGTGAATCACGCGGTTGTAGTCGTTGAACGTGAGCTTGTATTCCAGTCTGTTTTTAAGCGCGCACTGGTAGAATGGCTTGCGGCTCTCAAGGAATTCAAAGTCAAGCAGAACGTACAACCTGTTACCATACACATCGGCTACGGCCTTGTCCTCTTCCTCGGTCTCATCCTTGTCTTCTGACCCCACTCTTAGTTGTGTTTCTGTCATCTGACGTGTCAATGCCCTGGTACTGGAGGCCCTGTCTCTCCTGTGCAGTCCACCACAAGTCGTGGTAACAGTGGTACACATCGCTGTCATCAATAGACATGACCTCATTGCCAGAAATATTGATTTTCATTTTCTTAACCACTGTGCGTCCCAGATTTTGCACAACGCTGTGGTTAACATCAGTCGAGGTCAGCGTGATTCTAAAGGCCAGCCGTGCTGATCCTGGAACAATGACGTCGTCGGCGCCTAGATTGGGGAAGCGAACAAGCAGTAGGTGGTTCTGATCAATAGTGCTTGGATTGTTTGTTATGACTACAGACTGTCGCACTCCCTTTACCATGAGTTGCTCACGTATCCGGCGGTGTGGATTTAGTTTGCGTCCGTAAGTACTCGACATGTTGAATGCCTAATTACAGTAATATCTTTAACACACAGACATGGACTTAACCCAGCATTTGACGACGCAGTGGAGGAGGATTGGCACGACGCTGGAAGAGAGGATGAGACGAACTTCACAGTGTCTAAGCATGGGCTGCAGGCCCATATGGATTTTAGATCGTCTAAACAAAGTGACCTTTGGGTTAGATGGGGGCAAGACTGGAAGCATCTGACATGGAAGAGCAATCCCAACAAATTCCTATCTCTTAGAAGTATCCTAGATTACAGTGGTACACAGCTTGCTCGGGCTCTTGGAGTGACCCCTGAACTATCCACAAAGGCAGCAAAAGCCCTACAAGGCGTTGACCAAGCTGCTGTAAAGGAGGAACCTGCACTTCCAGAGAAGCTAGAAATGAGCGGACCTGAAGCCGTGACAGAGCAAGGTGGCACAGAAGAAACAAGCTTCATAGAGGACGTTCATAACACCATACATGACCTAGGTACACAAACAGACAACGAACTACCACTCAGAGAGCTTATTGGGCTTGATAAGGCTATTAAGAACCAGAGGGGTGAGCTGGTCAATAACCTAGCTAATATAACTGAGATAGAAAGGGATATAAAACATCGGGAAGCTAAAATGGCAAGCCTGGAGGAGTTATAGTCGAGCATGGAAATTCCAAGCAAATGAGCTTGCAGAGCTGTAGGACCTGCGGCTTGTCCGTGTTGAGGCTGCTTCTCAGAACGTCTGCGAACCCAAATTAACTGCATCAGGAAAACGATCAAAAGACTTTTTAACGAGGACACAACGCTAGTAGAGCGTGTACGCACCCCATTCCCGGAGCAGGGCATAACAATCGCCTCCATCCTCACTGCGATTGGATTGGCAATCTCGACCCTGGTACTTGCTTTGACGGGCGGAGGGAGCACTAGTGCAACCCCGGCACCAACACCGACGCCAGCTGATAAGCCCGAGGTAAAGAAATGGATTAAAAAACAGCTGAACTACTTGGCAAACGTCCTGTAGGGCCTAGCCGGTAAGGCAGCAGCTGCTCTTCCAGGAATTATTGGCTCCATCGTATCATGGGTGATGAAGTCAGCTGCAAAGGTGGCTGGTTGGATGGCAGAACATGTATGGGCCGCAGCTGCTGTGGTGGGGGGAGTTATCCTTCTGATACTCCGTGACTTACTACGTAGCAAACCAAAGAACAGCTAAGCCTACAGCGATTCCGCCTACAATAAGAGCGGTTTTCTCATCATAGTGCGCCTTTCCTACAGGTATATCGGCCACGCTGCTTGAAACGACTGGAGAGGGGACTCCCATATCTGTATCTGGCGGCGGCTCAAAGCTTCCTCTATCTGGAACCAACGGAGCAGAGTTGACCCCCCCGCATTGCTGCCGATATGCTGTTTCTCAGGCGCGATGGTAATCATATTGTTGTACCCAGCAATATCGCCAATTGCGAGGGTCATATCCGAAACACAAAATCAACCTTTGAGGAAGCATTCTGGAGGACGTTCTGATACCGGCGGATAGATGACGAAATGACCACTGGGAATTTGATGGCATCCTCAATGTCGGCCTTAAATTACTTTTGGGCATCAAAGAACGTTCCAACACCCAGTATCTCTGAGCGGGTCTGAGCCTGAGCACCAAGAATGGCCCATACATAGGTCCTGATGCTGTCGTTAATTCGCTCAACGCCGGTTTGTGTAAAGCCCTCAGACGTGTCCAGTATGAATGTACTCCAGGCCTAGTCTGCTTGAGGTCCCTGTGCAAGATGTAGAACAGCACCCATCCGGAAAGGATTGTTGGTTGCTGGCATGGGCAAAGCCCTGCTTTTTATCCTTTTCCATTTCAAAGGCCATCCGTGTAGGATCATAACGAACCTTTCGACAAGCAACCTTGACGAAACTCCCGTATTTGGGCAGAAGCAAGTGGCCCCCTTCGGACAGGATATGAGTAGTCGTTTGGCCATGGGGCCATGGGTCAAGACTCACGAGACTCAAGCTGTGGATATACCATGTTATCGAATGGTAAGATCATTTGTATGGGGTTGTTGGTGCTCATACTGGCCCTATAGCAGTCGTTCCTGTTATTAATGGAACGAACCAAGTGGTAGGAATAAGTAAGCCTGCTAACCAATGGACTGTTGCAATATCTTTAGACCAGCCTTTACAGCTAGAACAAGGCAATGTTATTAACTTTTATAAAACCACTCAAAACAGAGGGGCGACTTGGTCTGTAGCATCACTCCTAATTGAACTTGACCTGTAGACTTACGTATAAAACAGCAGTATGAGACAACAACCAACCATTCCAACGGCACCGTTATATCCGCAGCTGCCTGATGAGAATCCAGGGCACTCCTATCGGTTGAATGAGATCAGACTCAAGAAGCAATACTTAGAGAAAGAGATTGAAAAATATTGTGATATGTACAAGAAATATAGACGTGCAGTGAACTCAGTGGATGCAGTAGACACTGGGTTAGTTACTGTTGGTATGTGTCTTGGCGCAAGTGTTGCAGGTATAATGTTCACAATAGTTGCCATTCCTATTGCCACAGTCTTGGGTGTTACTGGAGCCGCTTGTGGGCTACTTGGAATTGCTGGAAAATTCGTCAGTCGCCGACTGACCATCAAGGTGAAAAAACATGATCAGATCCGCATTCTAGCGCAGAGCACTTGAATACCATTGCTGACATTGTGTCGACAGCACTTGAAGATGGTAATATCTCGGATCATGAGTTTTAACTCGTTTTAGCTGAGGTCACAAAATATACCCAAATGAAGAGCGAAATTAATCTGTAAAAGCGCACCAGATTGTTTCAATTGATGAAAAAAACGCGCTGATCCAGCGAGGAAAAGACGAAGCATTGGAAGGTATAAGACAAAAATTGGGTGCTTCTATACAATTTGGCAGACTGTGAATGATATTGACCCACCTCAATACATAGAATAAACCCAGTGTGCGCAGACATCTATGGTTTGTACCGATCTATTTAAACAGTGAAGAGTACAAGGTATAGCTTGGTAATGGAACAAGTGATTAAGTCGTTCTGTATAAAGCATGACAGGATCAGACAAAAGACAACTCAGTGAGAGAATAGTAGAAAGCACTGCATTGGTGGAAGCGACTTCTCCGCGATTATTGGTCAGGACTACTTCAACAGCTATA
Source organism: Urechis unicinctus (assembly GCA_034190875.2). NCBI lineage: Eukaryota > Metazoa > Annelida > Polychaeta > Xenopneusta > Urechidae > Urechis > Urechis unicinctus. The sequence goes on along the minus strand of CM067350.1, from coordinate 39,974,491 downwards.
ATAAGAAGCTGACCGATAAAACTAGCAATGAGGGCGGCCACAAGAGCGTCGCCTGCATCTGGGGCCAGCTCTTCGAGGAGGTTGCAATTACAGTCATTGAGAGCATATACAACACAAATATTTACGGAAACAACATTAACCTCCACCACGGCTGAGAGAACACGGCTTATTCTCCAGACGGATTTTTTGTCCTCCCGGTCCAGTCTGGTGGTGACCTCCTGTGTCTTCCTGGGGACCCAAGTCAGGAGGAGATTGCGCTGCTCGAAGTAAAGTGTCCTTACACTCGTATCCCTGGGAGGATTATCCCGCCCCAGTACAAACCTCAGATTCTGCTTGGGCTTCACCACAGTCCGCCGACGACCATCGGGATGTTTGTGGACTGTGTTTTCTGGGTGTGCGCCTACGCGGACCTGGGGAGAGCTGGAGCGTACAACTTGGAGTACCACCATAAGGACAGGAAGAAGTACATGGAGACGGTTGCAACTATCCAAGACATAGATGATGAGGGGGACTACTCCGCAAACGGTAAGTTTGACACCATCCTCGACTGCTTTCTGAATCACCATGGCCCCTGGATGGACAGGCTAACAAAGATTCCAGAAAGACTGACTGGAGCTTTCTTCTGCTGGAAACTCTTTACGATGAGCGTGACAACAATTCGCCTAGATACCGGTTTTATTGAGAAGAACAAACCTAAGGTGTCTCAGTTCATGGAGGACCTCGACCGGGTGAAGAAGGGAACTTACAGCGACGGTCGCAGATATTTCTCACTCAATGACCTCTATGCTGACTAACTACTGGTGCGGCTCTGGAGAAAATCGGCTGGAAGGGCTGGCTGACACTGTAGTATAGTAAGTGTAAGTGGGCTCGCACCGCAGGCTGGCTCATTTTCTGTATGTGAGCCCATTTGGAAACTGCGATCGTATCGCCACTCTCTATATTCCAAAACGTTTATTGCAGTTGTCTTGTCAAACTTTCAAATATACATACGTTATATTGTCTGCTGCTAAAAATTTATGGAAGTAAACTATACAAGTAGCTT
>CM067350.1:39958449-39968449 GCA_034190875.2 Urechis unicinctus | reverse complement strand
ATATTACAGCATATCTGTATTGGGAGAAGTAAAACCTTCCTTTGGATCCGTTTGCAATAGACCATCATATTTCTTGCTCTGATCTTTAGACTACGTCCATCTCACAAGTTATGTCGGAGTTATATTTCAGGTGCCGCACAGTATGCTGGTGGAAGAATTGAATTGAGTGTTATGCGATTTGTGTGTGAGCAACAAAATATCATTGTGCTATGAATCGATTGATACAAGTTAGTATGGCATCTTTAAAAAGCATTGTAGACTGTAAAGCTGGCAACGAAGGGTGCAGATATGTTAATCCAATTGTTCAGAATAAGAACAGATATCTGAGAAGTGTAACACTTGAATGGGAATGACAACTTGTAGATTTTATCCAACTTTAGAGGTTTGCTGATCTCATAACGATATTATAATCGCATATTGTTTTATTCTTTATTCCACTTCAAAATTAGCACACCTGTCCGACCATTTGCAGCCCATCTTTGTTATGATTTTCAGTCATGCGCCACTTCACCCACGCTTGTTAGTCACGCAGCTGTTACAAATGACATTTACCATATAAAAAACCCGAGGCAAAGGCCACAGTATTCACGGAAATAGCGTTTTATAACTTACATTCACATCCATAATGGTTAATAAACCAACGGACGTAAGAGGGTCTAGTGCCTGAGTTAAAAATAGCTAAATGCGCCGCGACAATGTAGTTAAAAAGATATCCAATACCGAGCTATTCTTAACGCTCTAATATCATTAAGTTGGCCAAACATCGCTGCTGGTCTATATAGGCAAATATTGCCCTACGCCAAACAAGGTAATCCGTCATTGTTAACTCAATATCGGGTATATTTAGTACAAATGTATTTGCGGAAATTGGGTTGGTTAGTGCTACAGCATGTGGTTTTGGCTAAAAGCACTGCAATCTATTTTCGTTTTTCGCAACAGGCACATGCGTATGCCGAAAGTTAATGTTTCCAAAGAGAGTAAAATCCGGTCTCCAGTTGCGCGCTGCTCAACGTACCATAACTAATGCATCTTTCCTTGACTCGGTATTAGCTACAGGACATTGAGCACAAATTAGATGTGGCTCTGATTAATTGCTTTTTAAGCGATAGCCTTACCATCCAAATTCATGGTAACACAGCCTAGAAACCTTGCCTCCGATTTAAGCTTGGCCAGCTTGCTTGACTCCGGTGTATGTCTCGTTCGAATGGGATCAAAATGACATGGTAAACCTCAGTAATTACTTAGTTAAGTGGGCTTGGCGTCTTTTCATTAAAATGATTTTAGAATTGCATTGAAGGTCAATGCAACGTATCATTCAACGGTTCAAATTCATCCATATAGCGGTTGGAACTTGTCAGGACTACGATATTTTCAAAATATGTGCCAAAGTTTATCGCTCAACTATCATATTCATTTGACTGTAGGTTAATTTTGAAAGAGTCAGTCTTAGCATCTGTAAGCTCGTCGCGTTTTCCAAACCTTTGGCTACTGATTCAGCGTAATGATAAAAGCTTGATTTCACACAGTCGCTAGATTTAAGGACACTCTTTTATTATAGCAACGGTGTTAAATCTAGAATCGTTATTACTTTTAGATAACTCATAAATTTATCGTTTTCCAGCAGTATTGTTGCTCTTTATTTGAACATAAAATTCTGACGTTTATATTTAACACCGTTAGCATGTTTAACCATGCGTAGCTTCTTTTTTTATATATAGCTAGCATAGTTGTTAAAATTACACCTTGGAGACCGGGGGGTGAGGCTACCAGAGTGCTCATCCTAAGCTTGTAAATTTGTGTTGCAGTACGTGGAAATTTAACTTCGGTAACATCTCCTCATGTTTTTAAATCTTCAAAAGTTATAGCTGTTAGCAATATTGTTGTAATGGTTGCAATCATAAATAGTTGATTTAAAGCAATTAGGGAGAACCATATAATAACCATCCCCCTGCTGGTGCTTTGGCAGTACCTATGCACCCTATTGTTGTTCTGATTCCTGTCTGGAATATGACTCTGCTATTGCTGTGCTGTAGACGCGCATTGAACACGCGTTCATGAGGGGCAGGTATGTCTCCACTGCTGTATGTATTATTAATGAAGGAATAACTATTGATGACAGTTACACAAGGATCTCCCGGGTGTGAAGCAAATCCAGGATACCAATGAATCCCCTGGACGCACATTCATTTTTACTCTTTTTGATATTTAGGTAAGTTAACTGAAATAATCCACCCACCTAACCATTTCTTTCCTTCACACATCAATTGAACATGACGCTGTAATAATGCATATGAATTGTTCATAAAGTTAATATATATATGTGTATGGTACTACAATAACTGAGGTGAAAAATGTTAAGTATATGTACATGCATAACTTATAAGCTTCTCTATTTGTGTATGTTACAGCCATGCAGGGTGCACCGACTCGGGTGTTACAGTTCACTGAAGCTTGGAAGAGAGTGACCTTACAAAGCTTTTAAGGAATGGCTTCTGGCCATTGACCCCTACCAAGCAAGGAGTTTTGGCACAGTTGCTTCACTAACTGCAGTGCATATCACTTGAGGCAGAGATTTAAGTTGAGCGTGATATCGTAAAACTAGATTAACATATGAGATTAGATGTGTCTGATCAATTCATAATTCCCTTTGTGTAACAAAAGGAATCTTCCACCCTGTCCAGCATCAGTCACGGTGAAAAGCTTCATGATTATTCACAACTGTGACAGGAGATGACGGATGCCCCAACATCTGTTGTATTGCCGGTTTCTTCGCTAATTGAATATACATCCTGCCAAAACTTTTGGTGATTTTAAGTTATAGTCAACTTAGTACAGTTGCTTCACCAACTGCAGTGCCTATCACTTGAGGCACAGATTTAAATTGAGCGTGATATCTTAAAACTAGATTAACATATGAGATTAGATGTGTCTGATCAATTCATAATTCCCTTTGTGTAACAGAAGGAATCTTCCACCCTGTCCAGCATCAGTCACGGTGAAAAGCTCCATGAGTATTCACAACTGTGACAGGAGATGACGGATGCCCCAACATCTGTTGTATTGCCGGTTTCTTCGCTAATTGAATATACATCCTGCCCAAAGTTTTGGTCAGATGCACACACACACACACACACACACACACACACACACACACACACACACACACACACACACACACACACACACACACACACACACACACACACACACACACACACACACACACACACACACACACACACACACACACACACACACACACACACACACACACACACACACACACACACACACACACACACACACACACACACACACACACACACACATGAGCATTCATATATGTTTATATATTAATATATGTTAATTCCTGCCCTATTCTTGCTACTCATTTCAGACAAGTGGGCAGTTTCACCTTGCTTTGGATGGTAACTTTGGCCTTATGGTCACAAGGAGGATTGTCGGGTACATTATGATATAACTACATGTTCTAGAAGCCAAAGGAAACCCCATTCCCAACCGGATGCTCATGGGAAAATGGAGGAAGGAAGAAGGGACACTTCTTGTCCAATATAAAAGATAGGTTTCCGAAAAACCCCAGTAAATATTGCAGCATAATGTTGGTATACTCCCTTTAGTTAATATCCGGACAGATACATAGGGATTTATTATATAAATGATCAAATGTTCGTTATAGCACCCAATGAACTCGCTATGTGAGGGAGCTCATGCATGTTATGCCATCAGGTATGTATGTTTTATCTACATAACTGATATGATAATGTAGCACAGTAGTACTTAAATGAAGTTGTTGTGGTGGTGTTTGTCACTGTTTTACTATACTATCTTAGGGGCATGCTAGCTGGACTGCAATTTTTATGTTTATTTTTTATAGGGGATCACAATAGCTAGTGCTTCAGTCTCTCGCCACCTACTGCTAGACTCAGATGTCTGAAACTTACAAAACGCATCAGCTGTGCACTTCTATGAGCGGATCCACAAGCAGACCAGAACGATTGTTGTCATTACGAATGGTCAAGGCCATTTATGGTATCGAAATGCTTTCCCTTATGTTCGAATAACAAATCGGCGAACTTTCATGGATATATGGAGGCTATTCATAGCTAAGAACCTATCCCATCCTCTTTGACAATGGGTAACATATATTCATCGTTCAATTATTCTCCATATTTTTTAAGTAAATGCTAGCTATGGTACACAGACGAATTATGATGGACGTCAATGTGCTATAGCATTTATCATGGAGTTATAAGGGGGATGACAATAGCTAATGCAATTCGCCGCGCCGAGAGCACGATTAAACGGAATATCTAGTAATTATCGCGAGGCAGAGGCGCTAATACCCCGGTAAAACTTACTAAAACGCATCAGCTGTGCAACGGCGACAGCCGCTTCGGAGCGGGAAACCACGAGTAGACCACGATAGTATACGATGGTCAATCATATCCATATATATATATTCGAATAAAAATGAATAAGAGGAGGCTATTCATAAATATCCTTGGGTACAATAATATTATAAGTACATATGGTACAAGAACTATGCATTTGCATATTGCTGCTTAATATATATAATAGTATAATCACATATATACATTGTCTGGTTTGCACACAAATATACATACATATATAATATATATATATATAATATATATATGTACATATATATATATATATATATATATCTATATATATATATATATATATATATATATATATATACATTCCATAAATACAACCTGGATTCCTTCCTCGGATCGAAGCGTGGGGTTCCGTTGTTGAAAGCAATTTACTCACAATCGATGGGGGCACGTTTTCATGTAAATAATGTGACCGCTGCTATCGGCGTGGCGTCTGGCTGGTTGTGTGAGGTTTGCCTTGGGGTTTGTGAGTGTGAGATGAGTTGTTAGTGCCTGATGGTGATCTGTATGATGGCAGCGGGATGAGCGTACTGAGCGCAAGAAGGCAGACTGCCTCACTTCCCTTCTGGCATATTCATCAGTGGTTGAAGCAAGACTATCATGTGTGGTGACAGCTTAAGTCGGGTTCCCAGATATCATGGATGCCGATAACGACACTTCCGGTCACGAAAACATCAAAGTTTTCAATAAATGACACAAGTTCAATGTTCAATACGTCCATGCTTTAGAATTATATTTTAGTACCGTTTACATATTCTCGATGTGTAATGTAATTGTAAATTTTTTCTAAATATACTCAGTTGTAAATAATGCATTGTTAAACAAAATTGTAGCAGATCGAAAGTTCTGGTAGCCAAAATCTCTAAACTTTTATATTTCGCAGTTCAGTCACTAATTATCTAAAAGCTGATACAATTACCAAACTTTGATAATTGACATATGCTACAAAATCTTTGTTGTTTTCAAAGCGCGTTGAGTTTAAAAAGCAAATGTCACTAAGTAAATTTTCGTCAAATTTTTAATTGCTGATAAAATCGACAATATGTGTTCAATGGTTATAAAACGTGTGTCAAATGTTATCATGGAGAGCATCAACCGAATTATAATTCTTTTGGGGAAGTCGCTGACGCCATTTTCGGTCACGAACGAATAAAGGTGCAAATGGGACTGAAATCTGAAGTTATCGCGTCGTTTGTCCGTCGTGAATGGTCGTATTGTGAATTTGCACTCTCCATGGCAGATATGTTTGACGTTATGCTAACATAACATCTCTGAAATAGTTGACGGGGCGCATGCGATTTGACCTGGTTTTAATCTCTGACCGGGCGATAACAAGCAGCGCGCGTCAAACATAAACAAACATGAATGGCGCTAATACCCTGGTAAAACTTACAATAACGCATCAGCTGTCAATGGCGACAGCCGCTTCGGAGCGGTAAACCACGAGTAGACCACGAATATCAGGGTAAAACTTACCACATGCAAAAAAAATTCGCAGTCCATCGACGAATCACCATATACTTAGATCTGATCATTCGCTCTATGTATTGGGCTTGTTTCACTGGATTAACAAACGTCGTGTATTTCAGGGTGGCAATGGAAACAATCGATATTATGTGCATTCACATAACATTAACCTTCGGCTAGTGGTGGTTAATTACTCATTCATTTTTCGAAGCGATCAATAAACATTGGTAAGTCTGACCGCGCGCATGGATAATTTTTGAAATTATCGGCAGTGTTCACTGCGCGCCCAAGCTGTCACCACCGCAGTACATACTGGTCGCCGCAATTCGCATCGGGTGGATACGTAAGTACGTATATATAAATATACTATGTATATGAAAATATTTAAATTTATATTTATGTGTGTGTGTTTGTGTGTGTGTGCTGACCATGTTTTGAGCATACGCAAAACAATATCACTGCTGTGTTTCATACATCAATGACAGATATATTCTTGTTTGAGTATTTGTATTCACCACATCCTAACTATTTTATTTTACGCTAGTACATACCCTTTGTTAACTTGTACACTGTATTTCGTATTAATCAGAAAAGAACATTAGCCGTACTCGTCAATTTGTAACAAAACAAGTAGGTAATATCGATGTGAAAATACAAGACGTTGCCTTAACATAATAACAATTGTTTCCAATCAATTACACTGTCTCGTTATATTAGGAAGTTGAAGCGAGACCAAAGCTGTCTTTACATAGAAATCCTACGCAATAAACTATTCACACGTAATAGATCTAAAACTTCTGTATGTTATCTTGGTCGGGTCATAAAGGTAAATGGAACAGGCAGATTGCGTGCCTCAACTGCTTAGTATAATGGATGGCGACATACAAATGTTTTGCCAATTACTGCTACTATTACGTGACACCTCAAATCATCTAGTCTTACAACTACCGTTATATTGCTAGCCTTTGACCGTAAAAATATTTATACTATATTCATACAGACGAATGTATGATGATATATGCACCATACGAACGTACACCTTATACACTATCACTATTCGAAAATTATAAGCATTTATATGACATTTTTGTCAGCGTGTTACATGCTTTCTTTCAAAAAGGGTACATAATTTGAATTGATGATAAGATGATAATAAAGTAGCAAGTTTGTATATAGTGTTTTTAGATGCATTGACATTTTATCGGAACATCAGTGTTCGATTATAGGGTTCAATTGTTTACAAGGTTTCTTGTAAGTGTAGTTAACTAAGGAAACGGAAAATGGAGAGACTACATGGAATAACTATATATATTGCAAAATTTATTATCAGGGGAATCTGATATTATAAGTTGTGTTTATCCGAAATAATTTGCAGGCTGACGCTTCAGGCCTCGAGAGCTTATCCTTTGTCAGCTTTGACACAGTCATACATGGTTTGCATTAAATGTCCTGTAGTCTGAGGTAGTTTCATAGAACGTTTTATCATGGCGCACTGGGCAGGTGTGTTAGAAAGTTGAATTGTAACTACAAAGAAGGATACAGTTACCATTGTCGTAAACGTGCCACCATTAAGATTGATACGTAACTGAACTAACACCAAGGTAGATTATAGCAATATCGTACCTCGGAGGAGCATTTGAGTGGTCGTACGAAAACCAGATAACTCAGTAACTGCCATAAAATAAACTAGACAGTGTATTATAACGATGAAGTCATAAAGTTTCACAGCGGCCAATACTGTATTTTTAGCACGAATTATCCTAAAGATGTAAAATGAACAAGCAACAAATGACCAAAAGGGGTGGTGAAATGGTTCTCATGAAACAGTTGTTATTGAAGAATTGCACCTGTGTAGGCACGAGTACTGTGCTAATATTTCTCTCTTAAGAGAAGATTTTTTAATTATTCAAGCAACCATAGCGTTGGATATTTTCCTATCATTTTCTGAATGAGGCTTCATGGTAACATTATATTGATTATATCTCGAGAATGGTAGGTGAAATCATTTACAATTCTTTGACAGTATCATAACCCCATTGACATATACCTCTTGCCCCACCGGCGATATACAACACTAAATCAAAGTCTAGCGCCAAACTACTGCGTGCTACTACGGCAAATGCATCGACCAGCCTTTATAACATCAACCACAATCATATCCAAAATTCACGCTACAACGATAAATCTACCACCTGTCTGCTGTAGAAAATTAGTATACAATTACAAACGTGTTGTATACCCAGTTAAATTGGTAATGCAACTTTGATTGAGCTATTTTTGCTTAATACAGATTGAAATGTTCTAACTTTATCCATAATCAACACGAGTGGACATGATTGGGCTATTTAAATCAAGCAGGTGGTGAATGGTAAGAATTACTTATCCTTAGCTCGTCATATGGTGAACGGATATCCTAATATGCACAATAAACCACATCAACCCTTTAGAGGAGACAAGCCATCGGTATCCCATCAACATATTTCCCCGATGCACTTAAAGAGTGCAACGGAATGTGAGTATCCCTATTAAGATTGAAAGTGAAGAGATAGTAGTCAAAATGATAACACTGACTTACCAAATGACTGCTAATATGTTTAAACGATAATAAAGGTGTCGAGGCTTCCGAATGTCAACAAGTTAACCAATGCTGTACACAAGTAACAAGCCATGTAACTGATACTGGTAGTGAGGAGCGAAGCAACAATTAATTGCTTCATTAATATATTCCCGACATTCTAATCACCACTTGTACAGCTTAAATGCCAAAATAATTAATATAATGTATTTATGCTTGGTCTACTCAATGTTGTCCACGAATGGTCAAGGCTCATTTTATACGTATCGAAATTCTTTCCCGTATGTTCGAAACAAATGAATAAGAGGAGGCTATTCATAAATAGAGTTGGGTAATATTACAATAGTATATATGATACAATAACTATGCATTTGCATATTGCTGCTTCAATAATAGTAATAATAGTATAATCACAAGCGTTGTACCGCATTGTCTGGTTTTGCACACAAACTAGTATTTGACCAAGCTCGGGAGACTATCTCTGGTAGAAAGAGAAGCCAATAAGATAATATATATATATATATATATATATATATATATATATATATATATATATATATATATATAGACCGTATATATATATATATATATATTGATATATTTCCTTATATAATATATTATATATATCTTTGTGATATATATATTCCTGCCTATATCGGTTTATATATATATATGTGTATATGTTATATATCATGGATGTATATCGCGTCATTTGGTAAGTCAGTGTTATATTTTATTTTGACTTTGCTATCTCTTCACTTTCAATCTTAATAGGGATAACTCACATCTCCCTTGCAATCTTTAAGTGCAATCGGACATATGAGGTATGTTTAGACCTTGATACACGATGGCTTGTGAAGGCTCTCGAAAGTGTTGAAATATAAAATAGTCATTGTATCATATAGCATCTATAAATCTCATTGTTCATATGACGATGGGAAAACAATTACATATCGTAATTGTATTGAATTGAATTCTCCACAGCTTTGACACTATTCTAGAAATAGTTGACGGCCGAGAGGTTATGTTTAGACCTCGAACGCAAAATAAGGTGAAGGCCATCGAAAGAAATATAAAATAGTCATTATCGCTCTGTATCATTGTTCAGTAGTAAAAACAAATACAGATTATTGTAGTTGAATTGAATTGGCAAATTTTTCTAGAAATAAGTTATTGTATGTTTTCAATGATGACAAGGGATACAAAGTTTATCATGGATGTAATGATAACCTTCGTGATTATGAAGGTGATGATGATTACTATCAAACAATGTAATCAAAGTTAGCCATGTACACAGTGGCCTCCTGTTAACTTGATAAGTTTCGTTGGTCAGTCGCGTATGTATGATGTATGACAACGTATGTAACTTCGTGATGTGATGATGTATGTATGTATGTATGTATGGCCATGTATGTAGTGTATGTCCTGTTATGTATGTCATGTATGTATGTATGTATGTATGTATGTATGTATGTATATGTATGTATGTATGTATGTATGTATGTATGTATGTATG
>CM067350.1:39890949-39955949 GCA_034190875.2 Urechis unicinctus | reverse complement strand
CAAGCGACAAATTGGTTACAAGGTAAAAATATACAAATTTTCAAAAATAAGGTCCAAAATTATTGCTTAAATTAATACAACTTCAGTGAATCCAACCTCAGAATCAATATTTCTAGTGTTAAAATATTTATTACAGAGTTGGGGATATATAGCGTATGTAACGATATATGGTTATTTTTTTTATATAGGCAAAGATATTTATGTAATAGAGAGAAAATGGTCATTGTATAGGGAGATATATTCAATATAGGATATATATAGAGATATAGAGAGATAGAGAGAGAGAGAGGTAGAGATAGAGATAGATATAGAGATATATAGATAGAGAGATATATAGAGATAGAGATATATAGATATATATATATATATATATATATATATATATATATATATATATATATATATATATATATATATATATATATATATACTTACAATAGCGACCATGTTGTACATTATCCATATATACCACTATTTTGGTATTTTGGTAGAAAACACATTGGCAATGACAAATCATTTTTAACTTTATCATAGTCCAATAATAATTTGCAGCAGTCAAATTTAGTTCATTATGTTTAAAATTTTAGTATGAGAGAACATATAATTTTTGGTTCTAAAAAGGCAGTGCAAAAAAGTCAAGCACCAATGGTCATGCAAAACATCAACCATGTTGTTGCATAATCGATTGGGAAAATCATAAAGAACGCTGACTAACCTTCGCAGTTTCTCGCCCATGGAAATCAAACGATATCAACATACGCATATCGCTGACCAAGCCAAGCGTGTCAAATTGTGGCAGCGTGCGATCCAAATATATATATTTTCAATTTTTGTGAAAAAGTTGCAATACGTTCGTGAAAATTGTTCACAGTGTTGGCCAAAATTGATTTGGCAAGTTGTCTATAGTTGGTACAAACATATTCGAAATAAATAGGGAAAAAAGGGTTTTTAATCAGGCGACAAATTGGTTACAAGGTAAAAATATACAATTTTCAAAATAAGGTCCGGAATTATTGCTTAAATTAATACAACTTCAGTGAATCCAACCTCAGAATCAATATTTCTAGTGTTAAACCTGTATTTATTACAGAGTTGGGCCCTAATCTAGGTTCTAACCAGGATTTGCTTTTTTGTAACACAAATCATGATTTAAAATGTAACTGTGCGACAAAATGGTCGGTCTTTTGAGGCGAAATGGTTGCAATCTTACAAATATATATATATATATATATATATATATATATATATATATATATATATATATATATATATATATATATATATATATATATATATATATATATATATATATATATATATATATATATATATATATACATATATAAAATATAAATATATATATATATATATATATATATATATATATATATATATAAGTTATATATATATATATATAATATATATTATATATATATATATATATATATATATATATATATATATATATATATATATATATATATATATATATATATATATATATATATATATATAATATATGTGCGTTTATGTTCCTACATGTAAAGACGATACCAGGCTTCAGAAGCCCAGCTACCAACTTGTACTTGGTGATGGTGAGCTCAATTAAACTGTTTGTGCAAGAAAAATAATTCCGGTATGCTTTGATATAATGATTTCTATATGATTGGCTAGCTACTTCTCCACGCCCCCACCACATATATCATTTTGTCACGTGTTTTTGATACCCAGGTGCTAATGATAATATTGTGGATGAAGAATGGCTATCTCAGAGACAGGTATGTTTACAGTCGACTGACATATATCTTAAAATGATATTTGTCAGCATCTTGCTTGGAAATTGCTGTTTTTTGCTCACATTCGCTATGTGTTGAAAACTCTTTGCTATGCATTAATGCTTACCGAAATATGCATTGATAAACAATTTGTGACACTTACGCAGCATGCTAGTGGTTGTCAGCAGCTGGCTGCTCTAAGCCACGTTATAATCTGACTTGTTATATACTCTGTTAGACTTGCTTGCTAACCTGTGGAAATTTAAACGTTTATCCCAAAATGACTCTACAACGCACTTGTTAGAGGGTTGAACCGATGTATACCAAACCCAAAATGATGGTTCTATATATCACACAGATTAATCTACACAATAGAGAATAATAAAACTAGCACGAAGAGACAAAAAGAAAGTGTGTTTGTGTCGCGTAAAGTTAATAATATAAATATTCAAAGATACTGCAATCAATTTACAAAATTCTGTTGATCAATATTACAAATGGGCAATGGTACAAGCAAGCTACACGAGTACTAAATTAAAAGATGAGCATAGCGAACCAAACGTACAGATACTCTTCGCAACAATACTTCCAGACAGTTCTTGTTACACGTTTAATAATTTCTATTTATTTGCTTTTGTGTGTTCCTTTCCAGCACTTATTGTCACTAAAACGGCCAGCAAAGGTGTTTATGTTTGCCTATATGCGAGGAGGATCATCTTTCGGAGGAGAATTATTTAACAGGGATCCCGAAGGAGTGCTGTGGTATGAACCACTGGATCAGTTCTACATGGCGTACCATGGAGCATGGAAATGGGGGCTGCCTATGAGCTATACCATGAACTCCAATCTGACACAAAGGTAATCACGTTTTTCATTTGTATCATTACAAGTCGCGTCCATTGGTTTGTATTAAAAGCCAAGAGTCGACTGCATATCTCAATTGAGCAAGAGTGAAATATATGAGGTTTTAAAAAAGTTGCATTTACTTGCCGGTATCGAAAATATGAACATTACAGCAGTGCAAAATCGGAGTCTTTTTTCAAGTAAAACTACGGTGTATTTTTCGGCGAACAAAATCGGTATAATAATGATTGAATATGAATCGTTTGAATTGATCACATGTTGGAAATTCTGTTATGTCAGCGAAGTTAAGGAGGTGGAAATCATAGCACGAATTTATACTTTAAGTTCTGTAGACAGTTTTATGCAAACAAACACAACGAATCTATATGTGGCGCAAGGCAGTTTCTACTATGTTCTGCAACATCTTGCACAATACTAAGTTAATTGTATAATGCACGTTGACGTAGGACGTTGTTAAATCAACGCTTTAGTATAGGCCGTAACTCTGCTCCATTTGTGAACAAAAATGGTGTCCCTAGAATATCTTTTCAGATAAATGTTAAAGAGTTATATAATAGTTTGCTAAACATGCCTTTCTGTGTGCATAGAACCGATAAAGTCAATGTGCAGTTCGATATTGCAACCATCAATATAAAGAAATGTAAATCTGTTGTTAATTGTTTGGCAATGATCATTGTAACTAATTAAACACGTCTATGAAGGTATTCACACACTGATCTGTTACAGGTCCCTGACCAGCCAGGACAAGTCATGGTTTGTGGATTACTTCAAGGATATCTTTTCCTGTAATTACGAGCACTTGCCCCCTGAAGCGTTGACACATGTCAGTTTCATATCCCAGTCAAGAGCACTTAGCTTTATGACACGTTGTGCTGGAGACTCGAGTGGCTGTAAGTCTCACATCAGAGGTTTGTGTGGCTCTGTCGAGACTCACACACGTGATATGGACCAGTCATGGCGGAATAAATGTCCACAGCTCATTCAGATGTTGAAACGTTTGGATCCTTTAAATCACTCGTCTGAGATTGAGAGGGAAATCACAACACAGTTGAACATAACATCTGCATCTGTCAGCTTGAAGCCTTTCTTCGCTCATCACACATGCATGCAAGTCATCAAGGCAAAGTTATCAAAATGTTTGAAGAAAGCTGTGGGTATCTGTAATTCCAGTCGTTTGCATGCGGTCGAGGTTCTGCGTGCAAACATGATGGATCTTGAGGACCTCATACGGGAAGTACCCGATATATTTGTGATATATTACGTGAGGGACCCGCGGGCTATAGCTGCGTCTGTTCTTAACGTTGCTAATCTGAGATCAAATCAGACAATAGGAAAATCGATGATGGCTGAGGTGAAATATATTTGCAGTAAAATGGCCGCTGACATACGAGAATACAGGAGATTTGACCGACAGTTTCCTGGGATGTTTCTGTTGACTAGATACGAGAATTTGGTGTTGGACAGTGCCACATTTGGTAGGCAAGTATATAGCCATTTGGGCCTTGTGGATGCTACTAAAGAGTGGAAGGTTTTTGTGAAAGGTGCGTTGCATGCTAAAAGCAATGGCGGGGCCCCATATGGTGTGGATAGATCGAATGGAACTGCTTGTGTCGATAAATGGAGGAAACATCTTGATTCAAAACAGCTGATGGAAATCAATGATTTTTGTGGAGACACTCTCGACTATCTAGGTTATAATTTGTGATATTTCTGGCCAAATACTATCCTCTTTGGAAGATTGGTCTCATATTTATGAAGGTCAGTGTGTAGTATGTATTTTTGGTGAAATATCAATTCGTTTACATATTATATAAGTGACTGGGAATTAATTTTCGATTGATATTCTTCGTTTGCATTTCATGTGTAGAACTTTTAAGTGTGCTGCTGGAAGGCAATCCCCCTCCCCATCCATTATATTCAATGGATGTTTTAAACCCTTCCCTTCCCTTTCCAGCCCACCCTCCACAACCCCCTCTACATTCAACACACGTTGAATATATGAAGTACTGATACAGCACCACTCTTTTAAATGTATGGTGGCTCCGAAACACCGCTACCAATATACATTATGCTATTGCATAATTAGGGGCTTGATTGTTCCGTCTCAGCTATGTCAGTGACGTCATCCCTCCCACGTCGTGTTGCCTCGTATTCTTACAGTTCCCCACAAATTGTCCGTCTGTCCCTTCCTACCTTTAACATGTATTGACAAAGCGCATGGTTATTTACGCTTCATGCTCGTAGTAGTCTGCAACGGTCATCGGCTTTCAGCATGACTGCTTTCACTTGTGGTTCTGAATAATGAACAAGTGGTTCTGATCAATGACATGTTTCTATTAACATTCATACTGTGATGAGAGTTCATTGTGTATTACTTGATGTGAATAAAGGGATTAAATGTAGAGCGGCCGTCGTCAGAGTTTCCTTCAGGACAATCTCTTCGTTTTTACTTAACTTTTGTATCGGGTCAGTTCGCCCCCGGGACGGTCCGCCTCCGGGTCGATTCGCCCTCGCCGGGGCGTTACGCCCCCGGGTCAGTTCACCCCTGGGTCAATGCGCCCCCTGGACGATACGCCCCGCAATGATACTGCCCTTGTTTTACAGAAAGGTATATACTGAATTTTACATATTTTATTCAATAAAGGAACAGTTTTTTGATGAATTTATATCTGTTGATATGAAATGAATTAAATCCATAATGTTTACCGTCCAGAGAAACCATACATCGCACCATCGCCACCAAATTGAGTGCTGTAGGGGCGTTTGGAAAAAACCGAGCACCACAAGAATGTGTGGTATAGTTTATTTATGACATTAGCAAATAGTGTTATAATTGATCATTTATACAAACCAGTGAAATATAACAAGAATACGAAGTAAATAGAGGAATATGAAGCGCACTTATGCATACATATAACTCAATACAACTCGTGCTCTTTATTCAACATTCATAAAACATACATGACAAAAATACAAAAATACAAAGTAAAAAGAGGATTACGAACTTAAATCGTACAGAAAAATAAACTCTGGCTCTTTATTCAACATTCATAAAATATATATAAAAACAAACATGATACAAGTCGGACTCAACATTCATACAATTACGCAATTGCATTTTGAAAGATGTAGTAGATAGGCTGAACACGTGGATACGATCAAAGTGCTCTGCGACGTGACACGTGGTGAGATGGTGGCGGGAAGCACATCTCGCTGCTGGGACAAAGGTTCAGTCCGATTGCCATTAAGTCAACGTGTCGGGTACAACCCGTTGCAGGGATGCGACTGCCATTTACCGCGACTTACCAACTCAAGAGTAACTAATCCTCATGAATGCCACACAGACAAGTCGTGAAAGAGCCACCTGGCATTACAGAATAGATAAGATTGTGAGGCATGCTGTGTTTACTTGCTGTGTCTCGCTGTATATGTTTGATGGATTGTGTTATGCTCCTAAATCGATGTTACAGAGCGTGCGTACATTAGTGATCACGTGTCCGTGTGTGTATATTGTTCGCGCACATGAGAGTAAGGGTCTTTGTTATGTGTGCATTCATGCAAGAGTATAGTATATATCAGTTGGAGGTGATGATGGATTTCTACATTTTTAGCATTTTCCAATAGCTGGTTGTGGCGGCCCGTGACTCTCTATCGTAGTCAGGGCCAGATGGACGTCATCAGCTTTTTATATTAATGCATTGAAATTGACTGTATCAGCCTTGGTCCGTTTCTCGGTCAACCCAGTCACACACATTTACAGGGGGCTTAGCGGTTCGAATCCTTAATGCCTCGGTCACACAAGGGGATGCGTAGTAGCGCGAATTGCGCAATCGCCGCCAGGTCGCAGGAAATAATCAAAAGATGTGTTTTGTGGACACACCTGTTGGAACAAGTTGCGATTAGTCAAAGGTAGTGGTGTGCCACTAATCGCACTTAATTTCCGGCGATCAGACTAGCCGACCGCGAGAAATCTGAAACGTCCAAAGCCTTAGAATGACGGCATCTGAATTCTTGTCTTTTTGATGATATGGTGTTAGACAGTGCCACATTTGGTAGGCAAGTGTATAGACCAATAAAAAAAATGGCAGGACAAGTTATGGTGTAGTTCGGACCAACGGATCGGCCAGTGTCGATAAATGGTGAAATAAAATTGACTCAAAGCAGCTGATACCCTTCTAAAATCTCCTTCTGTTGTTAATTGTTGTATCTCCTGACTCGTAAATAGAAATAAATGGCTGTTGATGTTTTCCAGCTGTTTTTTGTATAATCATAGTAAAATTGATTATCTTAGTTGACTGGTCATTTTTCTCAGATTTGTATACCAACGGAAGCAATTTGACAACATAAATACTTTAATGTTTTGGGATGTGGTGAAACCGAAAACTAATGTTGCATAGAGATTCAATGTTGTATTTTGAGATTCAAATGCTAAAAATGACATACAGGCGGACACAATGGGCCTATGCTTCCTCCGGATCCACAGTGGGCACACAGAGGGAGCGGATGGATTGGTGTGGAGGGGGGGAGGGGAGGCAGGGGTGTAAATGGATTCGGGATACAATCAATCAACGTGCAGAATAAGTTGATAGGTGTCTATGGAATGCCACAAATAGCACATCGCCGCTTACATGTCTCAATGTACTGCTCCCCCTCATTGATTAGATCCACTGCTGTAGAATCCTGCAACATTTGCTATGCAGTACAGAACGATGTGGTATGGAACACAGTAGAAGAAATCATGGATCATTACAATATGATGCATAACTAAATAACAAAGACATTAGACATAAAAACTCTGCACACGGGATAGCACACAAGCACGTGTCAACAATACATTTTGTCAGCATCGGCTTGACTCTAAGTGTTATCTTGCTTGCTCATGTTCTCTGATGGAACAGTTGTCCCGATGATGGATCTCAATGAAACACAAGTTCGGCAGAGTCACTAACAAGTGGATCCAAGTAGAAAGAGAAACTGATGTGTATGAGCGTATGAGCGTTACAATGCTTAAATATTCATTGAAGACGGCAGACAAATCATTATCACTTATCATTGCGAATTCTCGCATGAGCAGTTGTATTGCCTGTCGTCTGTGTTTTTAAATTGAGTAGAACTAATATCAGCTTCATTTGCTCCCCACAAGATAAAGCAGTCATGGCTCTATTATTGATATGACAGGTTGGCAAAAAACAAATTACCGACGCCCATTAAAAGAGCATATGATGTTTGGTTTCACACAGCAGGTTCTTCGCGGACAATAAACCACACTGTTCTTTCCTGCCCCATATCCCAATGCAAGCAAAGTTAATACGCATATAATAATGCCGATGTTCATGTTTGTTGACATTTATCTCGCTTGCAATGCATGCTTCTCGTTTTTACGTGTCTTTCTTGTAAAGATGGGAAATATCATAATATTCCAGACATTCCCGTGCCCACAATTCATATGTCGAGAGGGGCGATTAGCTCTTCCTTTGGCTAATTAGAGTAAAGTGTAATCTCAAAGCTAGTTACGCTGTCATCTATCACATTATATGCTAATCCATTCCCTTGCAATGCATCGGGAAATAATAGGGTATGTGCGTAGCAGAATTGTTCCTTCATTGGGATGATGTAGCGGGTATATATTAATGCATACGTAATAAACGACCGTGGTCGGATACGGTTATAACGATCGGTACAAATATACTATAGCCAACATCATTTACTTATCTCATCCTGTCTGTCATTTTTGAACAAGTGTTGGCATTATTTGTTCCGATACCACACAGTATGCATCCGTTGCAATAAATAAGGAATGGTTCACAGTAACTTCTCATGTTAAATGGCACAGGGATTGTTCATTTATATCAAGTCTGCCCCTTTTCGGCAATGTTTTCAATATTTTTTTAAAAGTATGCTGGCCGCTCAAACATCTCTTGATTTGGTGATTGGCAGGAGAGGGTGGGTGCTATCGTATGAAATTGCTACGGATGACATCAAGAGGATCAACCTGAGAATGTTTACACAAGGTACTATTACGATCGAAGACGACATTTCTTCGAAAGACAGTATGATATAAATAGAACATATACAAAATCTATATGGCACAGTTATTGGGTTTAGTCATTCCACATAAATGCAAACCGGATTAACCTGTACCAGAAGGCAATATCAAGGGCAAACATTATGGTAGATTCACAAGGAAATAAATATGGCATTTCATTCATCTTACTCTCCGAGTATTTCGTGATTGACTATATTGTAATTGAAATGTAATTTACACCCATGCGTTTCCGTAATAGAAAGCGATGTGAAAATGCACTTCAAAACTATATAAAGGATACTTGCAAGCAGCATTTTATACAAAAATCATAAATTTGTTGTAAGATGCGAGAACCGATCGGGTATCTTGTGTCAAGACGAATCGCAAATATTAATTATATCGTACAGCGGCCCTTATTGCGATCATCTACCCATTGATTCAGGAGGAGGATAATTAAATCGCCAACAGAAGTATCTTCTAAACTCCAGGCATTTATCATTATAATGTCACTGGTGATTGATCGACAAAGACAAACGACTGAGTAGAACAATAAACGTGTATGTGTTAGAGATAGAGAAGGTCACAGAGATGTTTTATTAGAGTGCATACAATTATACAGAGATGTCCTAGTGTAGATGAATCAAATATGAAATTTGTGTTTGTACCTTTATGGTAACTTTTACTTTTGTAATGAGGGAACAACACTGTGATGTTATTAAAGGTTACATTCACCCTTTGGATTAACAATTTATTGTCTTGGTTTGAAGATAACAAATGGCGTGCATGCCATAAGCATAACAATTTGAAATAAACAGTCTAGTTTAATATGTACGACATTATGTGGAAGGGAAAGATTGTGAAGATTTGTTTGATCATTTCCGGATACAGGCACCGGACTCATGAATGGCTCACACTGTACACAGTGATGCCTTCTATCATCCGTATTAACGGTGGTTCCGCATATAATCCATGGGAAAGAGATTCGTGTTGATTGCTTGAAATGGCACCGCTTTCGCTAGCATTGTTGAACTTTTAAATATTAACTGCACACAGAATAATAAATTGGAGCGATGGTATGGTAAAAGTTTGACTTTTCGCAATTGGTAGATGATGATGTGGTATTGAGGATATTCCGTCTCCAGGGGCGGGGTTAAATTTTGCTTGGATATATATATATATATATATATATAGATAGAGATATAGATATATATATAGAGATATATATATAGAGAGATAGATATATAGATATAGATAGATAGAGATAGAGAGAGAGAGAGAGAGAGAGAGAGAGAGAGAGAGAGAGAGAGAGAGAGAGAGAGAGAGAGAGAGAGAGAGAGAGAGAGAGAGAGAGACAGAGAGAGATATCTCCTCTCTCTAGGGATCTCTCTAGGGAGAGATACCCACATAGAGATATCTATAGAGATCTCTATATAGAGAAATCTAGATATATATGTTTCTATATATCTCTATCTCTCTATATATCTATCTCTCTATATCTCATTTATATATATCTCTATCATATCTATATATATATCTCTATATATATATATATATATATATATATATATATATATATATATATATGCATTTATTTACATACATACATATATATATATATATGTAAATATACTCTATGTATTTTCAAAACAAAAAGGGTTGAATGGAAAAAAATAGCAAATTCCAATGGTTTTGACGGAAATATAATGAGCCGAAATTGTGATCATCGTGCGATGTGTTCCATTTAAGAGCGTCATACAAAGAGACTGTGGTAGCCATTCCCTTGAAAGCATGGAAGCTCTTATTCACGTTAAACCTTTCGTGCTAGTGGCAAAACAATCCCTTGCTGTTGATTCAATCCTATAAGGTATACAAAATGCGTCAGTGGGAATAAAGTAGGAAGACAGAGATAATCGGCATATGTATAGTAGTACTATGAAAAGTGTTCATCAATGACGTATGCCACCGCATTAATATGAGATTTCATGTTACAAACATTCAGAATAACTTCTCATTAAAATGAACGAATATGATTGCTTTGTAATTTAGATAGGACAGTTTTAATGTGCTTTCTAAAATGCTCAAAGCAGTAGCTGTAAGACGCATTGAGTGAGTAGTTATGGGTCGAAATCATAGTTACACAAACACAACTTATGAACAAATGCGACGGCACATAATATAAAAGCACTGTCAATAAGTCTATGTAGTTTATTCACCTAACACTGATCAAATAAGTTCATTCAGTTCTTTATCATTCAGTCGACTAGGAATGATACGGTCAATGTTTGTGATGCTCTCACTCTAATTTACCATCAATTCGGCCAATATTGTGACATTATCAGTGACAGTCCCAGTGAGAATCAACAAGCAATTGTGACTATTTACTATTTTGAGCATGTTTTCTGACGTTTTGGGATGGGAATATTTATGCTTTAGGCCACACATATATTTGGACTCTCTATCGGCTATAGTGCTTTTATTTGTTCAAGAGATTGACGTTCGTGACACTATTCAATTTGCGACTATTGAAGAAATATTCGGGATATGGTGATTAACAACTACTACAACAGGATCCCAAACTTAAGCTTATGGGTTCACTGGATAATCAAACCTGATCTACCACAAATTGTTATCTAGATCTTTATCAATCATGATGAGCATGTTACATAATCAATCAACAATTCATTTACCACTATACACTATGTATGGTATGCCAAGTATACATTTTCGGCTCACATAAGGTTCAGCATGTTCTAGGCATTGTCACCATCTCAGGCGCTAGGTCTTTAATTGGCCAACACGATGGGCTTGCAAAAATGAAATAAAACATACAACGACCCATATTTTCATGTTCAAGACATATGACAGCGTTTATGCAAAATTTGCGTAAAAATTGCAGCATTAATAGGTGAATTTGTTTCTGAATAAACTTGGCAAAAGCGCATGCAACTCATTAATGCAAGAGCCCGCGAAGACCTGCCTGCCTCTGACCACGGCGTTTTCAGCTGTATTGGGGATTGCGGAGCAGTGCACCTGATAAAACAAACAATTAGCGTCAGCTGCTAACGGTGACCTCAGCGGGGCAGGTATGCGGCGCATGCAACCTGACAGAGCCCTAGAAGTCCGCGCGTGCACTTTCCTTTTCATATCATTCCATAGTGGAACCCGCAATTTCGCGGGCCCTGACCCGGATCAGGTCGGATCCGTAGAACCAAGAGGAACAAATATTGATCACGTTATGGCTGTAGTTTCTTACCTAATCTTTGTTTTCTTAAAAAAAAATGGCAATACTATGTGAATAGGGATCATACGTACACATATTTTGAATAAAGTCTTTCACTTTTTACAAGGTAGTTTCAATAGTCGAACTCTGTCAGAATGGCCTGTCATTCGCCATCGTATACCCCTCTACAATATGATCAATGTTTGCTTAACACCAACACATTCGCACTGCAATTATGGCGACACATGGTTCCCTCTTGTACAAAATGCTAACAACGCAATACATGAACGATGTTTATGGGGAATCGGTTTGCAATAATTAAGCTATGTACTGTTTCACGTCCCATTGCCGTAAATTTACATATGTTTGAATCAAAGCTTTGGCATAAGGTTCCGGTATTTGCGTGGATTGTATTATAGAATAGTTTTAGGCCACACATATATTTGGACTCTCTATCGGCTATAGTGCTTTTATTTGTTCAAGAGATTGACGTTCGTGACACTATTCAATTTGCGACTATTGAAGAAATATTCGGGATATGGTGATTAACAACTACTACAACAGGATCCCAAACTTAAGCTTATGGGTTCACTGGATAATCAAACCTGATCTACCACAAATTGTTATCTAGATCTTTATCAATCATGATGAGCATGTTACATAATCAATCAACAATTCATTTACCACTATACACTATGTATGGTATGCCAAGTATACATTTTCGGCTCACATAAGGTTCAGCATGTTCTAGGCATTGTCACCATCTCAGGCGCTAGGTCTTTAATTGGCCAACACGATGGGCTTGCAAAAATGAAATAAAACATACAACGACCCATATTTTCATGTTCAAGACATATGACAGCGTTTATGCAAAATTTGCGTAAAATTGCAGCATTAATAGGTGAATTTGTTTCTGAATAAACTTGGCAAAAGCGCATGCAACTCATTAATGCAAGAGCCCGCGAAGACCTGCCTGCCTCTGACCACGGCGTTTCAGCTGTATTGGGGATTGCGGAGCAGTGCACCTGATAAAACAAACAATTAGCGTCAGCTGCTAACGGTGACCTCAGCGGGGCAGGTATGCGGCGCATGCAACCTGACAGAGCCCTAGAAGTCCGCGCGTGCACTTTCCTTTTCATATCATTCCATAGTGGAACCCGCAATTTCGCGGGCCCTGACCCGGATCAGGTCGGATCCGTAGAACCAAGAGGAACAAATATTGATCACGTTATGGCTGTAGTTTCTTACCTAATCTTTGTTTTCTTAAAAAAATGGCAATACTATGTGAATAGGGATCATACGTACACATATTTTGAATAAAGTCTTTCACTTTTTACAAGGTAGTTTCAATAGTCGAACTCTGTCAGAATGGCCTGTCATTCGCCATCGTATACCCCTCTACAATATGATCAATGTTTGCTTAACACCAACACATTCGCACTGCAATTATGGCGACACATGGTTCCCTCTTGTACAAAATGCTAACAACGCAATACATGAACGATGTTTATGGGGAATCGGTTTGCAATAATTAAGCTATGTACTGTTTCACGTCCCATTGCCGTAAATTTACATATGTTTGAATCAAAGCTTTGGCATAAGGTTCCGGTATTTGCGTGGATTGTATTATAGAATAGTTTTAGGCCACACATATATTTGGACTCTCTATCGGCTATAGTGCTTTTATTTGTTCAAGAGATTGACGTTCGTGACACTATTCAATTTGCGACTATTGAAGAAATATTCGGGATATGGTGATTAACAACTACTACAACAGGATCCCAAACTTAAGCTTATGGGTTCACTGGATAATCAAACCTGATCTACCACAAATTGTTATCTAGATCTTTATCAATCATGATGAGCATGTTACATAATCAATCAACAATTCATTTACCACTATACACTATGTATGGGTATGCCAAGTATACATTTTCGGCTCACATAAGGTTCAGCATGTTCTAGGCATTGTCACCATCTCAGGCGCTAGGTCTTTAATTGGCCAACACGATGGGCTTGCAAAAATGAAATAAAACATACAACGACCCATATTTTCATGTTCAAGACATATGACAGCGTTTATGCAAAATTTGCGTAAAATTGCAGCATTAATAGGTGAATTTGTTTCTGAATAAACTTGGCAAAAGCGCATGCAACTCATTAATGCAAGAGCCCGCGAAGACCTGCCTGCCTCTGACCACGGCGTTTCAGCTGTATTGGGGATTGCGGAGCAGTGCACCTGATAAAACAAACAATTAGCGTCAGCTGCTAACGGTGACCTCAGCGGGGCAGGTATGCGGCGCATGCAACCTGACAGAGCCCTAGAAGTCCGCGCGTGCACTTTCCTTTTCATATCATTCCATAGTGGAACCCGCAATTTCGCGGGCCCTGACCCGGATCAGGTCGGATCCGTAGAACCAAGAGGAACAAATATTGATCACGTTATGGCTGTAGTTTCTTACCTAATCTTTGTTTTCTTAAAAAAATGGCAATACTATGTGAATAGGGATCATACGTACACATATTTTGAATAAAGTCTTTCACTTTTTACAAGGTAGTTTCAATAGTCGAACTCTGTCAGAATGGCCTGTCATTCGCCATCGTATACCCCTCTACAATATGATCAATGTTTGCTTAACACCAACACATTCGCACTGCAATTATGGCGACACATGGTTCCCTCTTGTACAAAATGCTAACAACGCAATA
This sequence comes from Urechis unicinctus, assembly GCA_034190875.2. Classification (NCBI taxonomy): domain Eukaryota; kingdom Metazoa; phylum Annelida; class Polychaeta; order Xenopneusta; family Urechidae; genus Urechis; species Urechis unicinctus. Next base: position 39,941,356 of record CM067350.1, on the reverse strand, counting down.
CATGAACGATGTTTATGGGGAATCGGTTTGCAATAATTAAGCTATGTACTGTTTCACGTCCCATTGCCGTAAATTTACATATGTTTGAATCAAAGCTTTGGCATAAGGTTCCGGTATTTGCGTGGATTGTATTATAGAATAGTTTTAGGCCACACATATATTTGGACTCTCTATCGGCTATAGTGCTTTTATTTGTTCAAGAGATTGACGTTCGTGACACTATTCAATTTGCGACTATTGAAGAAATATTCGGGATATGGTGATTAACAACTACTACAACAGGATCCCAAACTTAAGCTTATGGGTTCACTGGATAATCAAACCTGATCTACCACAAATTGTTATCTAGATCTTTATCAATCATGATGAGCATGTTACATAATCAATCAACAATTCATTTACCACTATACACTATGTATGGTATGCCAAGTATACATTTTCGGCTCACATAAGGTTCAGCATGTTCTAGGCATTGTCACCATCTCAGGCGCTAGGTCTTTAATTGGCCAACACGATGGGCTTGCAAAAATGAAATAAAACATACAACGACCCATATTTTCATGTTCAAGACATATGACAGCGTTTATGCAAAATTTGCGTAAAATTGCAGCATTAATAGGTGAATTTGTTTCTGAATAAACTTGGCAAAAGCGCATGCAACTCATTAATGCAAGAGCCCGCGAAGACCTGCCTGCCTCTGACCACGGCGTTTCAGCTGTATTGGGGATTGCGGAGCAGTGCACCTGATAAAACAAACAATTAGCGTCAGCTGCTAACGGTGACCTCAGCGGGGCAGGTATGCGGCGCATGCAACCTGACAGAGCCCTAGAAGTCCGCGCGTGCACTTTCCTTTTCATATCATTCCATAGTGGAACCCGCAATTTCGCGGGCCCTGACCCGGATCAGGTCGGATCCGTAGAACCAAGAGGAACAAATATTGATCACGTTATGGCTGTAGTTTTCTTACCTAATCTTTGTTTTCTTAAAAAAATGGCAATACTATGTGAATAGGGATCATACGTACACATATTTTGAATAAAGTCTTTCACTTTTTACAAGGTAGTTTCAATAGTCGAACTCTGTCAGAATGGCCTGTCATTCGCCATCGTATACCCCTCTACAATATGATCAATGTTTGCTTAACACCAACACATTCGCACTGCAATTATGGCGACACATGGTTCCCTCTTGTACAAAATGCTAACAACGCAATACATGAACGATGTTTATGGGGAATCGGTTTGCAATAATTAAGCTATGTACTGTTTCACGTCCCATTGCCGTAAATTTACATATGTTTGAATCAAAGCTTTGGCATAAGGTTCCGGTATTTGCGTGGATTGTATTATAGAATAGTTTTAGGCCACACATATATTTGGACTCTCTATCGGCTATAGTGCTTTTATTTGTTCAAGAGATTGACGTTCGTGACACTATTCAATTTGCGACTATTGAAGAAATATTCGGGATATGGTGATTAACAACTACTACAACAGGATCCCAAACTTAAGCTTATGGGTTCACTGGATAATCAAACCTGATCTACCACAAATTGTTATCTAGATCTTTATCAATCATGATGAGCATGTTACATAATCAATCAACAATTCATTTACCACTATACACTATGTATGGTATGCCAAGTATACATTTTCGGCTCACATAAGGTTCAGCATGTTCTAGGCATTGTCACCATCTCAGGCGCTAGGTCTTTAATTGGCCAACACGATGGGCTTGCAAAAATGAAATAAAACATACAACGACCCATATTTTCATGTTCAAGACATATGACAGCGTTTATGCAAAATTTGCGTAAAATTGCAGCATTAATAGGTGAATTTGTTTCTGAATAAACTTGGCAAAAGCGCATGCAACTCATTAATGCAAGAGCCCGCGAAGACCTGCCTGCCTCTGACCACGGCGTTTCAGCTGTATTGGGGATTGCGGAGCAGTGCACCTGATAAAACAAACAATTAGCGTCAGCTGCTAACGGTGACCTCAGCGGGGCAGGTATGCGGCGCATGCAACCTGACAGAGCCCTAGAAGTCCGCGCGTGCACTTTCCTTTTCATATCATTCCATAGTGGAACCCGCAATTTCGCGGGCCCTGACCCGGATCAGGTCGGATCCGTAGAACCAAGAGGAACAAATATTGATCACGTTATGGCTGTAGTTTCTTACCTAATCTTTGTTTTCTTAAAAAAATGGCAATACTATGTGAATAGGGATCATACGTACACATATTTTGAATAAAGTCTTTCACTTTTTACAAGGTAGTTTCAATAGTCGAACTCTGTCAGAATGGCCTGTCATTCGCCATCGTATACCCCTCTACAATATGATCAATGTTTGCTTAACACCAACACATTCGCACTGCAATTATGGCGACACATGGTTCCCTCTTGTACAAAATGCTAACAACGCAATACATGAACGATGTTTATGGGGAATCGGTTTGCAATAATTAAGCTATGTACTGTTTCACGTCCCATTGCCGTAAATTTACATATGTTTGAATCAAAGCTTTGGCATAAGGTTCCGGTATTTGCGTGGATTGTATTATAGAATAGTTTTAGGCCACACATATATTTGGACTCTCTATCGGCTATAGTGCTTTTATTTGTTCAAGAGATTGACGTTCGTGACACTATTCAATTTGCGACTATTGAAGAAATATTCGGGATATGGTGATTAACAACTACTACAACAGGATCCCAAACTTAAGCTTATGGGTTCACTGGATAATCAAACCTGATCTACCACAAATTGTTATCTAGATCTTTATCAATCATGATGAGCATGTTACATAATCAATCAACAATTCATTTACCACTATACACTATGTATGGTATGCCAAGTATACATTTTCGGCTCACATAAGGTTCAGCATGTTCTAGGCATTGTCACCATCTCAGGCGCTAGGTCTTTAATTGGCCAACACGATGGGCTTGCAAAAATGAAATAAAACATACAACGACCCATATTTTCATGTTCAAGACATATGACAGCGTTTATGCAAAATTTGCGTAAAATTGCAGCATTAATAGGTGAATTTGTTTCTGAATAAACTTGGCAAAAGCGCATGCAACTCATTAATGCAAGAGCCCGCGAAGACCTGCCTGCCTCTGACCACGGCGTTTCAGCTGTATTGGGGATTGCGGAGCAGTGCACCTGATAAAACAAACAATTAGCGTCAGCTGCTAACGGTGACCTCAGCGGGGCAGGTATGCGGCGCATGCAACCTGACAGAGCCCTAGAAGTCCGCGCGTGCACTTTCCTTTTCATATCATTCCATAGTGGAACCCGCAATTTCGCGGGCCCTGACCCGGATCAGGTCGGATCCGTAGAACCAAGAGGAACAAATATTGATCACGTTATGGCTGTAGTTTCTTACCTAATCTTTGTTTTCTTAAAAAAATGGCAATACTATGTGAATAGGGATCATACGTACACATATTTTGAATAAAGTCTTTCACTTTTTACAAGGTAGTTTCAATAGTCGAACTCTGTCAGAATGGCCTGTCATTCGCCATCGTATACCCCTCTACAATATGATCAATGTTTGCTTAACACCAACACATTCGCACTGCAATTATGGCGACACATGGTTCCCTCTTGTACAAAATGCTAACAACGCAATACATGAACGATGTTTATGGGGAATCGGTTTGCAATAATTAAGCTATGTACTGTTTCACGTCCCATTGCCGTAAATTTACATATGTTTGAATCAAAGCTTTGGCATAAGGTTCCGGTATTTGCGTGGATTGTATTATAGAATAGTTTTAGGCCACACATATATTTGGACTCTCTATCGGCTATAGTGCTTTTATTTGTTCAAGAGATTGACGTTCGTGACACTATTCAATTTGCGACTATTGAAGAAATATTCGGGATATGGTGATTAACAACTACTACAACAGGATCCCAAACTTAAGCTTATGGGTTCACTGGATAATCAAACCTGATCTACCACAAATTGTTATCTAGATCTTTATCAATCATGATGAGCATGTTACATAATCAATCAACAATTCATTTACCACTATACACTATGTATGGTATGCCAAGTATACATTTTCGGCTCACATAAGGTTCAGCATGTTCTAGGCATTGTCACCATCTCAGGCGCTAGGTCTTTAATTGGCCAACACGATGGGCTTGCAAAAATGAAATAAAACATACAACGACCCATATTTTCATGTTCAAGACATATGACAGCGTTTATGCAAAATTTGCGTAAAATTGCAGCATTAATAGGTGAATTTGTTTCTGAATAAACTTGGCAAAAGCGCATGCAACTCATTAATGCAAGAGCCCGCGAAGACCTGCCTGCCTCTGACCACGGCGTTTCAGCTGTATTGGGGATTGCGGAGCAGTGCACCTGATAAAACAAACAATTAGCGTCAGCTGCTAACGGTGACCTCAGCGGGGCAGGTATGCGGCGCATGCAACCTGACAGAGCCCTAGAAGTCCGCGCGTGCACTTTCCTTTTCATATCATTCCATAGTGGAACCCGCAATTTCGCGGGCCCTGACCCGGATCAGGTCGGATCCGTAGAACCAAGAGGAACAAATATTGATCACGTTATGGCTGTAGTTTCTTACCTAATCTTTGTTTTCTTAAAAAAATGGCAATACTATGTGAATAGGGATCATACGTACACATATTTTGAATAAAGTCTTTCACTTTTTACAAGGTAGTTTCAATAGTCGAACTCTGTCAGAATGGCCTGTCATTCGCCATCGTATACCCCTCTACAATATGATCAATGTTTGCTTAACACCAACACATTCGCACTGCAATTATGGCGACACATGGTTCCCTCTTGTACAAAATGCTAACAACGCAATACATGAACGATGTTTATGGGGAATCGGTTTGCAATAATTAAGCTATGTACTGTTTCACGTCCCATTGCCGTAAATTTACATATGTTTGAATCAAAGCTTTGGCATAAGGTTCCGGTATTTGCGTGGATTGTATTATAGAATAGTTTTAGGCCACACATATATTTGGACTCTCTATCGGCTATAGTGCTTTTATTTGTTCAAGAGATTGACGTTCGTGACACTATTCAATTTGCGACTATTGAAGAAATATTCGGGATATGGTGATTAACAACTACTACAACAGGATCCCAAACTTAAGCTTATGGGTTCACTGGATAATCAAACCTGATCTACCACAAATTGTTATCTAGATCTTTATCAATCATGATGAGCATGTTACATAATCAATCAACAATTCATTTACCACTATACACTATGTATGGTATGCCAAGTATACATTTTCGGCTCACATAAGGTTCAGCATGTTCTAGGCATTGTCACCATCTCAGGCGCTAGGTCTTTAATTGGCCAACACGATGGGCTTGCAAAAATGAAATAAAACATACAACGACCCATATTTTCATGTTCAAGACATATGACAGCGTTTATGCAAAATTGCGTAAAATTGCAGCATTAATAGGTGAATTTGTTTCTGAATAAACTTGGCAAAAGCGCATGCAACTCATTAATGCAAGAGCCCGCGAAGACCTGCCTGCCTCTGACCACGGCGTTTCAGCTGTATTGGGGATTGCGGAGCAGTGCACCTGATAAAACAAACAATTAGCGTCAGCTGCTAACGGTGACCTCAGCGGGGCAGGTATGCGGCGCATGCAACCTGACAGAGCCCTAGAAGTCCGCGCGTGCACTTTCCTTTTCATATCATTCCATAGTGGAACCCGCAATTTCGCGGGCCCTGACCCGGATCAGGTCGGATCCGTAGAACCAAGAGGAACAAATATTGATCACGTTATGGCTGTAGTTTCTTACCTAATCTTTGTTTTCTTAAAAAAATGGCAATACTATGTGAATAGGGATCATACGTACACATATTTTGAATAAAGTCTTTCACTTTTTACAAGGTAGTTTCAATAGTCGAACTCTGTCAGAATGGCCTGTCATTCGCCATCGTATACCCCTCTACAATATGATCAATGTTTGCTTAACACCAACACATTCGCACTGCAATTATGGCGACACATGGTTCCCTCTTGTACAAAATGCTAACAACGCAATACATGAACGATGTTTATGGGGAATCGGTTTGCAATAATTAAGCTATGTACTGTTTCACGTCCCATTGCCGTAAATTTACATATGTTTGAATCAAAGCTTTGGCATAAGGTTCCGGTATTTGCGTGGATTGTATTATAGAATAGTTTTAGGCCACACATATATTTGGACTCTCTATCGGCTATAGTGCTTTTATTTGTTCAAGAGATTGACGTTCGTGACACTATTCAATTTGCGACTATTGAAGAAATATTCGGGATATGGTGATTAACAACTACTACAACAGGATCCCAAACTTAAGCTTATGGGTTCACTGGATAATCAAACCTGATCTACCACAAATTGTTATCTAGATCTTTATCAATCATGATGAGCATGTTACATAATCAATCAACAATTCATTTACCACTATACACTATGTATGGTATGCCAAGTATACATTTTCGGCTCACATAAGGTTCAGCATGTTCTAGGCATTGTCACCATCTCAGGCGCTAGGTCTTTAATTGGCCAACACGATGGGCTTGCAAAAATGAAATAAAACACACAACGACCCATATTTTCATGTTCAAGACATATGACAGCGTTTATGCAAAATTTGCGTAAAATTGCAGCATTAATAGGTGAATTTGTTTCTGAATAAACTTGGCAAAAGCGCATGCAACTCATTAATGCAAGAGCCCGCGAAGACCTGCCTGCCTCTGACCACGGCGTTTCAGCTGTATTGGGGATTGCGGAGCAGTGCACCTGATAAAACAAACAATTAGCGTCAGCTGCTAACGGTGACCTCAGCGGGGCAGGTATGCGGCGCATGCAACCTGACAGAGCCCTAGAAGTCCGCGCGTGCACTTTCCTTTTCATATCATTCCATAGTGGAACCCGCAATTTCGCGGGCCCTGACCCGGATCAGGTCGGATCCGTAGAACCAAGAGGAACAAATATTGATCACGTTATGGCTGTAGTTTCTTACCTAATCTTTGTTTTCTTAAAAAAATGGCAATACTATGTGAATAGGGATCATACGTACACATATTTTGAATAAAGTCTTTCACTTTTTACAAGGTAGTTTCAATAGTCGAACTCTGTCAGAATGGCCTGTCATTCGCCATCGTATACCCCTCTACAATATGATCAATGTTTGCTTAACACCAACACATTCGCACTGCAATTATGGCGACACATGGTTCCCTCTTGTACAAAATGCTAACAACGCAATACATGAACGATGTTTATGGGGAATCGGTTTGCAATAATTAAGCTATGTACTGTTTCACGTCCCATTGCCGTAAATTTACATATGTTTGAATCAAAGCTTTGGCATAAGGTTCCGGTATTTGCGTGGATTGTATTATAGAATAGTTTTAGGCCACACATATATTTGGACTCTCTATCGGCTATAGTGCTTTTATTTGTTCAAGAGATTGACGTTCGTGACACTATTCAATTTGCGACTATTGAAGAAATATTCGGGATATGGTGATTAACAACTACTACAACAGGATCCCAAACTTAAGCTTATGGGTTCACTGGATAATCAAACCTGATCTACCACAAATTGTTATCTAGATCTTTATCAATCATGATGAGCATGTTACATAATCAATCAACAATTCATTTACCACTATACACTATGTATGGTATGCCAAGTATACATTTTTCGGCTCACATAAGGTTCAGCATGTTCTAGGCATTGTCACCATCTCAGGCGCTAGGTCTTTAATTGGCCAACACGATGGGCTTGCAAAAATGAAATAAAACATACAACGACCCATATTTTCATGTTCAAGACATATGACAGCGTTTATGCAAAATTTGCGTAAAATTGCAGCATTAATAGGTGAATTTGTTTCTGAATAAACTTGGCAAAAGCGCATGCAACTCATTAATGCAAGAGCCCGCGAAGACCTGCCTGCCTCTGACCACGGCGTTTCAGCTGTATTGGGGATTGCGGAGCAGTGCACCTGATAAAACAAACAATTAGCGTCAGCTGCTAACGGTGACCTCAGCGGGGCAGGTATGCGGCGCATGCAACCTGACAGAGCCCTAGAAGTCCGCGCGTGCACTTTCCTTTTCATATCATTCCATAGTGGAACCCGCAATTTCGCGGGCCCTGACCTGGATCAGCTCGGATCCGTAGAACCAAGAGTAACAAATATTGATCACGTTATGGCTGTAGTTTCTTACCTAATCTTTGTTTTCTTAAAAAAAATGGCAATACTATGTGAATAGGGATCATACGTACACATATTTTGAATAAAGTCTTTCACTTTTTACAAGGTAGTTTCAATAGTCGAACTCTGTCAGAATGGCCTGTCATTCGCCATCGTATACCCCTCTACAATATGATCAATGTTTGCTTAACACCAACACATTCGCACTGCAATTATGGCGACACATGGTTCCCTCTTGTACAAAATGCTAACAACGCAATACATGAACGATGTTTATGGGGAATCGGTTTGCAATAATTAAGCTATGTACTGTTTCACGTCCCATTGCCGTAAATTTACATATGTTTGAATCAAAGCTTTGGCATAAGGTTCCGGTATTTGCGTGGATTGTATTATAGAATAGTTTTAGGCCACACATATATTTGGACTCTCTATCGGCTATAGTGCTTTTATTTGTTCAAGAGATTGACGTTCGTGACACTATTCAATTTGCGACTATTGAAGAAATATTCGGGATATGGTGATTAACAACTACTACAACAGGATCCCAAACTTAAGCTTATGGGTTCACTGGATAATCAAACCTGATCTACCACAAATTGTTATCTAGATCTTTATCAATCATGATGAGCATGTTACATAATCAATCAACAATTCATTTACCACTATACACTATGTATGGTATGCCAAGTATACATTTTCGGCTCACATAAGGTTCAGCATGTTCTAGGCATTGTCACCATCTCAGGCGCTAGGTCTTTAATTGGCCAACACGATGGGCTTGCAAAAATGAAATAAAACATACAACGACCCATATTTTCATGTTCAAGACATATGACAGCGTTTATGCAAAATTTGCGTAAAATTGCAGCATTAATAGGTGAATTTGTTTCTGAATAAACTTGGCAAAAGCGCATGCAACTCATTAATGCAAGAGCCCGCGAAGACCTGCCTGCCTCTGACCACGGCGTTTCAGCTGTATTGGGGATTTGCGGAGCAGTGCACCTGATAAAACAAACAATTAGCGTCAGCTGCTAACGGTGACCTCAGCGGGGCAGGTATGCGGCGCATGCAACCTGACAGAGCCCTAGAAGTCCGCGCGTGCACTTTCCTTTTCATATCATTCCATAGTGGAACCCGCAATTTCGCGGGCCCTGACCCGGATCAGGTCGGATCCGTAGAACCAAGAGGAACAAATATTGATCACGTTATGGCTGTAGTTTCTTACCTAATCTTTGTTTTCTTAAAAAAATGGCAATACTATGTGAATAGGGATCATACGTACACATATTTTGAATAAAGTCTTTCACTTTTTACAAGGTAGTTTCAATAGTCGAACTCTGTCAGAATGGCCTGTCATTCGCCATCGTATACCCCTCTACAATATGATCAATGTTTGCTTAACACCAACACATTCGCACTGCAATTATGGCGACACATGGTTCCCTCTTGTACAAAATGCTAACAACGCAATACATGAACGATGTTTATATGGGGAATCGGTTTGCAATAATTAAGCTATGTACTGTTTCACGTCCCATTGCCGTAAATTTACATATGTTTGAATCAAAGCTTTGGCATAAGGTTCCGGTATTTGCGTGGATTGTATTATAGAATAGTTTTAGGCCACACATATATTTGGACTCTCTATCGGCTATAGTGCTTTTATTTGTTCAAGAGATTGACGTTCGTGACACTATTCAATTTGCGACTATTGAAGAAATATTCGGGATATGGTGATTAACAACTACTACAACAGGATCCCAAACTTAAGCTTATGGGTTCACTGGATAATCAAACCTGATCTACCACAAATTGTTATCTAGATCTTTATCAATCATGATGAGCATGTTACATAATCAATCAACAATTCATTTACCACTATACACTATGTATGGTATGCCAAGTATACATTTTCGGCTCACATAAGGTTCAGCATGTTCTAGGCATTGTCACCATCTCAGGCGCTAGGTCTTTAATTGGCCAACACGATGGGCTTGCAAAAATGAAATAAAACATACAACGACCCATATTTTCATGTTCAAGACATATGACAGCGTTTATGCAAAATTTGCGTAAAATTGCAGCATTAATAGGTGAATTTGTTTCTGAATAAACTTGGCAAAAGCGCATGCAACTCATTAATGCAAGAGCCCGCGAAGACCTGCCTGCCTCTGACCACGGCGTTTCAGCTGTATTGGGGATTGCGGAGCAGTGCACCTGATAAAACAAACAATTAGCGTCAGCTGCTAACGGTGACCTCAGCGGGGCAGGTATGCGGCGCATGCAACCTGACAGAGCCCTAGAAGTCCGCGCGTGCACTTTCCTTTTCATATCATTCCATAGTGGAACCCGCAATTTCGCGGGCCCTGACCCGGATCAGGTCGGATCCGTAGAACCAAGAGGAACAAATATTGATCACGTTATGGCTGTAGTTTCTTACCTAATCTTTGTTTTCTTAAAAAAATGGCAATACTATGTGAATAGGGATCATACGTACACATATTTTGAATAAAGTCTTTCACTTTTTACAAGGTAGTTTCAATAGTCGAACTCTGTCAGAATGGCCTGTCATTCGCCATCGTATACCCCTCTACAATATGATCAATGTTTGCTTAACACCAACACATTCGCACTGCAATTATGGCGACACATGGTTCCCTCTTGTACAAAATGCTAACAACGCAATACATGAACGATGTTTATGGGGAATCGGTTTGCAATAATTAAGCTATGTACTGTTTCACGTCCCATTGCCGTAAATTTACATATGTTTGAATCAAAGCTTTGGCATAAGGTTCCGGTATTTGCGTGGATTGTATTATAGAATAGTTTTAGGCCACACATATATTTGGACTCTCTATCGGCTATAGTGCTTTTATTTGTTCAAGAGATTGACGTTCGTGACACTATTCAATTTGCGACTATTGAAGAAATATTCGGGATATGGTGATTAACAACTACTACAACAGGATCCCAAACTTAAGCTTATGGGTTCACTGGATAATCAAACCTGATCTACCACAAATTGTTATCTAGATCTTTATCAATCATGATGAGCATGTTACATAATCAATCAACAATTCATTTACCACTATACACTATGTATGGTATGCCAAGTATACATTTTCGGCTCACATAAGGTTCAGCATGTTCTAGGCATTGTCACCATCTCAGGCGCTAGGTCTTTAATTGGCCAACACGATGGGCTTGCAAAAATGAAATAAAACATACAACGACCCATATTTTCATGTTCAAGACATATGACAGCGTTTATGCAAAATTTGCGTAAAATTGCAGCATTAATAGGTGAATTTGTTTCTGAATAAACTTGGCAAAAGCGCATGCAACTCATTAATGCAAGAGCCCGCGAAGACCTGCCTGCCTCTGACCACGGCGTTTCAGCTGTATTGGGGATTGCGGAGCAGTGCACCTGATAAAACAAACAATTAGCGTCAGCTGCTAACGGTGACCTCAGCGGGGCAGGTATGCGGCGCATGCAACCTGACAGAGCCCTAGAAGTCCGCGCGTGCACTTTCCTTTTCATATCATTCCATAGTGGAACCCGCAATTTCGCGGGCCCTGACCCGGATCAGGTCGGATCCGTAGAACCAAGAGGAACAAATATTGATCACGTTATGGCTGTAGTTTCTTACCTAATCTTTGTTTTCTTAAAAAAATGGCAATACTATGTGAATAGGGATCATACGTACACATATTTTGAATAAAGTCTTTCACTTTTTACAAGGTAGTTTCAATAGTCGAACTCTGTCAGAATGGCCTGTCATTCGCCATCGTATACCCCTCTACAATATGATCAATGTTTGCTTAACACCAACACATTCGCACTGCAATTATGGCGACACATGGTTCCCTCTTGTACAAAATGCTAACAACGCAATACATGAACGATGTTTATGGGGAATCGGTTTGCAATAATTAAGCTATGTACTGTTTCACGTCCCATTGCCGTAAATTTACATATGTTTGAATCAAAGCTTTGGCATAAGGTTCCGGTATTTGCGTGGATTGTATTATAGAATAGTTTTAGGCCACACATATATTTGGACTCTCTATCGGCTATAGTGCTTTTATTTGTTCAAGAGATTGACGTTCGTGACACTATTCAATTTGCGACTATTGAAGAAATATTCGGGATATGGTGATTAACAACTACTACAACAGGATCCCAAACTTAAGCTTATGGGTTCACTGGATAATCAAACCTGATCTACCACAAATTGTTATCTAGATCTTTATCAATCATGATGAGCATGTTACATAATCAATCAACAATTCATTTACCACTATACACTATGTATGGTATGCCAAGTATACATTTTCGGCTCACATAAGGTTCAGCATGTTCTAGGCATTGTCACCATCTCAGGCGCTAGGTCTTTAATTGGCCAACACGATGGGCTTGCAAAAATGAAATAAAACATACAACGACCCATATTTTCATGTTCAAGACATATGACAGCGTTTATGCAAAATTTGCGTAAAATTGCAGCATTAATAGGTGAATTTGTTTCTGAATAAACTTGGCAAAAGCGCATGCAACTCATTAATGCAAGAGCCCGCGAAGACCTGCCTGCCTCTGACCACGGCGTTTCAGCTGTATTGGGGATTGCGGAGCAGTGCACCTGATAAAACAAACAATTAGCGTCAGCTGCTAACGGTGACCTCAGCGGGGCAGGTATGCGGCGCATGCAACCTGACAGAGCCCTAGAAGTCCGCGCGTGCACTTTCCTTTTCATATCATTCCATAGTGGAACCCGCAATTTCGCGGGCCCTGACCCGGATCAGCTCGGATCCGTAGAACCAAGAGGAACAAATATTGATCACGTTATGGCTGTAGTTTCTTACCTAATCTTTGTTTTCTTAAAAAAATGGCAATACTATGTGAATAGGGATCATACGTACACATATTTTGAATAAAGTCTTTCACTTTTTACAAGGTAGTTTCAATAGTCGAACTCTGTCAGAATGGCCTGTCATTCGCCATCGTATACCCCTCTACAATATGATCAATGTTTGCTTAACACCAACACATTCGCACTGCAATTATGGCGACACATGGTTCCCTCTTGTACAAAATGCTAACAACGCAATACATGAACGATGTTTATGGGGAATCGGTTTGCAATAATTAAGCTATGTACTGTTTCACGTCCCATTGCCGTAAATTTACATATGTTTGAATCAAAGCTTTGGCATAAGGTTCCGGTATTTGCGTGGATTGTATTATAGAATAGTTTTGTATTCAATAAGGAATGTGCCTCATTTAATCCCTGGGAAATATTCTTGTTCTAGGCATGTGATATGAATGATGATTTCTCTCACAAGAGAGCTAGCGCGGGCTCTTAATGTCAGTGTGATTGATAGAATGTCGAATACTGCATAGATGTATTCAACCGCCAAGTATACAATTAACTGCATTTATTGTGCAGGCATGCATCATGCTATATAACAGGAAAATAAATAGTACCATGTTTGATACATCAAAATCGATACAACAAGGAAGACCATTGATATATAAATTAATATATATATATATATATATATATATATATATATATATATATATATATATATATATATATATATATATATATTATATTCTTATATATATAAATATATATATATGTTATATATATATACATGTATATATATATAGTTTATATATATTAAACAGGACATATATATATATATATATATATATATACATATATATGTATATATACATATATAAATATGTGTATATATGTATATATATATATATATATATATATATGTGTGTCTACATATGTATATATATATGTATATATATATAAATATATACATATATATATATATATATATATTTATATATATATATATATACATATATATAAATATATATATCCACATCTCATTTAACAAAATAGTATGATGTCTAACGTTTGCAAACAAGTTTTATGCTGTCACATCTCATACAGTCAGTAACAATAGCAAAGACAAAAGCTCTTACCAACTTTATTTGCATAAATATATAACATTTGCTGGAGAGAATAATAACCCACATTTATCGGTTACTAAAAGAGCAAATCCGAATTTAGATACAGATAAAACACTTCGTGTTGTTGATGATGCTGATAAACAAGATTGGCGACTATTGTACGGATCGAAATAAGAGAGCCTCAACTTGGTGGCATTTGCATGGGCTCTGCGATTTCATTGAATGGACTGACATTTGTACGCGGCAATAAAATTAACACTTTGCAACCGGCGAAAAATCTATTAATGAATTAGTTGGGATTATGTTGATTGATAAACTGTTTTACGGAATCGCAACTCGAGTTTCAACAGTCCATACAACATTTATTTTGCATAATGGAATGGGATATACAAGGAGATTGTTTTGTGTAAGACATGCCTGCTCTTACAAATTTGATTTTTGGCGAGGTCCGTTATTTTATGACTTGACAGCGAATTGGAAAGAATCAATAGATTCCCTGCATTTAACAGATCGCTGAGGCGCACTTAGCGCAACGTAAGTTAAGTGATTGCTCATTATGCGTGTAAATCTTTTCGGCTGATAGGACCCATTTCCTGCTCCAAATCATCTTATATATGACGATGCATGCTCAATTTGATTTAGCTAATAGGAAACCCACGAAGGATTTTATTTCTCAGTGTATCAATCTTATCATATATAACATCATATCATCTTAATATATATGATATTGATTCTGTGAACAGAAAAAAGTTGTATTAACATGAACGCAATTAATTGCAGACATTGTTTATTATGCGTAATCGTATAACCAGTCAGCCAATATATGGCATATAATAACCCACAGTAGAATTGAATCGCATCCCCATGTGGATTTGAGGTTAATGCTCCAAGTGCTTAATGTCTTCTTCAAATATAATATCGCCAGACCTGAGGGATTAATGAGGCCGTCAATTCTAATGACTTATAAACGCACAGACTCGCATCTACAATACTCACAGGTTTGCGCTATTGCAATATCACTGATGTCAGATAGAATCACGCAGGCGATAAATTGACGAGGACGGACGGAAATGAACCCAGAGGAGCATTCACCGTGTAATATGATGTTTTTGTAGGGGTATAAGCTACACCACCGATTTTGCACACGTTATGAAAACTCAACAAACGTTCGTGGCTGATTTACATAGCAATACAAAATGTAAATATATCATATCGCCATCGTTGGCGTACGCTTCACAAAGAAATGCATAAAAGTTAATTTTGTTTCCACAGCTTTCAAATTTCCAAGTCAGCTGATATTTTTCTTCACATTGGGCTTCTGCAACGTGGTTCGTTAAAGCATATTTTTAACACAGACACGGATTTAGGACAGAATCATTTCATAATTGTGCTTAATTTGTTTTATTGACACCTTTGTCCGTGTCATCGGGAGAAAAAATCATCCTCGTCGGTTAAAAAGACAATGGTATTATATAATGATACATATGCTGCCGCAAGGTGGACTTTACCTAAGATTGATCTGGTATGTGTAACTGACACGTTTACATGCATAAGAATAAGTGGCTGGAATTAGCACAGGATCACTTCTATAGAGATGGAATTGATTGAGTACGCTAGGTGGCATTATAATCTTTTTAGCACGCAAACTGGAACACATAGACATATAGTATTAGGGTATATAAAGACTTGAGCGGCAACATATAGATATGCTATATCGGGGGATATAAGCAGTTGACGCCAATCATCATTACAGTTATCATCAACATCATCAAGTAGCAACATGTCCGCACCCTCAAAATCGTAATCATTCTCACACTTCAAGGTCATGAAAACACCATCATCATCATCATCATCTTCATCATTATCATCATCATCACATCATTATCATCAACATCATATGATGGTGATGATCATCATCATTAATATCATCATTATAGTTATTGTCAGCAGCAGCAACCATAGCAATCATCATCTCAGCGTTGCAATAGCCTTAAACTGAATCCAGGACGACAACTGCCTATCCATTGTGATTTTTAAATACATGACAGCAACCGAAGATATAAATAACGTCCGGTCTTCTTATATTAAAACGCACCAGAAAGGGACAATAAGAACGCCTGCGCTTTTGGAAGCAGGCGAACTCAATATTAATTAACAACACCAGCTGATGGCTGCTTTTGTCCGTTGTCGATACAGCTTAGTGAGTCTGTCACTTTGGACTTGATGCTTGATTGACAAAAACCACATTAGACTGAGCCTGATGGACAAACTTGAAGCCAGGGTTTAAAGATAAGAGCTAATTGCTTCACAGGATGAACTTTGAAATATTTTTAGACTCCATACGCACTTAAACATTATCAATTCAGTGCATACAACGAAGGTCTTGGTTGAAAGATTAACATTTATCATTCTGCGACGTATTTCATTTTAACGCATCCTGTATTTGACATCTTTTGAAAAAGGGTTTCACATAATTTTAAGTTCAGGTCAATGTAACGCGTTTCCAAGAGCTTTTCATCATTTTACCTGATTGGGGATTTAAATGAAATACAGAGTTTCAATCGGCCTCGGTGTTTTCTGTACCAGTTATTAGTATGGCTGCGTCACAAAATATAAGACATGCCCTGCAGTCGCTCGCGGTCTAAGCAGCCAATAATAATACACCCGTGAAAATAGTACGTCATTAATAAACGTCTTCAAAAGTTGCAATATAATTTTTCATTCCACTATGTTTCAGTTTAATTAACCAAATGGGTACTAAACTCGACAAAATATGACCAATTTACAGTTATCATCAATGTTGGTGCTATGCATAAATTGTTCATTTACAGCAAATGCCTATCAAATAATGACTCCTGAGATGATTTCCTTGGCCTCATATCTCCAGGTCTCTTCTCGCCAAAGTAGTTGTCAAACATCAGTAATCAGACAAGACTAACATCACTATCGAGGGCAATGGACAGAACATAATTCAAGATGCTATGTGTTAAAGTATGGCATAATAATTATCGTCCTTCAATAACTGAGAACATACTATTACTGATCGTCGGTATACTAATTAAAGACCCCAATGACTAATACATCCTTTATCAATTATCTGCATCCCGTCGATATTGATATTGGGCATTTGATTTAACCCTTTGTGTAATTCGGCCAATGTTTAACAAACCTTGTTCAGAGCACTGCCTCCAAAATAGGTTAATCGAGAATTGTATCGAAAAACACCCGACTCGAAGAGATAAGTCGTCTATTTAGAATCCACCGTGTCGTGCTGACTTAAGAGATAGTACATGAGATACTTCTAATGTCCGTTCGTTCATGCACAGTTACAAATCTGCTTTACGTGAGCATGACATGTGAATTATATTATTAATATCTAATGCCAATATCTGGGTAAAACTAAATAATATTGCATTGATAAATATCGACCACTTGTGACTTGGTTCGTGACTCGGATGTTGTTTGAAGCCCTTGGAAGTGAGCACAGACAAAGTAATATAAGGGATATACACTGGAAAAACAACAAATGACAATCATTTTAAACAGGCACGCTATTGAATTAGGTATGCATTGTGTTTCCAATTACAGTTGATGAAAGAATGCAATCTTTCAATCCAGTTGGAACTATTATAAAGAAGGCAATTTGCTTCAAGCATTCACGGGCGCCATGGACGTTTTATGCAATAAGATAAAACTGCATGTTTGTAGTTCCGAGTAATTGCATTGTCGTGATTTTTACTGTTGCTTTCCAAATATGAATAGGACTAAGATTGTGGGTGTCATGCGCCCTGATCCACCGATTGCTAGTGGGCATGCCCGAGGCTTTTTAATTGCATCTATAATTTGGCGAGCCAATGTACTTTCAACATGTCGGTCGAAACACGATTTAAAGACATTTTGCCCATGCTTGCACTGATAGAACGCAGAAGGCCACATCCCTTTCATGCAACCACCCGATTTGGCATTTGTATATTGTTGTTACCCACTCGATCTACTACTATCGGTTCTCAAGCTAAAGCGATACACATTTTGCCTACTCTTCAACGTGATTTGATGATTTCGCTGTAATTTTCAATGACTTCGTATTAGAATACGGATACATTATGGTTTCCACCCGATGCGACTCATTTGCACATTTTGCTATATAGTAAAAAAATATATAGTCGCTGATAGTTAATAAAGCGGTCACACTCTGACCACATAGCCAGCGTTGTAGCATTGATTAAGATTATTTTTCAAGCATAATATTTCAACGGCAATGAAAGCAATTGAATTGCTCTTAATCATTGCGATATTCTATTGCTCTGTTGACTCCGTATGTACTTTAAACAATAAGATCATGTACCCAAATACATGCGGCATTATTTATAGAGAAACCTAAGAATTAATGAGTTATCATCAAAGTATTATAAAAGCGTTGTTTTGTAATAGCATAAAATGCAAATGATAGCCTTAAATACAGTCAACTTGCTGGCATCGATTGCAGCAATTGACTGATGATTGTCAGGCGAAGAAATGCTAGGCTCAGCGTGCACTAGCTCTGATAGAATTTGACACTTAAGTAATAATTCATGAGTATAAATATTGTATTGGATTTGTATGTCGACATGATTGGAAAACGGTCAAGTAGCGTCATATTTTTGCTAATACCAAGACAGTGGAAAAGATATGATTTCAGATGAAAAAGCTGCCAATGAAAAAATTATACCATAGAAAACACCACCAAAAGCATACATCACCAGTGTGTGGCACAGAACGAGGTTTTACACGAGATTCGCAGTTGTGATGATGAAGTCGGTGGGTATGACAAGTGAAATGACTCATCCTGCTCGATTTAACGATGAGGGAGATGACGGGGGTTAATGCCAGGAGTAAAACTTTCACCAGGCTGATCAATCATATATCTTAGTGACATGATGTAGCATCGACATTGGCAATGAATTTTCGTTTTGAATGTATAACTAACTCTTACATCTGAAACGAGGCAACACTGAAATGCCTGCTGCCGTTTTGTGATGATATCCAACAACATGCTTTTTATTTGCATAGATCATTGTTACTGTCTTGATACACAAAATCAAACAGCATCGATGGGATAACCACCTCTACTTAAACGAAGTTCGAATGGGTGGTATTCATACAAGTCGGACAGCAGATTTAGAAAGATTCGTTTGAATCGCTTGGAGAAAGTTATATTTGCTGATGCAGCATCACCTTGTCTAATATACATAACGGCTGTTAGCTAACAGAGCCTTCTGAAATAATCAAAATGCATAAAATTTCATTGGCATTAATGGTTTAAACTTATAATGCGACAATGTACCGATACAAAATTATCACATCTCTGTATACATATACATATATACATATATACGTATATATATATATATGTATATATACACATGCATATATATATGAAGATTAATATATACATAAATCAGTACATATAAATATATATATATATATTCAAATATATATATATATATATAATATATATATATATAATAAATATAATATATATCATATATATATATATATATAATAAATATATCTATATATATAAATACATATACATATAGAGATATACATATCTATATGTACATATATATAAGATACATATATACAGATATATATATAATTATATATATATATACATACATATATATTTTCATTTATTAGTATATATATATATATGTATATATATATATATATATGTATATATATATAGATATATATATGTGTATATGCATATATATATATCTATATAAATATGTATATATATATGAAATGTCTAAATATATATAAATGACTAAATATATATATATATATATATATAGAGAGATATATATATATATATATAGATATATATATATATATATATAAATATATATATATAAATATATATAATATTATATATATATATATTCAAATATATAGATATATATATAATATATATATGATATATATATAGGTATATATATAGTATATATATATATATATATATATATATATATAGATATAAGGATACATATATGAGGGATATATAGAGAGTATATATATATATGGATAGATAGATATATAGAGAGAGAGACAGATATATAGAGAGAGAGATATATATATATATATATATATAGATATATATATATAGATATATATATATATATATATATATATATATATATATATATATATATATATATATATATATATATATATATATATATATATATATATATATATATATATATATATATATATAGCAAATTCACGACACTTTTACCGTTTGTATATCACGACAATCAAGCTTTGAATTGTTCGTTTGTTATTCACACAACGAAAATGTGCGCCAACTAATATACTTGTGATAATCTCCTCAAACGACCGGGCAGCCTTAAATATCGTATTCAGCACTGTAGATATTTTCTGCATTGTCTCTCACGCCCAATCAAGCTGGATGTTCGATTAAGGTAAAAAGACCAGGCCTCAAACGACCGGCCTCACGGGCCTCATCATATTTTCTGTCATACGGCATGATGATTAATGTAAAAAGACTCAGCTGCCTCATCATCAGCAGGGTCATCATGATGCAATGCGCTCAGACATGCGACTAAGGAGATTGACGCGTGTAAGTCTAACAGCGGCAAAAGATATGAGTATTGGTATTAGCATTGGTGACGTCATGTCACGATAGAGTTGCAATCCAAGCTGTCATTTGTGTCATTGTATTCGTTTTGCAATCAAACCGCTTTAGAAAAATGTACATTGCATCTGTGATCACAATTCATTTCTCTCATAATATGTTTTCACAGTGCCATTTCAATGCAGACACGCGATCCTTCTAAACTTCTTTTTATTATTGTTGGCAACAAAGTATCGTAAACTGTATCGCGAATTCAATTGATTGTCAATACTTGCCTGATAAACCATGCAATATGGCTTATTTGCTAGATGAAATCACAGAGACAGTGTGTTTTATTCCATTTTTATCTATTCACCGAATGGGATTTCATAAATATCCAGTCAAGACACAACTCTAGATATGCTTCGTATAGACAAATCTTTTTCATGAGAAATATACTTCCGCTTTTTAAAGATGATTCCGAGCAGGAGGATAGTAGTCATCGCATCATTCGAGTTAACTGCTGTATAAATGTGATAAGTAATACAAGGATTTATTTTCACTCAACTACAAAAAGGAATAGATCACTATTGCGCTTATATTGGGGATTAAAGATAGACAGGCACGGCACACGGAGAGACGTGAATTTAGCATAAATGCATGTGAGGGGATTGCAGCAACTTCTATTACACTACTATTGTAACGATCATGTTGCACATTGGAAGCACAATGATTAAGGACAAAGAAAGTTTGGTGCGGTTAACATTGTAACATGTGCATTTCAGAAGTAAACTCTTTATATTTATGGTATGGTCAATGTTTCATTCATATGCCACTACATACTTGCATGGTCCCACTCTGTGCTACTTTTAAATGTTCATCTATTTTTTTTCAATATCTCACCTTGTGCGAATCGCGTTGATCAAACCTGCACGGCAATCAAGAGCTTCCGAAAGGGATGCTGATATATATCGATCTATATATTGTGACCAGGGGATAGTTTATAGAGCCTCGCATTTTAAGTGTAATTTTCCATTTTATGGTTACAGCACAATGCAACTTCGAATTGTCCATGCCTGCTACGATCAATGAGAAACCCATTACATACGATGGTGGCAAAGAAAATAACATTGCAATGAATAGAAAAAAGATGAAACGCAGGGTAGGCTTGGCGTTGATGACGGAGAGCTGATGCGGCTGCTGCTGCTGCTGCTGCTGATGATGATGATGATGATTGCATCATTTGTCATGTTCACGTCGATAAATGCACTGTAAGGTACCATTTGCCCTCGAGATCTGTCTAAACACAGTAGTGTATTTCGCAAATCTTTCAGGCAAAAATAATGAATGCAAGTGCGTCTTGATTGACATTTTTTGAGACGTTAAAATTGCTTCGAAAGTAACTGGTGCTTCAATCTCTTTCTTGCTGATTTCAGTAATATATATATATATATCTATATATATATAAATATATATATATATATATATATATATATATACATATAGATCCATATATATATATATATATATATACATATTCAAATATGTATATAAATATATATGTGTATATATATAATTAAAAGTATATACATATCTATTTATATCTATATATAGGAATATATATTGATGTATAAATATATATATTAACTTTTATATACGTATGTAAACATATATTTATATATATATATCATATGTATATATATATATATATGTATATATATATATATATATATATACACATACATATATATATATATATATATATATAGAGATATATATATATATATATATATATATATAGATATATATATATATATATATATATATATATATATATATATATATATATATATATATATATATATATATATATATATATATATATAGCCAACAAATAAAAGTACGTACAAGTACACCTGACTTACTACTGTATAACAGCCATACCATTGTATTAAGCCCTGATTAAATCCAACCTCAGCACTCATATATCATGTTATATTCCGTAGAAGTTCTTTAACATTGACCCTGTTTTGGTGGTCTATCAAACATGATATATAGCCTCTTAACTGCACTACGGTATTTTGTATGATATTCACGTGCTGCTTTTTTCGCAAACTTATTTTCTCTTTTATGATGTGAAACGCATATATCAAATTCATCTATAGTTGATTTGATCCCGTAGACTGCGGAAGGCTCTACATGTGTAAATTGTATCGATATATTTATTAAGAAAATGGATAATCTAATCAGGAATTAGCACACAGACCTTTATTTGCGATAACCCATGGCTTATAATTGTTATAGGACCGATTTATTTGGCATTTCTTCTGTTGTCAGTCTACCATTGTTTGGTTAGAGGCATCCAATAGGGATTTTCCCACTCTTGTTTCCAGCTCGGCAATACAAATACCAAAGCGTCCATTGTTAATGTCCTTATATATACGAGGGCTGTGATTAATCGAGGGATTTGCGCTTGTTAAATTTGTTGGAAGCAACGGTTGATAACGACCGAATCCATTCTTTGGCGTGTTATTCACCCATGCAACTATTACAATATGAATCTAACATTTAAAGAACATCGTACGAAGGCTGTTGAAATCCACCAAATGAAGTCATTATCAAATAATATTTGCGTATTGAACTGATTAATCGGAATAATGGTATTATCAAGACTTGCAAATATCGAAAACGAGTCACGATATTAATGCCACTTTTGTTCCTCTGCAGTGTTTTCTTCAGCTTGCTATGGACGAGAAATTGGAACAGATGTGAGCGTCACAGAGCCATAGTTGCAAGCAAGTACCATGGGCTAAAGTAAGTATTGTTTACAAGATTCGTGTAATAATTGCTGATGGACCTTTTCTAACTGTATCAGAAAAGGGATGCTCTCTATAACGAGATAGACCCCATAGAGTACCCCAGAAACACTACAATGCTGATCGGTCATAATGAGTTAAATAATCTGCTCGGTATGGGCGCAAAATAATTGTTAGATACTCGGTATGTTTGACGGTTAAAGATTTTTTTCCAACTACCGACCGAATGCTTTGTTGTTGCGGTTGTTGTTGTTGTTTGTTTTTCCTTCTGGTTATCAACGATTTGAACCAGATATAAAACCATACTTTTTGTTTACATAAAAAGCGGAAGTCACCATAATATTTCATACCGAGCAGATTATTTGCACCAGAATCACTAAGAACTGCTTATGCGAATGCATAAAACGAAGCAAACCCAATCAAACGTGAACCCAGTTAACAATTAACGCGATGACAGCAGATTCATTAGTCTCGAATTCCCCAAGAAGTAGTGCACAACAATATATTCCTCAAATAAGACATGGTATAACACAGGTGCAAACAGGGGTGTCATGCGTATGAAACCAAGTGATTACAAGGTTGATTAACATAACACGTCGTTAAGGCATCGCGTTCATATGAAACCTTACATAGTAAATACCATTTTATGTAAATGTAGTTACATGAAGTGGCGTTTCTACATGTTGGAATTGCCAGTCCAAAAAAGATCCTGCTTGGCGATGGGGAAAAAGGTAGCCAGTGTAAACGAGAACAGCGATGCCCGCATATTCAGATATTCCTTATTTTATTTCACACCGTTGTAATTATCGTTCTTTGCCCAATTAAAAGGCTGAATTATAATGTTAAGGTTTAAGAAGTGGTATTGCACTCGGTTTAGCTGCGTTATGTACGATACGCCGTGGCATCCCTTCATGCACAATCCTTTACATCAGTTCCTTGCAACGATGCAAATGGCGAATGGCGGAATGTCATGTTTTTCTCGCTCTCTATCTCTCTCTATCTCTCTCTATCTCTCTCTCTCTCTCTCTCTCTATCTATCTCTATCTCTCTCTCTCTCTTTCGAATAAACAGGTTAAACGCTAATTGCCGTGTAAATGGTTGGTAAGGAGTTGATTGCTAGATTTAGAACTGATGGAATTTTTGAGTGGTTTAAAAAAAATTCAAAGTAACAGGATTTCCGGACCATTCGTTGGATTTTTTCGGCATGCACCACGTGTTATATCACAATAAGTGCTTACAAATAGTCACTTCATTTGATTTAGTATATATGTGGATATGCTTCCATATCGAGCATGTGCTAAAGTTCGGTTTTTATATATACATTTTAAAACTACAGAAAGTGTAAATTCATTTTTCTTTAATCTTGTTTCGCATCGTTCTTATTGCTGTTGATGTTAGACGACATTAACATTAAAGTTACAGAGTAACAATATATAACTCCACTCATGGTTCCTGAAGATCGTTCCTCTTTTTTCTTGGGCGAATGTAGCAAACTTCACTCACTGCATTATTTAGAACAACTGTCTTTCTACCAAATTACTTGTATGCTAATATTCGTGTCTAAGGTTACTCAGGATAAACCCTTACTTAAGACTGAAACCTCACGCTTATGTTAGATAGAACAAAGCAACGTAAAGTAGTTTATTTAAATCCACACTATGCTCTCTTTTAATCTTGACATTATATTTTGTATGATTCAAAAAACCGCGACTGCAAGGTCGGTGGAGGAATCGAAGAAAATATTGACGTAGACATTGACGTTTAAAAATCACCGTGACTTTCAAGATGTGGGATAGACGTAGAGCAGCATCGTAAGGCATTGAGCAAATCGGCTATAATAAGCGTGTTACGGGATGACATATTGATCTATGAGTGTATCCACTGCAGTCAAAAGTGTTTTACCCCCATGATCGCTTGATCCGGTTCAACGATTGAACTCATTGACCTGTGAATGATTCCTTAGCATACTAAGGCACAACGTGAACTTTGGACTTATTTATACAAAATGCTGATTTGTTTGTTTTTCACTATACGCACGAATGTAAAATTGATTGGCAGGAAATCGTGGATCACTCTTCGTATCCAAAAGGGGTCAAATCGGCGCAGTCGGCAATCCTAATGTATTTATTGCTCACGCTTATAAAACAAACAGTCGCCATAGGTGTTAAGATGGCAACCAAATATTCTCGACACAATCACTAGACATGCGACCACTGACAATATTGAACCGATGTGACAAAAACCAAAATGGCAGGAAAAATGAGGAATATCAAACCTGTCATTTGGACTAGAAGTGCTTTTTCTCAAGAGTGTTCGAACCTGATCGCGCGAAGTACGAATACACAACTTCATTGCTTGTAACAGGTTTATAGACCCCATCACATTAAAGCGTAGATGCAACAATGCATTGGTTCATACCTTAAATAACTTTATAACAAGTAACAGAGATAATTAATTGACAAACGTAAAGATATTGGAAAGCTATAGTCGTGGCCTCTGCTATGCATATTACAGTATGAGTTTTTTCGCAACATTTTGCAACGTTTTGTTCAACCAGACCTGAATGTAAAATCTTTTTTGCAGGTAAACTTGTGTCATGGCATTCACTAACATTAGTTGTTATGGTATAGAGCAAAGTTATACCTAATCGTGGGTTATGATGCAATTACGTTTCTTGAATAACAAGCTTGCTCACTGGCAGAAACCTACGCAATGGATTAGAATTATTCGATGACATATCATACTATGATATTCGACCCAATCGTGCCACATTGCTGTGATCCGATGCTGCGTTTCGTGAGCTGCTTACTTCATAAATATTAGTTAATCGAACTATGTCTTTGTCTTTGTCTCCCTCGCTGCTCCTGATGAATAATTTATAGCCAGTATTGTAGCAGAGTGTAGTATCGTTCGATTCATAAGCTATCGCTAAATAATGCTGGATCATATGGTATTCGGTTGCAATATGTGCATTGCAATGAATTGGCTCGGGAAGCAATGAGTTTCTCTATCACAACACAGAGGTGCTTTGAGTTTTTCCAAAACCAATCAGCGGTAAGTAATTAAAATACGATGATATTATACTTTGTTGTGATATTTGCCCAGCGTCGCATACATATAGACAAGCAGATGTACTAGTGCATGTGGAATATATCAAAACCGAAAATGGATCCTATCAAGCCATGAATTTAAACCATCAATATTGTCGATCTAGCTTAGAGTAATGTTATTACCGTCAATCAAACAGCACATCCAAAGTGACAGGCTTACCAGACTGGCGAGCGGAATAACCCTTACATATCTTAACCAAAGTGAGTGTAGATGCGCTTGTCTTAGCTATTTACTCTTTAATAGAACCGCCTGATGATAAAGGGAATAATAATTATAATTATGTATTTCACCGAAGTCGAGGCTTCGTAGATTAAAGAGATAAATCCCGTCGCAAAGAGGTGAGATTGTTGCAAAGTTATGCGCAGCAAATAGTTGGCGGGTCCTCTTATCCGGACGCGTGTGGACCCTCTTAGCGTAGCTGTAAGCTCTTTGATGATATTGTTAGAAATAGGATTGGCACACTTCGTGCGTTCTAATTTGCCGTTCTAAAGACTTTTAGGACATGCACCTCGATAACACTTCATGCAAGGCGAATATTCAGATAAAATAGCCTCTCGCATCTAGCCGAAGTTCTATTACACAATTAACCAGTCATATAAGTCACAACCAGCTTACTAGAAACCAACTCAATGTGTTTTTATTCAGGCGCAAGGAATTTGAGTAATGTTTTGAAACGAAATCAGTTGTCTTTGTCAAACTGTTCAAAAATATACGTCTATTTGTTATCATGCCATTCTTTATTGTCGGAAAGGCAGTATATCCACTTGCTGGCTTAAATGAATAAAGCTTTATAATGTTCTATTTATTCGTTGAATTACATGGACGCACAGTTTTCTATTCATGCCAAAGTGCACAATGCGCCAATCCATGGCGATCAAGACGGCATTATGTTTCGCGTTCGTGCTATTTCTCATCGGCATGGTGCGACCAAATACAATCTAAGATTGCTAACAAAGACTATGGGTTCCAAAACGCCGTTATGTCAATATATGTCTCCCTTTGTAGCGGAAGCCCTCTCCGAACGAAGCTTCCGTTACACACCAGAAGCGTTCCTTGTGTTCTTGCAAACATTAGACTTCCTTTGCCTAGTTCGTATCATGTTCCTGCACTACTACAGAGAGATGCGAAGCCATGCCTTGTTTAACATACTTCTGTTAAATCCAAAGCACCTGATCGATTACAAAGCTTACTTAAATGCTACTGAAGCGAGGCTCGCTTGGCAAATTACGAGACAAATGACAAATATACGTGACTAGCATCGCCAATGCACGCATATTATATTGTGTAAAAGCAGTGATGAATAGTTGTTCATAACCACACCGCGAGCAGACTCCTTAGAATGATTCCACTGCTGTTAATTGGTATTTTGGTAAATGAAACATCTGATTTCCTGCAGCGACCAGTCGTTTCTGAACTGTTTCGCTTATAGCATTTAAATAGTTGTATCGAATGAAATTAATGGATGTTAGTGTACAGTGAAGCGGTGTATTGACTTGGTATGGACTGTAGGCGACGTTCTCCTCATATGTCCTGGATTTGGATACCGATTGAATAATAAAATGAAACTCAGCGACGAAGAACTCGGTAAAGCTTCGTCAATATGCCTGAGATATTTTTTCTGTGAGATATTGCAAACCTCAGAAATTACAACTATAAAATCCATTTGTTGCAGATTTGCTAAGAGATCTACCTAATAGAGATACTTTTCCAAGTTTGCTTTTTCCGTCATGGCAACCATCAGCTGATAACAACCATCAGCTGATAACACACCCAGAGAAACCGGATTACAGATCCTTGACATTTTGCGCGCTACATTAAAACAAGCATTACATTGCTGTACTGGCCCTTTCCATCGGCGAATATCAATCAAATATCGCCAAATCTATTGCTGTTCGTTGGTACACTGCCAAATACCGGTTTGGCTTCCTATCGCGCCCTTCGGACACTAAAACAATCCACCTGATCTGATCGCGCTTACTTAGCGCGAGTTGATTAAAGGATGATTAAATGTTAGTTATCGCATGGTCATGAACGAGTGTGTTATCCTATATTGCAAGGCATCTACGCGATATAATCATGCGATATAATCATGCGCAAAGTCACATCACAACTCCTAAATTTTTAAGATACCACGCAAAACTCCACACGAGGGTTGTGGCTAGGTTGCTAGTGGGTTTAATATATTTTTGTTTGTTGCCAAGAGTACGTGAAAACAGGACCACGTCCGTTGGAGTTTTCTTCGTTATCATTTTATGAATAAAAGAAGCCAGACCTTTTATATTTGTTTCTGGTGAAAGTCAGCCAACGACGTCGCTGCAACCGACGGAAAACACTTCATGCCAGGATGTTCAACAACTTAAATATTCTTATGTAAACTGACGAAGTGTTAATATCATTATACATTACCTGGATTGTGTACATTCACATGCTGAATATTTTCAATCAATATGCTAAGAGTTGAAGAAAACATCTTCGAGTTGCAAAGCTGATAACTATTGGGATACGCCCTCAGGTTGTTATATTGCTCCTGATCCGTGTTTCGCCAGCTGTGAACGATATTCATCCATTATTCCACGCGCTGGGTCTTGGCCAATACAAAACGCTTATTCATTCAATTAACTGTATATGAAGATTGCTTTTTATCCAACAGTCTGTTAGAGTATGTATATTTTTATATGCATGTATATATATGCATGTATATATATATATATATATATATATATATATATATATATATATATATATATATATATATATATATATATATATATATATGCATTTACATATTCATATAGTATATATATATTTATATATATATACATATATATATATTCATGCATACATATACATTCATATATATGTACATATATATACATAATATTAATATGTATATAGAGGGGGGCATATATATGTATATATATATATATATATATATATATATATTATATATATATATATATATATATATATATAGATATATATATATATATTCATATATATAATTATTAATATATATATAAGAGAGAGAATAGAGAGATATATATCTATATATATATATATATATGATATTAATATATAATAAGTGTATATATCTCTATATCTCTCTATCTATATATATATATATATATATATATATATATATATATATATATATATATATATATGAATATTAATATATGCCGGTTGCGGGTCAGTTCGCCCCCTGGTCAGTTTGCCCCCGGGTCAGTTCGAAAGGGTTTGCTAACGTTTAGGTACGAGGGTGTGCCTTCTACTTGGCCAAGGCAGTATGGAGGGAGGTCCAGGATGTTGGCCTTCGTACGGCATACACTGAGGACCCTGCTGTTTGCAAGATGATAAGCCGTCTCGTCTCTCTCCCCTTCCTTCCAGCAGAACACATTGAGCCTGCATTCAAGAAACGTCAAGACCGGACCATTAACGACAGACTGCAGGAGCTCTTCGTCTACGTTTCGACCACCTGGCTCACATCAACTACCTGGGACATCGCCAGTTGGAGTGTGTTTCGACGTTCCATCAGGATCAATTCTAACATATGCTACTGCCATAAATAAAATATACCACACATTCTTCTGGTGCTCAGTTTCTATATCTGCACCCGTTTTATTCAAGGGGCATATCGTCCCGAGACGACGGATCGGCCAAATGCCCTGGCCGCCGAGTCCAAACGCCCTTACAGCACTCTATCCGGGGACGATGAACGTAGACATAATGCTTTAAATTTATTTCATATCAAGATAATAAATTCATTAATACTTATCCTTTATTAATGAAATATGTAGCATTTATATAAATGTAAAACATGGGCGTAGCATTCAATATGACCCGGGGGCGAACTGTCCCAGCGAGGGCGAACTGACCCGGGGGTAGCGAGGGCGAACTGACCCGGGGGCGAACTGTCCCAGCGAGGGCGAAGTGACCCGGGGGCGAACCGTCCCAGGGCAAACTGACCCGATACCCATATGCCGATAAGATGAGAACAGCACATAAGAACCTTCGTGAACAAGTTGATACCTAAATGCCTCTTTGTAAATATATTCAGTTAACATGTGAACGAGCATGTCAAGTATTTTGCCTGAATTAATATTTGTTTAGCCAAATTCTTGTTTCCAAAACTGTTCGTTTGTTTGTTCACAACGTCAGTCTGACCGCTTCTGTTCCCTCTTGTTTCGCGTCGTACCGTTCAACGGTTGATATTTATTCGTCATGAATTAAAAATACTGGCGACGATATTGTCAGTTTGCTAGCATAGTCTCAAATAACTTACAAGGACAGTTGGATACTGTACTACCGCTTGCCGAATTACATTTTACAAACGACGACTTTATGTAGGGAATAATATTCAATAATCCCATGATTGGAGACCTTTTCTGATACCATTGTATAACCATAGGCAGCACATTTATCTGCCGACAGTTTTTAAAATGATCATATACTATTGGTTAAGTGCAGCCGTGCAACTGGTACGTCGCAAATGGCCGAGAACTAACAGTCCCTATGCAAAGTGGTCGTGTAAACACAAAGAAAAGAATGACCACATTTCTTTTCAGGCCGAGATTGGCATTGTTGCCAAATCCAGTTGTTAAACACAGGTCTCAGTCTCTAGAGAGCGCTTAAAGTCTAGTATCGGAATCGGTGTTGAGATGTACGACCATGCGAAATGATACATGTGGTGACCAGGATCTGTCAGTTCGTTGGTTCTAAAAGTATCCAGCTACACATTATGCTCGTCTCAGCAATTAAATTCTCCGTGTTATTATTTCCTAATTCTATAGCGAGTCAGCTCGGATGTTTATTGATAATATAACGCTGGCATAATACGATAGAGTGACAAATCTTTTGCTGAGAACGGTTTAACATTAATCATATACAATGTGGGTTTGGTCGAAAAGAAAATATAACGGCGACACATATATGCTCTAACGTTTACATAAATGATTGCCATTCGAAGCATTACACATACGACGTCACGTCGACGTCAAAGTCGCGCTCGACGGTCTATTCTACTCGAGGTTCTGTCGGTCTTCTCTTCAATAATTTACCACGTCCCCAAGACATAGATTGAAAAATAAACAACCGCAGAATCTACAAGAGTTTTTGTACTTCAATTCTACTTTTGTGTAGCCGCATATCTTAGATTCGTTCATGGCAATCGCCGCCGTGTATTATATGGGGCAGCATTCAACCTCGAATATAAACCCCATAGACTTCATTTGGTTGTTTGTTTACCCAGCAAATCTCTATACATGTAGGGGCATATTTATGAAGATGGGTAAAGCTATAGCAAATGTGTGGTATTATTGCTTTTGTTACGTTCATATTGATAGGCTATCTCGATCGGATTTTCGACTGCTTCATAAGCTTCCATTCCTGCTATGTTTGATCTCTATAACCAAATTATGACCATAATACTATTGGTATCCGTGGCTTTTTTTACTACTTACATTAAATCGAAGGCTCATCATTTATCACCCTGTAATAACGGTGCTTACATTTAAACATTTCTTACACGAATATTTTGCTCATATCGACCACCAGATTCCCAATCATTGGTAAAAAATTGCACATTAAATCGAAGGCATCATTTAACGCTAATGACAATTTTTTAAAGCTTCCGCCTATTTTGGTCATATACCTGCAGATATCATCTTAAAAAATTGCAACTGGTATTCGGACCCTTGAGCTGATGACAATTGTTCAAAGCCAACACATACGGTCCATTTGATTCCAACTTTTTAACTCTGTAATGGACTAAAAGGAAGCCAAATTACCACAAGCGCCAAAATAGGGCTTGCAGAGAAACACAGACAAAGATTGGCTCACACATAATATAGATAACACATTGAAATCGAACACAATATTGTAGCATCTATTGCATGATTGGTTATTTGTTATGTGCACCATCTGTGGGTTGTAAGATGACAGCATTGCTATATATGTGTTATCATCAAACAAGGTGATGTGTTTAAACCATGATATAATTTGTTTGCCTCTGCAACGTTGCAGCAATTAATCGATCTGTTTTATCAATTGGTCCATACAGCTAATTTCCGACAATGCAGGTTCGCCAAATTGATCTTGTAATGTTGACAACGCCAATACGTGAAATATTATAGTCTGTCATGAAAGCATGGAGAAGACTAGAGAAGGACTGATAGAGCACTTTTTAAAGGTGCTTGGCTACCGTGTAATTCTTGTCTCTATAAAAATGCAAATTAAACCTAAGGCCATCCCAGGGTTCTTATAGAAATCGAGTAAACTATCTATTTCCATCTTATCTTTTCAAAATGCATTGGCGAAACCACTGACGTTTTGTCTGGCCACAATACAGATACCGCTTCCAGTGAAGCTAGATATCTGTTTGACTCCTGATAGTGCTATCGGATGAGAAATATTTCCTATTATCAGTGGTATGGTCTCCAGTGGAGCTCATTTATATTCAACAATAAGAAATAAAAGTAGCTTTCGATTGGGATAAGGTTTGTCATAGTGAAAGTGCTATCATTTCAATAATTTTTTTGTGGTTAAGCAAGCTAAGTAGAATTTGTGCTCTGATGTGACTAATATGCATGCAACAATCAACATTACGTGTGAGTTCGCCGAATTAAGCATCTCTGTTCGTACTGAGACAGTTATAACTATTATCATTAGGAATGAAATAATAAAACACTCATTCAAGCAAGAAATTGACATTTTCACAAGTTAAACGATGTTTCCGTCGTAAACAATTCCGCTTTAGGTCGGCCGCGCCAGATAAGCTACTAGGCTGTAGTTAATTAATAAAAATACTTCCCACATAAATTTTTCCATGGAGGTATTATATGTATTTTGTATATACCTTCATAAAATTTAATACATGATTTCGATTCTTATGTAATCCTACTAAAATGTTGAATTACGAACAGTGCTGCCGGTCAGTGACTTAATAGTTGTGTGCC
This sequence comes from Urechis unicinctus, assembly GCA_034190875.2. Lineage (NCBI taxonomy): Eukaryota > Metazoa > Annelida > Polychaeta > Xenopneusta > Urechidae > Urechis > Urechis unicinctus. Next base: position 39,907,624 of record CM067350.1, on the reverse strand, counting down.
GTTGTTAACCCATGTTTATCAGTTTGGATTCATAGCTTTGTGGTAGTTCATAACTTTGTTATATTTGTAATTACTATACAATGATTGGTCAATTAATTGTACATATAATGTAGGATCCCCTATTGAGCAAGAGAGGCAAACTTGGGACTTCACCCACGGGTGGCACAGGCCAAATGGATACCTAATCAGAAATTCAAGACTATTATGAATGTTATTAGCAAATTTCTGCCGGAATCGAAGTTTTTATGAAATATATCGATAAGTTATGCATCATACTCGTTTTGAATACCCCCCTCATGCATAAAAATACTGCATTGTCCTACCTTTTATCCTGAACAGTAATGGTGGCTTCACACTTGATTGCTATGGCCATGTGCTAATATCTGTTTGTGATTATGAGCATCTGTTACGATGCGAAGATTTTAGAAAGGTGCATTAGTGTTGTAAATGATTTGATTACATTGTAATGATAAGTCTCTTCCCGAGCCCGCAGATATGCTTTTAACTGTTAATGATAATGAGGGAGTTGTGATAATGAAAGTGTGCTTGGAGATGCGACGGAGCGGTGTTCTTACGGCTGTACATGATAGTGAGAAAAACGAAATAACTGAAGTCTATTTAAATGTCGTGGTGATCCCTACGACAGTGTATAGAGAGCTTGTAACTGTTGCGAATAATGTTAAGTTAGCAAACCGAAAATTACAAAAAGATACGGTATCTGAAAACTAATAACATTAAAGATATCTAATGGTTCAACGTGCGTAACGCATGGCGGGTTGTGAAGAAATTTGGTTCATCTCTGGAGTATATCATCACAGGGAAAAAACGACGTGACACATGGGAAGTTGGTAGGAAGTTGAGTATGCCATCACTGGAAAAGAACGACGTGACACGTGGTGAGTTGGGAGTACGTTTAGTACATCATCACTGGGAATACGTGCTGTACGCATATTCAGTTTGTGAAAATGTTGGCATCACCAATGGAGTGCATGGATGTAATCCCTGTGGTTGAATAAAATTATTATTGAAGGCCTAACTGTCAAATAAACTTCACTATGATACGAATATGACAATAGAAAGGTCTTGGGTACCATAAATACCAGCCACAAGTACATTAGCAAACTGAAGAAATACCCGCGGTGGCCAATAGATCAGCTGCATCAATATTAATTTATTTTGTGTTCCTGGTCTATATTATTGTAAGTTAAGCATTGCTTTAAACTATTATATCAAACAGGCCCAAACAGGTCTATACTGGACAAGTGCGTAGCTGGATAAGGAAGAGAGGTCCACGCAATGCAAAGGGACCTTTTCTCTGAAGCATTGAAGTCATTTTAATGACTTTATCGACAAGAAATTTCGGGTGTCACAAGGATTATACTCATATCCCTATTTATTACACAAAACAAGCAAACGAGAGCACCTCAGAGTATTTTCACAGGGACCATTAGTAGCTATACATTGCTGCAATGTTTCATTTACAAAATTCAATATGATTTATACTTTCCCTGCTATATTAAAAACTAGTTCATATTGTTTAAGTTTCTATGTAATAATAACAATGCATAGGACTTAATAACTCTAACACAACAATTCTTTATGGTATCTAATCGTAAGTCACATATTACTACTACTAAAGATTGTTTATATTATTACAGTTAAGGCTGTTGCGAGAATCTATATTTGTGTGAGTAGAAAACACTTGGCTCGGGAAATAGGCAATACTGAAATCTATTAGTAAGGCTGGTTTCTCCTTCCATATATCTAGTCTTGACAGACTGCTTAGTTCTTATTGTGTCGTTCTTACATCTTACATCGAATACCCATTATAAACTTCACACAATCTGACCATGACGTACATGTCAAATATATGTGACAGATGACATGATACTTAGATGACATATGATTATATATGACATGACGCTACGCGTAACACGTTGCCTACGCTGTCTAACCTGCGGGTTAAATCAAGTGTGTTTGGAGCGTCATGGCATGAACAACATCAATGTATTTTTTCAGGGATAATAATTAAGATCAAGTGACATAAATGAAAAACACTGGTCTTTTTAGAAAAACCATCGAACGGGGTAAGTGTCTTAGCATCTGATTGAACTTGTGGCGAACTTGAGAGATAGTCTCCCACTCCCCAAACTACAAATCCTGGCTGCGGGCCTGAATGACAGTGCGATTTCTCACTTCGTTCGGGTGCCGTAGTAGTAGGTGGCGCAACCGGTGAGATGTCGTACTGGCTAGAAGCCGTAGAGGTCGAGGTGCCGTATCGACCGGCTGCCATAAAACAATGTCTAAAGTTTGCATTACTGAGGTAAGGATACCTCCATCAAAAGTTACACCATGAGTGAATTTCTCGCTCTCTTCAGCGGATATATTCTAAAAGCTAGGTTATTATTTGTCTGATGTACCATTTAGCAATGAAGCTGCCCTTTTCGCAAGAAAGACAAGTCATATTACAATGGACTCCATTGTCTCCGACAATTGTTTAGTTGCATGGACAACAACACTCTTGATAGCTATTGATTTATCAAAGTACAGTATTTCCTTCAGCATTATCTGCGGTTGTCATCATTTGCACAGTCTTAAACCAACAAGCATTGTAGTGCAACTATGACTTTCGGACTGATGTGTAATATCGAAATATTCTTTTGCATAATCAGGAAATGCAAAGTATAATAGGTATATATATATATCCGTTGATTATTTCATTAACGACTGATATTAAGGGAGCTAACTGTCATAACCCTGTCTCTGCCCATAAATGCTGTACAAGTATTGTAAGACAAAATTTGATAGAGATGTGAATCGTCAGTTTGAGAAATTATGTATATGATCTCAGTGTCAATACAAGTGAGTATGATAGATCAATCGCTGACAAATCATAGTCATACTGGAAGGATTTGATGGAGGTGCCTATTAAGCAGCTGGGTATAGTTGGATCAATTCTATAGAAACAAGTAGCAGTTACACCATCCGTTATCACCAAATCAATCAAACTGCCGTTAATCGAGGCAAACAAACTCTCAGCAGCATAATCAACGGGGTTAAAAATGCATCGGTTAAAAACTCTATGGCAAAATTTTAAAGTAAGTGATACGTATTGGGTGATACAATCATTTCTCATTAATTTCGAGGTCAAAATACAGCCACCGCATTGCACACTTGAGGTCCGATAACAGTATATGGGACGGCAGAGAAAAACCCTAACATGTCTAAGAAGGCATATCGAATGCACTATATTACTATAAGATATATGTTGCATAGATATATCAGAATAGACGTATGCATATCAATAATAAATAGGTACCGATATGCGAACGTATAAGCACAAAATGGATATGTTAAGGCATAGGATATATATATATATATAAATATATATATATATATATATATATATGTATATATATATATATATATATCCATATATATATATACATATATATATGTATATACGCAGGTATATATATATTATATATAATTTGTATATATATATACATATATATATATATATATGTATAAGCATATATATATATATATATATATTATATATATATATATATATATATACATATATTTATATATATATACGTATATTCACACACTTATATATATATATATGCAAACGAATATATATATATATATATTACATATACATCTATACATATATATATATTTATATTAATGTAAAATCTATTTCACAATCCATATATTTACTTATATATAATATATATGACTATAATATATTGATACATATAGAGCATGCATATATATGTATATATGCGAATATATAAGCATATATATATATATATAAATATATATATATATATATATATATTATATATATATATATATTTATATATATATATATATATAATTATATATATTATATATATACATATATGTATACGCAGGTATTAACAATTATATATACATGCAACACATATACATATATATATACATATATATATATATATATATATTGTATATATGTATGTGTATATATATATTTACACATATATATATATATATGTATATTTCTATATATGTATATATATATATATACATATATATATATTTATATAAATATATATTTATATACATATGTTTATATATATATATATATTTATATCTATATTTATATATATACTATATATTTCTATATGTATATATATAAATATATATATATATATATATATATATATATATATATATATATATATATATATATATATATATATATATATATATATATATATATATATATATTTTATATTGCCTGCATTCGAGTGCTTAGTTGCTATTACTGTCGCGTTCCAGTGCGATGTTTTGTATGAGTGCTTTGCTGTTAAGCGAGTGTGACATTTTGCATAGATACTCTCATTATGTCACTAGTTTATTCCAAACAAAGCAGGATTATTCTCTTTTAGTTATTGATGTTGTTATTGAACTACATTTTACGCAGTGTGGGTACCCCCCAATGGGCAACTTTATATGTGTACACCGCTTTCGGCAATGACTATCTCTTGCTTCTATTTGTTTCGTTGCAATTAAAGTACTGTAAGTATTGACGCTGGTATGGCATGTTCAAACTTAGTACAATTTGTGCTCTGATATGAATGATATGCATTCGTTCCGTTGAGAAGGTTTTATCAAGATGCATCAGGATCCATCATTATTTCCCTCAAATAGTCATGCGTATGTCATGACAGACTCTGATAGAAATGGGCTGAATTCTACATATTTCTGCGGTCATTATTGTTTAATATGTCAAACGAGAGTAATGCCCTTTGGAAACCTTCCGCAAAATGAGGCTACAGATGGCATCAAATATTGATTCAACTGCTGCCGTCATTATCGTTCGATATTTCATGGGAATAAACCGATTTAACCTGCTGTGGGTAATGCTTTGTGCAAATTTTTCGGTGTTCTGGGTTTATATACCAATGCATCTTCTTCGACATTAAACAATTACCTTTATCCTTATAAGTATCCCTATTACGTACAATGTAATCAGCTGCAGGCGTTACAAAATAACCATTCCGATTAAGTAACATTGGATCAAGAAAGTGAAATCTATGTGATTCGGGTATGTGATTGACCTTTTCTACCCGAATAATTAATCGGTCTCTCGCATAGCGACCACAGTCAGTCAGCTAGAAAGATACCCTTTAGAGGCTACCACAGAAGCACTATAATGATGATCAATCAGCCATCTGGAATCACACTATTGCAAATACTCGGTAAGTTTGGCTCTATAAAACTTCGTTTATCGTCTGCTAGCATTACACATAAGCTGTCAACGACTAACACTTTAATTGTTTTAGATACCTTTGATTAAGCATCTCCTTTCGTTCAGTGCATTTATAAAATTAAACCAAGTTATGAACTCTACTATTCTATTACTATTCATATTCACAAACTTTTATTGGAGTTGTCTTGTCAAACTCCAAAACATACATACGTAATATTATCTGCTGTTACAAGCTGATTGAAGTAAACTATACAAGTAACTTCTGGAACTCTATACCATCACGTCTAGGTAAATGACTGATGACTAACGAATCAAATCTGGAGGCTTTATCGCTGAGATCAAGATATTTATATGAAAAGTTACACTGTGAATAAAAAATGCGTTCTCTTCAATGGATATATGCCAAAAGCTAGACTTTGATGTATCTGAGGCATCATATGGCAAGGACGCTGCCCTTTATGCGAGATAGAGAGGTCACACTATATTGGACCTTATTCCCTCCCACGATTGTTTTGTTGGATTGACAGCAACACAGCCAGTGAAATAGGCAGCGTTGTAATAGTTATTGATCTATCAGAGTATGTCATCATTTGTCATAGTCATCATCCAACAAGCAAGCCTTGTATTGCAACGATGACTCTCAGACTGAGTAATATCGAAATATATGTTTACAGAATCAGGCAATGCAAAGTGTAATAAGCGACTATTTTTCCTTTGATTATTACAGATTTTCAACTTGATAAGGGGCTACGATTCTGCCTCCTGCATTATGCAGCTTGATTGACGAGAATCAGAAGATAATAAGCCGGTGAACAACGTTCAAGGTCTGTTTTACATGTGCTCTACAGCAAGTCTATCCGCTCAAGGCTTTTACGAGTTAAGAATGAAAAAGAAACCAACACTGGCTTGCTCTATATTCACAACTGATACAATCATAAAAGTTATACTTCATATCACCACGTAATTAAGCATTAGCACCGTTACCAAAGGATCTAACTGACATCACCTCTCTCTGCACACATGAAGGTATTTGATTGATTGCAAGTCACATATTGCATAGTTATGCTGCAGTAAAGTCATTTATAAATACCGAGGCGGTGAGACAATCAATTCAGAATATACCACATAAGTAGGAAAAATATCTAGGCTCGACGGAAATATGTAGTAATACGAAATTTTTAAAATGGCAGTCTTCTTGATTAAACTGAAATCACCTCTTCTGCAATTAGATTTTGATATAATAGTTGTAACACAAACCGCATGTGAGCAGCCGGTTATAGGAAATATGTATCAATATTAAAAGAAGTGAGCATGACCAACAAGTGATCGACAAAACATTATCCAGCAGTTTTCTATTGACATTGAAGCCTGTTAAGTCCCTGGGTATATTCTGAAGCAAATAGCAGTAATCCAACCCGCTGTCCCTAATGAATCATACCCCGGCTAGTCAGTGCAAACACCGAGGGGATCAGCTGACTCATGAGTCGCTTACAAATGTTTGTACGGCACTACACTTTACAATCAGCCTGCCGTGAATAGCATATTGAGTGACACGATCATTTTCCTACCCATGAGGTCCATAACGAGGCCGGCAAATATACCAACCGCGTTGCAACTTGAGGTTAAATGCCAATTAATGGATTACTCATTGATACCTTGGAATAATTGCAGACATTGCTAATGTATTAGCTCAGCAATCAACTGTCGGAGTAAACTGGTCATTGCACTAAGTCTACGATGCAAAACACAGATATATATGCATGATATATATATATATACATAAAACATATATTATATTTTGTCTGTAAATGCATATACATACCCGGGTTAACTAAATCCGTTTCGTCTTATATATGTGCAGGAGAGCATCTAATCATTGCATCTTCACTACCTGTCACTCATTTTTGGTAATTTCTGCAATTTGACCATAATCTCATATCTGACTGGAGCACCTATATAGTGTTGTGTTTTCTGTTTATATATATATTATATATATATATATCTATATATATACATATATGAATATTATATATATATATAACCATAAAAAGCTATGCTATCAACATGTGTACATTATTTTGTAATAGATGGGCTAATAGACAATGTCCCGTCATTCTGTTTGAATATGTCTGTGATCATAGTTTTGTTCCAACTGTGGTCACCGTGTCAACAGGCATTAAATTACACATGATGCGCCTAATAGTGGTTATTTCAATTGTAAAATGCCTGTGTTCTATGCCTTGTTATGAAGTCACTGTATTTTCGTCCTGTCGTATATACATTTTGCATCTTTATCCCCCATTTGTATCTGCCAGATACTGGCACTCGTGACTACTGTATAACAGGCGGAATATCCATATCAACGCGCCATCAAAGGGTCCCGATGTTGTAAAGGGTTAGTATTATGTTAAACGCAATAAACAGGGCTAATGATATAGGTGATACACAATCATAATATGCTGTGAAAAACCCTTTTCCTGTGGTGTCTACCGAGGTAGAGTTGCTTGGTTATTTAAATGTAAGTTGTGTTCGGCCCCTTCAGATATGACTGACACTAATAAGAGGTGTAAGGAACTTCGCCGACTTTTGTTGTTTTGTTACTTGGTGCGTCTTATTCACAATGCTGGTTATAAAAGCAATCCATATATATCAGTCCTTCAGATGTATACGTTCATCATGGCAATTGTGGCCTTTAATTGGTGCGTGCACAATAGAAACACACGATACTATCGATCACTACCATAATATTAGCACAGCTTTGTTGATGACGAATGTGATGAAGATGAAATAAGACGCATTGAATTACATTGGACATATTCACGATGAAAGTTTCTCATAATATTGGTTTGCGCCGCTTGCATGGATTGGAATAACACATGAATGATATAGCATGATAGTTAAGTTGAACCTCACGTCATACTTTTGTGAAACTATCGTTTCAATGGTATTCTTACCTAATGCATAGTTGGCATCGTCAAACATTCTGCTTATACTTGCCTGCTAAACAACTATTATATGCTATTATGCATTAATTTGTGGCAATGCCTTGTTCCCCACGGTCCATTTGTACCTGACCGTCTTTAATTAAGCACGTCCGTTTATTTGCACTGAATCTGCCATATATTTGAAATACTTCCACGTCAGGAGCTGTAAAAGGCGGACTAATGAAGATCATAGGGGATGGGGCAATATATTTAACTGCATCAAACATAGCAACAATCAAATTACCATAAGATAATTGCTTATAAAGGAAGCCGCAATAACAATATGTAGACAATGTATTTCCAGTTTTCAAGCATAAATCTAGTATGCGTATCCTCCGAGCCCGCTGCCATAAGAGCTTTTAGCAAATTGAACTTGGAAGGTACTGACAATGGCGGATCATCTACAACAGATCTGGCATTATGCTATAAAGGCTTGAAAAAAATTGCCCTACAATAATATTGCTAAAATTGTATGCAATATAGGGAAATGTATGGTCAGTGTAAGGTATTGAGCCGCTAGCATTGCAGTAAGTGAGGCATAGAGTGACATATTGGTCGATCTGTTGGAGGTCATCAAACGAAGGACGTGTAACATGCGAGGGCATCGATGCGATCCAAAGCAACAGCATGACGTACATATGTAGTGGTATTTATAAATGTGAAACTCGCGTTAATATACTCCATTAACGGTGTCATTCGAAAACAATCAGCATTTATATATGTCCAAACTGCGAGAGCAATAAATGTTCGACTTACAATAAGCACTTAAGGGTGATATTTGGAACCTCTAGTTATGATATACTCTATTTTGAGCTTGTTTTCATGCAGTTCAAATGCACTCAGCTTTAACAGGAGACAAATTATTGGTCGGTGCTGTTTAGCTATTAGCAAACATCAACTGAATATGCTACGCCAGACATACAGAATGTGAAAAGTGATAGAGTTTTGCTATGCTGATTGGTGCACAGGCAGAGATAAAGTTAGTTGTCCCAAGTATATATAGGGCCGACTATATAACTTGTTTGTCATATAATGTACATGCAAAAATCGAATCAAGTTTGACCAGCCTCTGACAAGATTGTTACCAGCAAGCTTTCCATATGTCACCAGTGTTAATAGCCATCATTTGTACAAGAATTGATAGGTTTATTATAAACTGGCTCTAGGTCTAAGCGGTAACTATTTTAGTACTAGTTCAAGCGTAAACTCGTCAGCTGACGTGTAAACTGGTCTGCCCAAAGGTTACCTACATCGTTGTAGCCTTATCAAACACGAAGATTGCAAACATCGTTTCTCAGCAAGTCATATTCTCCCATAAAAATATGCGATCATAAACAAAGCTTACTTATTATGGACTTACAGAGCCTGCGAAACTTACAGAATAGATTCATTTGGATGGTGGACGCGATTATCGCTGGCTTTAACTCTGGTCATCCAGCCGATAACTTCAGCAACGAGTACGGATCGGCAGATATTGGTGAATACTGGAAGCAATGTTGTGTCATAAAATCTTAGTCCCAACGCTTCCTCACACAAACGACCTACGCCGAGAGGGCGCAGCAACTGCAAAATATATCATTATTCCACCTTTTTGACATCACCCTGTTTGTTATAAAACCTACCAATGCCTAAAACTGCTAGAGACTACGGTACTCTGTCATTGTTATTTGAAACTAGCGAGCCGATACTGAGTAGAGATAGCAGTACCGACGTACCGACGTACCGACGCAACGGCTTAGTTTATGCGTCATCTTATATATATATATATATATATATATATATATATATATATATATATATATATATATATATATATATATATATATATATATATATATATATATATATATATATATATATATATATATATATATCATTGTACACTTCAAGCAAACCAGTGTACACATAAACGCATATATCGATCTATCGATATATGTGGTAGGAAAACGTCTAGACTATGTAGGCTGTATCATGATCAGTTATATTATTTGCGGAGCTCACTGGTCTATATATATATAGTTCCCGAGAAAAATTCAAGCAGCCAGTGTACACATAACACCGATTATATATCGAATCTATTGACACTATGGTAGGATATATTATATACTTATATATATAGGCTGTATATATATGATCAGATAGATTATTTGCGGAGCTCACTGTTTTTAGATATATATAGAGAAAGATTAATTTATAAGGGTTAAATAACACTGATTATATCATATATTTATATATATATATATATATATATATATAGATATAATATATATATATATAAGATATATATATATATATATATATATATATATATATATATATATATATATATATATATATATATATATATATATATATATATATATATATATATATATATATATATATATATATATATATATATATATATAAAGATATATATATATATATATATATATATATATATATATATATATATATAATATATATATATATATATATATATATATATATATATATATATATATATATATATATATATACATATATATATATATATATATATATGTATATATATATATATATATATATATATATATATATATATATATATATATAAACATATATATCTATATATATATATTTGTATATAAATATACATATATATATATATGTATATATATATATGCATATATATATATATATATATATATATATATATATATATATATATATATATATATATATATATATATATATATATATATATATATCTATATATATATATATATATATATATATATATATATATATATATATATATATATATATATATATATATATATATATATATATATATATATCGTTATGAATTCGGATGAGATTGATGGCAATCTATTATCAAATGAACATATGTTGCATTTTATTTATTTTTAATTATCTAAATAATCACTGGTTAGTACGGCTATTAACTTACTTAGTGTACATCAGCTCTACATTCTCTACTTACTCTGTATTTCTTCGTGAGAACAAGATAGAGGTATGATTGAAATATGAGAGCATTTTCGACAATCTGTTGGTCATAAGAAAGTTTACAGATTTGGGTTTACTAAATGATAGACTTGCAGAACCTTAACAAAAAGAACAAACTTTGCACTAAATGCTTGGTGTCAATGAATCGTCCTAAGCAGGACCGCTTGATCTTAGAACAAGAGTTATCGTAAATCATATGCATGACCCAGGCACGAATATTTAAAATCACATTGATTAATCAAACGTACTGCATAATAATAATATTTGTTGTAAAAACTACAAATTAATCACAATAAAAAATGTATTCCTTATGCATGCACATCTATATGACAACGCATTGAATCTACGTGGTCTAACATGTCCGGACGATGCAATGTGTTTGACGATATCAAAACTGGTCTGGCCATACTATGTGTGATATACCGAATTTCGAATTCTGAAACATGTGGTTAGGGCATGAAAACCATAGCACTAGCGACCGACAGACCTATCCGCCTCGTTATCCCGTTATCCAACCCCTATCACGGCTATATGCTGATCGGAGGAATGTTTTGTTTAGTCGGCTGATGATAATGGTAGCCCAGGATGCATTGGCAGAATCACTAACAAGACGAGACTGGTGCATGAAAAATGTCATTTATATTTATCATCATGTGTTTCCGGCATAATATATATTGTTCCGGTTAGGAACACCAATAAATGAGCTACTTTAACCTAATGCGCTTAGCGCTGCAAGTGTATCTGATCTTAACTGACTGTATCCCCCTCACCGGTTGCTAGATCATGCGCTGATAAAACGTTATGATAAATGGTCTGGATCGCATGTGTGAAGCATTCGTTATAATACTGCAACCGTCGTTACAGTTAGTATATTGCCAATGTTCGATCATGGTACTCACCTAACCTTATTTATTTCCCAATAAAGTCATATGCCCAAACAAGAAAAACAGTACTTTAATCTTTGCTGCTCTCTGATACCAAATCAAAGTGATCAACGAATGTTGCTTTTCTGGCATAATCAAAATGTAATAGATAAGTATTCCTCTTGCGAGCAATAATATCTAACTGTGAAGGCTCCTTAGTAATGCCAAAGCATTTCGGTTTTGATGCACGTCACAAACGTCATTGCTTTGTGCATGATAACTGTCTACTGATTCCTTTATTGGAGTGTGTATGTGGTTGATTATTTGAGAAAGGCTAACAATGGAACAAGTATGTTATATTCCAAATCATTTTCAAAAGATCATTAATTTTTGTTTCACATATTATTAATAATATACCAATATGCAGAGTATAAACAGGATATGCTCCCATGTGATGCTTTAAGATCAACGAGAGTACGTATTGTAAAACACATAGAGTAAATAATCCAAATCAGAGGATCTGTGAGTTGGCCAGCTTCATAAAATTCAACTGGAGACGGCTTAGCTGCGATTCTAGTCTGCTGAGCCGCATGATAAATATCAGTTAACGATTTTAACTGGAACCGCTAGTAATGATATATTTTATGCAATGCTTATTGGGGCGACTAATGCAAACAGTGCCGCTAGTAGTTCCAGTGATTAAAGCTCTTCTTTGATCTGCAGCTACAAAGGTGTGATCTGTGTCGTTTTGTTATTAGCATCAGCAGATTATGTGCACTTTTACTAAATAACCATCACCTATGAACATTCCATAACAGTGCTTTGTAATGGTAATTTTTACAATCGTATTTTTTGTAGTAACCTTTGTTCACCCAGTTACGGTTAGTTCGGTTATATAATGAAAACATGCAATAACCTAAATAAAGGTCCATTTAATTAACAACAATATAAATTCTGTTTTGCAAAAAAAGTTAAATAGACTGTATACACACTACGTTTAAAAATGATATCGGCAATGGCGAAGAGTAATCGGTTATTTATTTGTATGGGCTTCAGATTCTCATTATAAACGGGTTGTGATACAAAGACCACGTAGACAACTGATGGATGATATTTACCACTCAGTATTGTAAACAGTAATATTTTTATCTATAATAATGGGGAATAATGAAATTGAAAATGCATAATTGTTCAACAATGTACTATCTTGCAAAAGTTTGCTAACAGGCTTAGCCACTGTTTTCAAAGCGCCTAAATTAATAAATTGTCGATGGTTTGTTTCCGAGTCTAGAAAGATATTACAGTGTTCATTTTAGTCATACTCATAATCTGCGAACTTCATTCTGTGCAAAACCAAAGCGGAAGAGGTGCACACAGGAACAGTATTTGAACGGAATGCATCGTTTTTTTTGTTTTTTTTTTTTGCCAAACAACACTTTCATTTCAAATGACTGCCGGTATATATGACACGGTGCATCGCCTCAAAATGGCAGATATGCATCTAGTTATAATTGCGATGGGCTCTCCCAACGTTTTGCAGCGTTCAGTATGACTACTAAATTCATTCAAAATATCTTTACATGTATATATATATAAACTTGTCAAGACGCCCATAAGTAATATATCGGGTCCGATTATTGTTGTTGATGAAAGATAAAGACGTTTTCATATTAGTGATTTTCTCCGATTTCAAATATATTAGGACGAAGCCATAGTGAGAAGCATCCAATCATCGACAGGCCATATGCTCCGTGGTGTAAACAAAAACAGTACCACGTAGACACAATAACAACCGGATTGCAAATAGAACACGCCGACGCACATATAGTGACACATACATTGCATTATTATATATATATATATATATATATATATATATATATATATATATATAGATATATATATATATATATATATATATATATATAGATATATAGATATATATATATATATATATATATATATATATATATATATATATTTATATATACATCAATATATATATATATATATATATATATAGATGTATACATATATATATATATATAGAGATATATATATATATATATATATATATATATATATATATTATATATATATATATATATATACATATATATATATATATATCAATATATATATACAGCATATATATATATATATATATATATATAAATATTTAAATATATATATATATATATATATATATATATCTATATGTATATATATAGTATATATATAAAACATATATATTTATATATATAAACATACATATGAATATATACATATATATATATTACATGTGATTATATATGTTCATATTTATATATAATATACGTATATATATATATATATATATATATATACACATATATATATAAACACAATATATATATATATATATATATATATATATATATATATATATATATATATATATATATATATATATATATATATATATAGTGTGTGTCTACATGATCAATGTATGCATGATCAATGTACAATGTGGTCTACCTCGCATCGAAATATATTCGTACACCTACATTAGTATGTTAATTTGCTTATTTATTATCTGCTTAAATTATTCATCTATTCGGATGTTACCGTTATAATAACAATTAATCATACTATTTGTGCCTTTGCTGTCAATTTCTTGCGATTTCCTTGTATATTGTAATGAATATAGATAAAAAAACACCGTTTACGCTGTAATGATTTTAGGTCTGACAGTAGCGCATTAACGACTATATTGCCATCGCTAATGCGGGATGGATCAACTGATCTAAACTAAACCTCCAACTTTTTAGATATTTCAACATTGAGCATGTTTAAGGGCATGGCCAATTTATAACAGACAGCTTATATCTGTAATGGGAGAATTAAAACCTTCATTTGGATCGGCATGCAATAGACCAGCATATTTCTTGCTCTGATCTTTAACCTACGTCATATCGTAAGTTCCGTCGGAGTTAGATTTCAGGTGCCGCATGGTATGCTGGTTGAAGAATCGAATGGCGTATTACAACAAGCAATTTAATGCCATCGCCTGCATGACACATATCCTGACAGCGGCTTGCAATCCCCAGAGCGCCATCATTTGCGACTACGAAGCATATGCACTAACGCAAATGAATTGCCTATGTGAATTAATTGAGATAAAAGAACTGAAACCACCATCAGCATCGTACTATTCTCTATAATGTGAGATTGTGACTTTCGATTTCGCCTCTTCATGGTTTAGCATTCCGATGAACAGTTTGTTCAAAGGTCCCATTAAACAACATTTTATTCATGCAACCATATCTGGTTGCGGCGCGCAACTATAAAAGTATCTACGCAATTGACTAGTGCACCACTTAGGTATACTAACCGAAGTTACGCAATTGTCTATAGCACAACACACGTGTATATGTCTGTTATCGCCTTCATGTGTGTTTTTTCCTCTAATCAATGTTGTTCATTATGCCTGCTTACTGTGATGCGATTTGTGTCTGAACAACAAAATATCGTTGCGCTAAGAACCGATTTATACAAGTTAGCATGACATTTCAAAAGGCCTTGTAGACTGTAAAGATGGCACCGAAGGATGCAGATATCTTAATTCAATTGTTCAGAATAAGAAGAGATATCTGTGTAACACTTAAATGGGAAATGACCAGTACGAGTGTAAATTTTATTAAACCTCAGAGGTTTGCTGATCTCATAACGATATTATAATCGCATATTGTTTTATTCTTAGGTCCACTTCAAAATTCACACACCTGTCCGACCATAATCAAGTAGCTGTCAAGAATGACATTTACTATTTAAAGACCCGATGCAAAGGCCACAGTATTTACGGAAATAGCGTTTTATAACTTACATTCACATCCATAATGTTTAATAAACAAACGGAAGTAAGAGGATGTAGTGCTTGAGTTAAAAAGAGCAATATGCGGCGATATAGTTAATTAGATGTCCGATACCGAGCTATAACGCTCTAATATCTTAAGTTGGCCAAGCATCGCTGCTGGTCTATATAGGCAAATATTGCTTTACGCCAAACAAGGTATATTGGGTTGGTTAGTGCTACAACGTGTGGTTTTGGCTAAAAGCATACGTGGCTTTTAAATTCAACACCCTGATCAAAGCATGTCTGTTTGCACGTTTCCAGGAGACCGTAGATCTTGGTCAATGGTTATGTCCTCATGCCTGGGTTTAAACTAGATATATGATGTCGTCACGATAACAGAGCCGATATAAAAATGGTCTGTCGTAAAACTGGCCATTATTATCATTTCAGATAATCACTGTTTGTTAACGTTTCCTTTTTCGTGATCCTTACTTATTCATATTAAATATTCCCATATGTACCGTGCACTTTGTTATGATGTATTGCGATGTTTGATGCTCATATCTACCATTGTCTGTGCTTGCCAGGTTTTGCATTAGATAACATTTAATTAATAACCTTGAATATTGCAGTGTTCTTATGCAGCTTTAGCAGCGCCGCTTGAAAATGCAGATGTTATTCTTATGAAGACGACTTGATACCGACTACAGATCCTCATTGA
>CM067350.1:39828449-39885949 GCA_034190875.2 Urechis unicinctus | reverse complement strand
ATTTATCCACAGGTGTTAACAAAGAGCGAATGGTATGATATGAACACAGTAATAAGCAGCTTCTTTTATATGATTTGTACGCAATCCAACTAATCACGTTTTGCTTTCCATATTGCATGCTTCAATCATCGTCATTATATTGCATACGTTGACAAAGGATACCGGATACATTGCACGGAAGTTATTTAATCAAGACAATAACAACAATCAAAGTCAACTAGAAAGATGCTGTTAGATAACTGTGTAAGCCTGCTCAAATATAATGCACCCACAATGTGATTTACTTTACAAAAGTGGCATTTACACGATCTGGCACGATTGAATATGAGATCGGTCATAATCATGTAACTAATCATTTCAGTGGACATAAACACAATTCCACCTCGGACCAATTGGCTTATCGAAAGTGTACGCCCACTTTGTTTTAAAACCGATGATAGAAATGTTGGCTGTATCGGATAAAGATAATGAGAGTACAGGATCAGGTGGAATAAGGCCAGTTGAGCTTATAGTGCATACTCATCAATCTTGTAACGGAAAAGTGATACAATAATCACCACTGCATCAGGCGTTCTCCATAATTGGATCAGATTCCGTCACCAGCCATTATCTGCTTTTCAAAATTATCTTTTTCACTGAGCACATTATAGCTGATTGCAATATTTCAAAGCATTATGCCAAACTCTCACTTTTTATACTTGCGAGCATATTGATGGGGACTGATTGGACATTAGTATTTAATCAGCTCTTTAATGTTTCAATAATTGATAGCAGAAGTGTTATCTATCTATATCAAAGTAATAAGAAGAAATTTCTTTCGCAATTTTCCATGCGGTATGTGATAGCTTGTATTACAATCTAATATTAGGGTCAGCATTAGCTCAAATAAACTGCATGTTGCATATGATGTATTTAAAAAGTAGTCCTTATTGAAGACGTCAAGAAGAGTTTAATTGAATGTCTATGAGAGAGTATTGTGATGTGGGATCTATATGTGATATAACTTGAGCAGCGCAGTAATTAGCCGACTTTTTAGGACATGTGTTTGTGGTAGCAATGAAATGCGTCGACGCAAAGGTGCGGAGATTGAGAGCAAGGACAATTACTTCAATAAACATATATATAAATATATTGTTGAGTGATTTATCAACACAGAAATGCATTAATGTAATTATTGCTCACAATAGGCTGAGTTATGATTTACCATTGCGTTATGATATGCTCTCACGCAACACGTTCGGGCAATCTAACACAATATGGACCGAAGTTTCTGTACTTCGTTACAACTGTACTGATGCCTCGAGTGTTTGACAATTACTTAGCCATCTCCTTGGTCATTATGCTATCTACAGCATGAGCCATTCCTACAACTGTTGCCATGTGACTCTCGTTTTTATTGAGTCTCTTAGGTGGAAGTATTCAATTATGTATGAGAGCCAGGAAACAATTCATGACTGACCTTTTGTAACCGTTTCAACAATGGGTCAATATTGTCGAAACTGACAATGAAACGTCATTGTAGCACCTGACATCCCAAATGCCATGTTCATCTATTGTGAAAATGGCGATTCCTGAAAGTCGTGTTGTGAAAGATTGCCCTACTAAACCAGGGATCGGAATAGGCAAGGAATCGTAGTCCATTGACACAGATATCGCTCCAGTATCCAAAAGTTCCGAAGCACGGGCCCGATCGACTGAACATAAAAATGAATATGAATATATATATATATATATATATATATATATATATATATATATATATATATATATATATATATATATATATATATATATATATATATATATATATATATATATATATATATATATATATATATATATGCGCATATATATATATATGCGCGCATATATAAATCTATATATGCATATATGTATATATATAAATATATATATATATAAATATATAAATATATACATATTACATATATATATATAAATATATATATATATATATATATATGAACAATTGAACATATATATATATGTGTATATATAAATATATATGCATATATAATGTATATAAATAAATATATTATATATTAATATTTATATATATGTATATATATATATGTATATATATATGGATATATGTACATATATATTAATATATATATATATATATTATATATATATATATATATATATATATATATATATATATATATATATATATATATATATATATATATATATATATATATATGTGAGGCACAATTATTATGAATCAACAAGAAGTGTTACATTTCAAATGATAGCGTATAATATTTTTAAAGTGTAGTGGGATAAACGTGGATATAAATCGCTTCATTATTCTAATGATAACAATGTATATGAAGGGGAAACCAAAGCATACGGATGGTTTTCATAATGGTCATTTGCTGACCTACCTATTCTGCACAGAGCAAGTATATAGTTACGGATGCGAAGAGACAGGTTACATCTACCTTAGAGCAGGCTCGCAATCAATATCAGATAAACAAGCGATACTAAATACAGAAACATAAAGGTATATTGATAGAGGGTTGACATGGCCATATAATCTGCCAGAGAAGCTCAATTGTTGCTAACCCTAGCTATAATAATAAATTAGCATAATTTAGCATTCACTTACCCCCTTGAAGCGATACATTTGCAGTAAGGTTTGATAACAGGTATCATAATTACATATATAATATAATATGGTCGGGGTGTAGATAATAGCAAAAATATATAAAAGTGCACAAGAATGGAAGCAGAGCATAAACGGATAATTTCAGGCTGAGTAATAAAGACGTTGCATGTTGTCGTTAATAGACATTACTGCACTCATAATGGGCCGTTATAATTAATATCACCTAAAAGAGACAAATAGATTATATCTTATACAGTACATTGTATTAGATCGTCCATACTCTACATTCGAACACGTCAGCTTTGTTGCGAATCCGCGTTTTGTAGAACCCTCGTTTTGTAGATTGCTAAACTTAAAATAACTCTTTGCAATAATCTACAATTTATTAGTTCTGGTTACGTTTGTCTAATGTCGTCATAATTATAACCACTCCTCTGACCCCGACTAATTTAGACACATATAAGGGTAAATCTATGCCGGACATGCAAAGTAGTAAATGTAAATTACAATTGTCAAATAAATAAAGAAGTATCACATGATGAAAGAACTGATTGACCGCAGTAATAAAAAATGCGTTTAAGCAATTGGCGATTGTTTACTTTACCACGAGGCGCATCGGATAGATACACAAGGAAATCGGACGCCTACTGCTTGCCTACTTTGTAGTAAATAGAAAAAGAGAATGTTTTTAACACATCACATGAGGTCTTAGTGGTCGGTGTTATTTAGTTTTGATGACACTGCATAGCTGGGTAATTATTTCCCTTTTATATGTTGCACGTTCTTAAAGTCTATACTTAAACTGCTTTAAATACGCGTAAGTGTCGTGGAACATGTTCAACTTCACAAGACTGACATCAACCTTTTTCTAAATCACTAGTAAACGATCGGCGACTTTTGGACATTTCATTCCGCTTTATGAATTGGTAAAGCATGTTGCTTAAAACAACGATCAGCATGATCACGTCTATGTAATCATTTTAATACTAACTGATGGCTCTTTACGAAAAATTATACAAAACTCGCGCTGCATACTAGAAAGAAGCAGAGAAGCATGTGTCACAACGTTATGCTTAACAAAGCACAGAGCAACTACAAAACAGATAATGGATCAACCATTTTACATAGATGAGGCACATTTATTCCATGTCACACGCGGCCGATCGTAGAGAATCAGAAGCCCGCAACAAAATACAGCTCTTGCAGAAGTGGTGTCAGTATTAGCTTGGAGTACGCAGGCTTCTGATTGGCTTCTGTGTCATGCAAGCCACCAAGAGAAAGATCCAAAATATGTCTACAATCAGATTTGCATTTTGAAAAAATTTTACAAATCGGTACCAAAATCGCCTATTGTGTGCAGATCGACAAAGCAATGGGATTTAAGCAGATTGAAACCAGGCTAAGCTGCCTCGCTGCTCATCAGTGTCAGCGCTGCAGAAACCTGTTGTGTTATTTGCCTTCATACATCCACGGAGCAAAAAAACGGTAACTAGTGGAAAGGCATTATATTGAAGGTGTGACCCTATCATAATCAACTATCTACATCTGTATCGGAATTTACACAGTTATCAAGCACATGTCATGATAAAGCATCCGAGCCTCGGTTTTGGTTAGTTGTTAAGCTATATAAACATTGAGACCAGATGATAACTTGAATAGCTATGACGCTTAATGTTATTGGTTGATTTTACTGTTGATATGCTGAGCAAGTAGCATTGTATATATCTGGTGTTTCTGAATCGGAGGTTATGTACTCTGTAGCATGACAGTGTGCTTTGAATTTAGGAGAGCTGTACTAGCATCACAATCATCCTCATCCATCACCGTCACGATATCACCCCGTGGTAGAAAGTGACATTAAACCCAATATTACAATGACTATATTTTTTGCGGTCCAGCGTTTATGATTACCCCTAGTCGCTAAGGGGCAAATATACTTGTTTGAAAAATATATTGCACAGTATTTGTGTGCGTCGAGCATGCTTTGAGCATAAGCAAAACAATATCGATGTTTTTTTTCATCTATCAATGACAGATCCGTGCTAGTTTGCTTCTTTGTATCAACCACGTCATAGCTATTTCACATTACACAAGTTCAGCCCCCCACTGTATTTCATGTTTATTGGAATAGAACCTTGCTCACATTCGTCAATTTGTAACAAAACTAGTAGGAAATACCTTTGTGAAAATATAGGACGTTGCTTTTACGTAATAACAGTTGTATCCTATCAACTACCCTGTCTCGTTATATTAGGAAGTTGAAGCGAGACAAAAGCTGCCTTTGTCAAGAAATCCTACGCAATAAACTATTCGCACGTAATAGATCTAAAACTTCTGTGTGTTATCTTGGTCGGGTCATAAAGGTAAATGGAACAGGCAGATTGCGTGCCTCAACTGCTTAGTTTAATGGATTGCCGCGTTCAAATGTTTTGCCAATTACTGCTACCATTACGTGACACCTCAAATCATCTAGTCTGGCCACTGCCGTTATATTGCTAGCCTTTGCCCGAAAAAATATTCATTTGATCATACAGACGAATATATGTTTTACATGCTTTCTTTTAAAACAGGTGCCATGATTGTTTGATTTACGTTATTTAGACAGTTATCCGAAAGGATTTGCAGGCTTACGCTTCAGGCTTCGAGAGCTTATCCTTTGTCCACTTTGGCACAGTCATACATGATTTGCATCAAATGTCCCGTAGTCGGAGATAGTTGCATAGAACGTTTTTGTACGGCGCATCGCGCAAGTATACTACAAAGTAGAATTGTTTCTATAGAGAAGGATACAATTACCATTGACGAATACGTGCCATCATTAAGATTGAAACGTAAGTGAACTAATTATGACAATATCGTACATCTGAGAAGAATTTGAGTGGTCGTACGAAAACCAGATAATTCAGTCATGCAATGTACTAGGCAGTACTAGACAGTGTGTTATAACGATAAAAAAGTCGTTAACGTTCACAGCGGCCAACATTGTATTTTTAGCACGAATTATCACAAAGAAGTAAAATTAATGTATTCCATTCGACATCTAGCAATAACACGGCATATGCAATAAATGGCCTTAAATGGGTATGAAATGGTTCTTATGAAACATTTGTTATTGAAAAGTTGCACCTGCATAAGCATGAGTCAATTATATTGCTGTGCTAATATTTCTCTCTTTAGAGAAGATTTTTTAATTATTGAATTAACCATAGCGTTTGATAATTTCTGAACGAGGCATCATGATAACATTATATTGATCATATCTCGCGAATGGTAGGTGAGATTATTTACAATACTTTGACAGTATAGTAAGTGACATAACACCATTGGCATATACCTCCTGCCCAACCAGCGCTATACAACTCTGAATTAAAGTCGAGCGCCAACCTACTGTGTTCTACTACGGCAAATGCATCGACCAGCCTTTATAACACAAACCACAATCATTTCCAAAATTCACGCTACAACGATAAATCTGCCACTGCCCGCCCACACCCAATTACATTGGTATAACTTTGATCGAGCTATGTTTGCTTAATACAGATTGAAGTGTTCAACCTTTATCCATAATCAACACGAGTGGACATGATTTGGCTATTAAATTCATGCAGATATGCACAGTAAACCACATCAACCTTTTAAAGGAGACAAGCCATCGCTATCTCATCAACATATTTCCCTGATGCTGTTAAAGAGTGCAACGGAATGTGAGTAACCGTATGAAGATTGTAAGTGAAGAACACTGACTTAACAAATGGCTGTTAATATGTTTAAACGGTAATATAGATGTCGAGACTTTCGAATGTCAACAAGTTGACCAGTGCTGTACAAAAGTAACAAGCCATGTAAATGATACTGGTAGTGAGGAGCAAAGCAACAAATAATGGCTGCAATTATAACATATTCCCGACATTCGAATTACCACTTGTACAACCTAAATACCAATAAAATTATCATAATGTATTTATGCTCGGTCTACTAAATGTTGTCCATGAATGGTAAAGGCATATTTTATAAGTATCAAAATGCCTTCCTGTGTGTTCAAAACAAACGAGTAAGAAATGTATTTAGTACAATGACTATGCATTTGCATATTGCTGCCTCAATAACAGTAGCATGAGAAGCCAATAAGATATTATCTTATCAAAGATCTACTCAAGCTTTGAATGGAGATTATTATCATTACTATCAAAAGACCATAGTCTACAGAGGCAGACCAACAGCTTCTTTTCTTTACGACGCGTGACTACCTACAGTTCGGGGTCCCCCTACTAATCACTCGTGTTTGCTAATGCACAAAGAGATTCAAGCAATTTAAAGGTTGTAACGTCCTCCGGAATCAATCGTGCAATATATATATATATATATATATATATATATATATATATATATATATATATATATATATATATATATATATATATATATATATATATATATATATATATATATATATATATATATATATATATATATATATATATATATATATATATAATATATATATGTGTGTGTGTGTGTGTGTGTGTGTGTGTGTGTGTGTGTGTGTGTGTGTGTGTGCTGTGTGTGTGTGTGTGTGTGTGTGTGTGTGTGTGTGTGTGTGTGTGTGTGTGTGTGTACTGTAGCCTAAAACTAGAAAAGGATAGGAATATTTGTGGTATAGCATGTACAAAGTCTCTATCTAAATATCAGTATCTCAAATATCTATCCTTTTTATAAACTTCACGCCAAGTTCCTTGCTTACTTATATCACATATTACAATTGTGAAATAAACGTTTTATGGTAATGCATGTTGTGTAGCAACCATTAACAGGTTACTATATATCACATTATTTATTTTTATACGTTCTGGTGTGATGTTTGAACAATCTTTTTATGCCTCGCAGCTTTGGTTGAACTAGCACAGCAAGCAACTATGTCTATACAGATTAATTCTTAGCGCTCTAATGTTATTACGTTTGCCATACCTTTGATTCGTGGTGTTAACAAATTGTCAGATCTTTCAAGGTATGGTGAAAGTTGTGTACATATTACGGACGTTCATTGTACGTTAATTGTACGTGTTCATTGGACATGTGATTATGACGTTTCAAATCACATTATTTTATAAGGAGTTGGTTATAGGATATTTAGCAAAGTAGTTACCAATGTGAATGTGAGACCAACAACGGCATCATATTCGACTAATTTGCTCGAAAGATAGAATACAAAAATGATGGTACTTTCTAAATGATTTTGCTACTTAAAATAATCTGCTTACATCATGTATGAGATTATCTCTAGTTGAAAATTTTGTGGACATGCGAGCCATATCAATAGAGACCGAATAACTTACCCTTTATATATTTCGGCCTCATCTTTATGTTGAAGATGGAAATGATTAGCTTTGTCGTTTGTAGATAATATGGCGAAAATGTTATGTCGCGAAGAACAAGTATATTTATTAGTCAGGGATCATTTACCATTCTTGTAGGAAACACTACGACCTTTGACTAATGCTTTTCGGTCTCCCTACTAATCGCTTGCCAAGGGTCGTCACCGGCTATTGTATTATTCAAAGATAATCTAACATTTTATGGCACGTGTTACAGGCCGCAATCTTTAAACTTTTTCACAACTGTTTTTTAAATGGTCGGTACAATGATGCCCGGAACCCATATTTTCATTTTGACCTTGACATCATATTAATGTCAAGGTCACGTTGTAAATTTTCAATCCTTGATATCAAATTTGTAAAAAAAGTTAATAGTTCCTTGTAGCCTGGTTTATTGGCCAATTTTTCATAACAAATATCATAAAAATTATGCATATTTCGACCCGTAGCCCGTACTCGAAAATTTGTAGAATTGTTTTACCACATTTTTCAATTGCTTATAACATTGACAATATTAGGTCAAATGTTGTATTTGGCAGTTTCTACAGAATGATAATTTTTTATGGATGTCGATGATATCAACTCCGGTTACGAGCATAAAAACGTAATTTAGCTGTGCAATCGGAAGTCAACGCGTCGTTTCTCCGTCGTTAATGGTATGACGATAGCCTTTGCGCTTCTAATTGTATATTTCTAATGGTTTTCTCACAAACTGAGCGTAAAGTCCAAAAACACCCCACAAAACGCATTAACTCCCCGATACGTTTAATAATACTGGGTCGATTTCGAAATATTTTTCATTAATTTGTACGTAACTCTTCTAGTAACATTTCGTTTGCCGCATGTAAAATACAAATTACGCATAGTTTTCCCACGAATCGTAGGTAAAGATTTCGAAAACAGATAAATTGGCAAGAAATTTTCGATCGCTTATCAAATCGACAATATGCGTTCGACGATCATAAAATGTGGGTCAAATGTAACCATAGAGAGCGTCAACCGAATTATAATTATATTTGGGAAGTCGCTGACGTTTTTTCTGGTCACAAGCGAATCAAATTTTGAATAGGACTGAAATCTGAAATTATCGCGTCGTTTGTCCGTCGTGAATGGTTGTATGGTTTACTCTCGAAGAAAGCCCATTCAATTCTGAACATATGACTAAATATTGTTTGCTATAAATAGCCGACAGTTTTCTCACTAAGTAGGTTTGAGGTACAGCGGGTGACACATCTGATGGCATTTCACTGGTTCGTTAACAACAGCCGACTTGTCGCGCTGAACATAGGTCGCCCCTGTTCGCAAACAGCCAGGGCACGCCGCGGTATTATTCAATTAAGTAAGCTTTTCCTTGAGTCAGCCAAATCATTGTCAATATATTATGCCCCCAGAGAGCATGTTTTTTTTGGATTGCTTTAAAATCATCAATATACATACGATGGTCATGAAAATTGTTGAATTGCGGTTGCAACAAATTTAAAATCCATATTAACTTGGTCAATTATGGGCCGATTCTAACATTTTTCAAACTTCCTGATACAGTTCGCCAAGTGCCCCCATATCCCACTAATTATAGTCCGATCGTAATTTTTTTCCCGGCAAGCTGATTTAATAACCAAACTTTGATAATCGACGTATACTATCAAAATATTCGTCGTATTCAAAGCGAGTTGAGTTGGAAAAGAAATTTCGACATGGACATTTATCGTCAAATTTTCGATGGCTTATAAATTCGTTAATATCGGTCCAATTTTATCTGTTAATTTGATGGATACCGATGCCGTCACTTCCGGTTACGAGCAAAGCAAATTTTAAACGGGACTGAAATCTGTAGCAAACGTGTCGTTTGTCCGTCGTTAATGATTATATCATAGATTTTATTGCACTCAAAATAACCCGTTCAATTATTATTATATAACTAATTCTCTTGCGTTGTAAAGTATCGATAGTTTTCACACAAAGTATGCTTTAAGTACACCCGGTGTCACTTCTGCTGGATTTTCATTGCTTTGTTAACTGCAGCCTACACAACGTACTGTGCAAAGTTTGCCTCTGATATAGTTTCAAGTTAACGTTTTTATGATTGTGCAAGAGGTACATTAGGTGCATACAGGGGATAGACCTTTTCCCATCATAACTTGGAGCTCTTCAGCATGTTAATGTTCAGTATTACTCAACTAGGCTGCTTTAAGCATTGCCTTCTCGCTGAGGATGAAAATGGAGAAGACAATGATGTGGTGTTTATTATGGTGGTGATCTTGCTTATGGTACCAACAATGATGATGGTAATAATGCTGTCTAGGATGATTGTGATTAAAAACATGATTAGGATCATGATCATGACAATGATGTTAGGATAATGATAACAATGTGTATGATGTAGATGGTGTTTTTAATGATAATCAAGATGATGATTATGATGACAGTGTTGATGATGAACATGGTGATAAAGAAGACAACAAACATGATGATGATGATGATGATGATGATGATGATGATGATGATGATGATGACAATGATGATGGTGATATCATGCGATTTTTGACGTTCAACGTTGGTTAGCTTCTGAATCAATGTTTGTTAATTTATTTTAACTTTGATTCGTTCGTGACCGGAAAGGACGTCAGCGACTTCATTAAAAGATTTATAATTCGGTTAACGCTCTCCATGATAACATTTGACCCACGTTTTATGACCGTCGAACGCATATTGTCGATTTCATAAGCAATCGAAAGTGTAATTGAAGGTGTCAAAGATGCTCAGAACCCAGAGGTTTCATTATGGCCTTGATTGCAAACTAAGGTCAATGTCATCCAAGGAAATAGATCATCGATAAATCCATTGTAATTTGGTCAATTTTGGGCCGATTTTGAAATTTTAAAAGCTTCCTGATAAAGTTTGCCAAGTTCCCCCATGGGTTCATGGGCCTCTTGATTGAAATGTACGTTGTAGCACCGGTTGTGGGATTCTGTGCAATCACGACACTTCCTTGTGTAAAAACCTCGACTTTTATTTTGAACGCCTTTTTGCGTGTCAAAACGATGGCCATTGGAAATAAAATAAAACCATACCCAGTTCAACCATTGTTCCGAACTGAACCATGGTCTTTGGTTCTCCTTTAAAGAATTGCTCACATCTGGTAAGTTGACATGTAAACGATGACTAACCAGACGAAGCTATGGCCATCGGGCTAGATGGTCGACTATCACCCGTCTCTTTGGGATAAACCATCATGCTGACACACGAGGGCCCCAACAGCTGATCAGCGTCACTCTCCAATCGCGTATGTGTGTTGTGTGTGTGTGTGTGTGTGTGTGTGTGTGTGTGTATGCATGTGTGTGTATTCGCGCGCGCCTGGACAAACTCACCACTCCCTACATATTTACTGTGTAAATTGGCTCCCACATCGGAAGCGAGCTGGTAGGCGATCACGTGGGATTGTTTGACAGAGCTGGAACCTGAATGTTTACTTGCCTTACCAATGAGCATAACATTGCGCTATACAAATGGAAAACGCAATACTCACGCGCTGCGATGGGAGACACGAACCACGGCCCGGTTAGCTAAAGGACCCGTCTAGGCTCCCGCTGACTACCTACCTACCTACCTGCTAACGTTTGCTTTTGTCCCTAACATATATGCATGATCACTAACTGCCCTACACAGATACATATAAACACATGCGCACATATATTCATACGCATTAGTTATATAAACATACACCCTCAAACACATTGTTACATAGGATCACACATACAACCACTAAGATGAACAATCGTAGCAAACTGGGTCCTTAAACAGGGGCGGGCATCCTTCTCTTACTAGTTTGCTTGTACCCAGCCCAGAGGTCCATTTTGTACCAAGTGATCTCAGCCCATCGGCATTGCTAAATGCCCGTATGAACACGTGCCATCATAATGTATATCAACATCCGTGAGTGCTATCCTGTGTGATCCCACCAACCAATTCCCAGCCCTATGAAATGTGTAGCAGGTCGTCGCATGTTGGTGAGCGCGTGCTTCTTACTTCAGAAATGTCGTTGGAGAGACAGCTAGGTCATGCAGAAGAAAGTCAAGATCGCTTTGGTTACCATGACGGTTGCCATGGTGATATCGAGCGCTTTCTTCTACCGGAACGCTAATTTGCAAGTTCTTTTGTGTTAGTAGCTTATAATCCTTTGAAATTTTTTTCCCCCGAACTCTGACTACTCATTACGGTATCTATTGATTTGCTAAAAAGCATGTAAAGACATAGAGACATAAAATCAGACATATACAAGTGAGTTTGATGGATTGCCACTGTACATAAATCCGTGGGACTATTGAATCATCTTCAAGTTGCTAAGCAAGCATCTTCATCCATAGCCCTACAGGACGTCTGAGTAGACGTCCGACGATGTACGATCCCAACGCAATGCACAAATTCACATTTCAGTCAGATACCTTGAACGTTTAAAATGTGGCGAGTTATTTGGTTTCATGGCATGTTATGATGGTGATGAACAATTTGCACCTATAATCACGAGTGGATGTATTCAGCTGACATGGACTACCATTACGGTTGCAGTCGGGGTGGCATCATCAACGAGCACATGTCGACATGTTTATCTTTACAACGAGGCGGTAGCAGCTGCGGGCAGGCGCGGTCCGGATTATTTTAAACATGACAGTTCAGACAGCATCTAGCGAACGGAGAGCAAACAAATACCATGGGACCTTATATTCACCAAAATGCCAGTAAAGATCAAACCGCAAACTACTATTTTAGTGGCGCGCGTTTTTAACGAGTATTCATAATAGATATCAATGGCTGAGTCTCGTTGGAAGCTGACTCAATGTCAAAAGCTAATACTCATATCAGCAATATTCGTTTTATGCGTACAGAGATACTCAATCCGTTACACAGACGCTGGGTTCCCATTGATATTTCGATGATTGTTTGTTAATTTTCGCGTGTCCTCTTAATCCATGGTACTTGATAAGGTTAATAAAATCGGCGGATAATTAACCATGTGACATACTGATGCAGATCTAGCTGGCCGCAGAGAGTGTCGAGTCTTATCATGATAGAAGAGGGGCTGTGCTAATATTTCTCTCTTTAGAGAAGATTTTTTAATTATTGAATAAACCATAGCGTTTGATATTTTCCTATCATTGTCTGAATGAGGCATCATAATAACATTATATTGATCATCTCGAGAATGGTAGGTGAGATTATTTACAAAACTTTGACAGTATAGTAAGATTGACATAACACCATTGGCATATACCTCTTGCCCAACCAGCGCTATACAACTCTGAATTAAAGTCGAGCGCCATCCTACTGTGTTCTACTACGGCAAATGCATTGACCAGCCTTTATAACACCAACCACAATCATTTCCAAAATTTCACGCTACAACGATAAATCTGCCACCTGCCCGCTTTAGAAGAATTAGTACACAATTAGGATGTTGTATACCCAATTACATTGGTAATGCAACTTTGATCGAGCTATCTTTGCTTAATACAGATTGAAGTGTTCCAACTTTATCCATAATCAACACGAGTGGACATGATTTGGCTATTAAATTCAAGCAGATATGCACAGTAAACCACATCAACCTTTTAGAGGAGACAAGCCATCGCTATCTCAACAACATATTTCCCTGATGCTGTTAATGAGTGCAACGGAATGTGAGTAACCGTATGAAGATTGTAAGTGAAGAACACTGACTTAACTAATGGCTGTTAATATGTTTAAACGGTAATATAGATGTGAGACTTTCGAATGTCAACAAAGTGACCAGTGCTGTACAAAAGTAACAAGCCATGTAAATGATACTGGTAGTGAGGAGCAAAGCAACAAATAATGGCTGCAATTATAACATATTCCCGACATTCTAATTACCACTTGTACAACTTAAATACCAATAAAATTATCATAATGTATCATGCTTGGTCTACTAAATGTTGTCCACAAATGGTAAAGGCATATTTTATTATGTCAATATATTATGCCCCCAGAGAGCATGCTTTTTTTATTGCTTTACAATCATCCCCCCCTCATCATCAATATACATACGATGGTCATGAAAATTGGTTGAATTGCGGTTGCAACAAATTTAAAATCCATATTAACTTGGTCAATTATGGGCCGATTCTAACATTTTTCAAACTTCCTGATACAGTTCACCAAGTGCCCCCATGTCCCACTAATTATAGTCCGATCGTAATTTTTTTCCCGGCAAGCTGATTTAATAACCATAACTAATTCTCTTGCGTTGTAAAGTATCGATAGTTTTCACACAAAATATGCTTTAAGTACACCAGGTGTCACTTCTGCTGGATTTTCATTGCTTTGTTAACTGCAGCCTACACAACGTACTGTGCAAAGTTTGCCTCTGATATAGTTTCAAGTTAACGTTTTTATGAATGTGCAAGAAGTACATTAGGTGCATACAGGGGATAGACCTTTTCCCATCATAACTTGGAGCTCTTCAGCATGTTAACGTTCAGTATTACTCAACTAGGCTGCTTTAAGCATTGCCCTCTCGCTGAGGATAAAATGGAGAATACAATGATGTGGTGTTTATTATGGTGGTGATCTTGCTTATGGTACCAACAATGATGATGGTAATAATGCTGTCTAGGATGATTGTGATTAAAAACATGATTACGATCATGATCATGACAATGATGTTAGGATAATGATAACAATGTATATGATGTAGATGGTGTTTTTTAATGATAATCAAGATGATGATTATGATGACAGTGATGATGATGAACATGGTGATAAAGAAGACAACAAACGTGATGATGATGATGATGATGATGATGATGATGATGATGATGATGGCGATGATGATGATGATGATGATGATGATGACAATGAAGATGGTGATATCATGCGATTTTTGACGTTCAACGTTGGTTAACTTCTGAATCAATGTTTGTTAATTTATTTTAACTTGGATTCGTTCGTGACCGGAAAGAACGTCAGCGACTTCATTAAAAAATGTATAATTCGGTTAACGCTCTCCATGATAACATTTGACCCACGTTTTATGACCGTCGAACGCATATTGTCGATTTCATAAGCAATCGAAGGTGTAATTGAAGGTGTCAAAGATGCTCAGAACCCAGAGGTTTCATTATGACCTTGATTGCAAACTAAGGTCAATGTCATCCAAGGAAATAGATCATCGATAAATCCATTGTAATTTGGTCAATTTTGGGCCGATTTTGAAGTTTTAAAAACTTCCTGATAAAGTTTGCCAAGTTCCCCCATGGGTTCATGGGCCTCTTGATTGAAATGTACGTTGTAGCACTGGCTGTGGGATTCTGTGCAATCACGACACTTCCTTGTGTAAAAACCTCGACTTTTATTTTAAAAACGATGGCCATTGGAAATAAAATAAAACCATACCCAGTTCAACCATTGTTCCGAACTGAACCATGGTCTTTGGTTCTCCTTTAAAGAATTTCTCACATCTGGTAAGTTGACATGTAAACGATGACTAACCAGACGAAGCTATGGCCATCGGGCTAGATGGTCGACTATCACCCGTCTCTTTGGGATAAACCATCATGCTGACACACGAGGGCCCCAACAGCTGATCAGCGTCACTCTCCAATCGCGTATGTGTGTTGTGTGTGTGTGTGTGTGTGTGTGTGTGTGTGTGTGTGTATGCATGTGTGTGTATTCGCGCGCGCCTGGACAAACTCACCACTCCCTACATATTTACTGTGTACATTGGCTCCCACATCGGAAGCGAGCTGGGAGGCGATCACGTGGGATTGTTTGACAGAGCTGGAACCTGAATGTTTACTTGCCTTACCAATGAGCATAACATTGCGCTATACAAATGGAAAATGCAATACTCACGCGCTGCGATGGGAGACACGAACCACGGCCCGGTTAGCTAACGGACACGTCTAGGCTCCCGCTGACTACCTACCTAACTGCTAACGTTTGCTTTTGTCCCTAACATATATGCATGATCACTAACTGCCCTACACAGATACATATAAACACATGCGCACATATATTCATACGCATTAGTTATATAAACATACACCCTCAAACACATTGTTACATAGGATCACACATACAACCACTAAGATGAACAATCGTAGCAAACTGGGTCCTTAAACAGGGGCGGGCATCCTTCTCTTACTAGTTTGCTTGTACCCAGCCCAGAGGTCCATTTTGTACCAAGTGATCTCAGCCCATCGGCATTGCTAAATGCCCGTATGAACACGTGCCATCATAATGTATATCAACATCCGTGAGTGCTATCCTGTGTGATCCCACCAACCAATTCCCAGCCCTATGAAATGTGTAGCAGGTCGTCGCATGTTGGTGAGCGCGTGCTTCTTACTTCAGAAATGTCGTTGGAGAGACAGCTAGGTCATGCAGAAGAAAGTCAAGATCGCTTTGGTTACCATGACGGTTGCCATGGTGATATCGAGCGCTTTCTTCTACCGGAACGCTAATTTGCAAGTTCTTTTGTGTTAGTAGCTTATAATCCTTTGAATTTTTTCCCCCGAACTCTGACTACTCATTACGGTATCTATTGATTTGCTAAAAAGCATGTAAAGACATAGAGACATAAAATCAGACATATACAAGTGAGTTTGATGGATTGCCACTGTACATAAATCCGTGGGACTAGCAGGGGTGCTAAGCATCTTCATCCATAGCCCTACAGGACGTCTGAGTAGACGTCCGACGATGTACGATCCCAACGCAATGCACAAATTCACATTTCAGTCAGATACCTTGAACGTTTAAAATGTGGCGAGTTATTTGGTTTCATGGCATGTTATGATGGTGATGAACAATTTGCACCTATAATCACGAGTGGATGTATTCAGCTGACATGGACTACCATTACGGTTGCAGTCGGGGTGGCATCATCAACGAGCACATGTCGACATGTTTATCTTTACAACGAGGCGGTAGCAGCAGCTGCGGGCAGGCGCGGTCCGGATTATTTTAAACATGACAGTTCAGACAGCATCTAGCGAACGGAGAGCAAACAAATACCATGGGACCTTATATTCACCAAAATGCCAGTAAAGATCAAACCGCAAACTACTATTTTAGTGGCGTGGTTTAACGAGTATTCATAATAGATATCAATGGCTGAGTCTCGTTGGAAGCTGACTCAATGTCAAAAGCTAATACTCATATCAGCAATATTCGTTTTATGCGTACAGAGATACTCAATCCGTTACACAGACGCTGGGTTCCCATTGATATTTCGATGATTGGTTGTTAATTTTCGCGTGTCCTCTTAATCCATGGTACTTGATAAGGTTAATAAAATCGGCGGATAATTAACCATGTGACATACTGATGCAGATCTAGCTGGCCGCAGAGAGTGTCGAGTCTTATCATGATAGAAGAGGGGCTGTGCTAATATTTCTCTCTTTAGAGAAGATTTTTTAATTATTGAATAAACCATAGCGTTTGATATTTTCCTATCATTGTCTGAATGAGGCATCATAATAACATTATATTGATCATCTCGAGAATGGTAGGTGAGATTATTTACAATACTTTGACAGTATAGTAAGTGACATAACACCATTGGCATATACCTCCTGCCCAACCAGCGCTATACAACTCTGAATTAAAGTCGAGCGCCAACCTACTGTGTTCTACTACGGCAAATGCATCGACCAGCCTTTATAACACAAACCACAATCATTTCCAAAATTCACGCTACAACGATAAATCTGCCACCTGCCCGCTTTAGAAGAATTAGTACACAATTAGGATGTTGTATACCCAATTACATTGGTAATGCAACTTTGATCGAGCTATGTTTGCTTAATACAGATTGAAGTGTTCAAACTTTATCCATAATCAACACGAGTGGACATGATTTGGCTATTAAATTCAAGCAGATATGCACAGTAAACCACATCAACCTTTTAGAGGAGACAAGCCATCGCTATCTCAACAACATATTTCCCTGATGCTGTTAATGAGTGCAACGGAATGTGAGTAACCGTATGAAGATTGTAAGTGAAGAACACTGACTTAACTAATGGCTGTTAATATGTTTAAACGGTAATATAGATGTGAGACTTTCGAATGTCAACAAAGTGACCAGTGCTGTACAAAAGTAACAAGCCATGTAAATGATACTGGTAGTGAGGAGCAAAGCAACAAATAATGGCTGCAATTATAACATATTCCCGACATTCTAATTACCACTTGTACAACTTAAATACCAATAAAATTATCATAATGTATCATGCTTGGTCTACTAAATGTTGTCCACAAATGGTAAAGGCATATTTTATTATGTCAATATATTATGCCCCCAGAGAGCATGCTTTTTTTATTGCTTTACAATCATCAATATACATACGATGGTCATGAAAATTGGTTGAATTGCGGTTGCAACAAATTTAAAATCCATATTAACTTGGTCAATTATGGGCCGATTCTAACATTTTTCAAACTTCCTGATACAGTTCACCAAGTGCCCCCATGTCCCACTAATTATAGTCCGATCGTAATTTTTTTCCCGGCAAGCTGATTTAATAACCATAACTAATTCTCTTGCGTTGTAAAGTATCGATAGTTTTCACACAAAATATGCTTTAAGTACACCAGGTGTCACTTCTGCTGGATTTTCATTGCTTTGTTAACTGCAGCCTACACAACGTACTGTGCAAAGTTTGCCTCTGATATAGTTTCAAGTTAACGTTTTTATGAATGTGCAAGAAGTACATTAGGTGCATACAGGGGATAGACCTTTTCCCATCATAACTTGGAGCTCTTCAGCATGTTAACGTTCAGTATTACTCAACTAGGCTGCTTTAAGCATTGCCCTCTCGCTGAGGATAAAAATGGAGAATACAATGATGTGGTGTTTATTATGGTGGTGATCTTGCTTATGGTACCAACAATGATGATGGTAATAATGCTGTCTAGGATGATTGTGATTAAAAACATGATTACGATCATGATCATGACAATGATGTTAGGATAATGATAACAATGTATATGATGTAGATGGTGTTTTTAATGATAATCAAGATGATGATTATGATGACAGTGATGATGATGAACATGGTGATAAAGAAGACAACAAACGTGATGATGATGATGATGATGATGATGATGATGATGATGATGATGGCGATGATGATGATGATGATGATGATGACAATGAAGATGGTGATATCATGCGATTTTTGACGTTCAACGTTGGTTAACTTCTGAATCAATGTTTGTTA
The DNA here is from genome assembly GCA_034190875.2 of Urechis unicinctus. NCBI lineage: Eukaryota > Metazoa > Annelida > Polychaeta > Xenopneusta > Urechidae > Urechis > Urechis unicinctus. Next base: position 39,866,702 of record CM067350.1, on the reverse strand, counting down.
ATTTATTTTAACTTGGATTCGTTCGTGACCGGAAAGAACGTCAGCGACTTCATTAAAAAATGTATAATTCGGTTAACGCTCTCCATGATAACATTTGACCCACGTTTTATGACCGTCGAACGCATATTGTCGATTTCATAAGCAATCGAAGGTGTAATTGAAGGTGTCAAAGATGCTCAGAACCCAGAGGTTTCATTATGACCTTGATTGCAAACTAAGGTCAATGTCATCCAAGGAAATAGATCATCGATAAATCCATTGTAATTTGGTCAATTTTGGGCCGATTTTGAAGTTTTAAAAACTTCCTGATAAAGTTTGCCAAGTTCCCCCATGGGTTCATGGGCCTCTTGATTGAAATGTACGTTGTAGCACTGGCTGTGGGATTCTGTGCAATCACGACACTTCCTTGTGTAAAAACCTCGACTTTTATTTTAAAAACGATGGCCATTGGAAATAAAATAAAACCATACCCAGTTCAACCATTCTTCCGAACTGAACCATGGTCTTTGGTTCTCCTTTAAAGAATTTCTCACATCTGGTAAGTTGACATGTAAACGATGACTAACCAGACGAAGCTATGGCCATCGGGCTAGATGGTCGACTATCACCCGTCTCTTTGGGATAAACCATCATGCTGACACACGAGGGCCCCAACAGCTGATCAGCGTCACTCTCCAATCGCGTATGTGTGTTGTGTGTGTGTGTGTGTGTGTGTGTGTGTGTGTGTATGCATGTGTGTGTATTCGCGCGCGCCTGGACAAACTCACCACTCCCTACATATTTACTGTGTACATTGGCTCCCACATCGGAAGCGAGCTGGGAGGCGATCACGTGGGATTGTTTGACAGAGCTGGAACCTGAATGTTTACTTGCCTTACCAATGAGCATAACATTGCGCTATACAAATGGAAAATGCAATACTCACGCGCTGCGATGGGAGACACGAACCACGGCCCGGTTAGCTAACGGACACGTCTAGGCTCCCGCTGACTACCTACCTAACTGCTAACGTTTGCTTTTGTCCCTAACATATATGCATGATCACTAACTGCCCTACACAGATACATATAAACACATGCGCACATATATTCATACGCATTAGTTATATAAACATACACCCTCAAACACATTGTTACATAGGATCACACATACAACCACTAAGATGAACAATCGTAGCAAACTGGGTCCTTAAACAGGGGCGGGCATCCTTCTCTTACTAGTTTGCTTGTACCCAGCCCAGAGGTCCATTTTGTACCAAGTGATCTCAGCCCATCGGCATTGCTAAATGCCCGTATGAACACGTGCCATCATAATGTATATCAACATCCGTGAGTGCTATCCTGTGTGATCCCACCAACCAATTCCCAGCCCTATGAAATGTGTAGCAGGTCGTCGCATGTTGGTGAGCGCGTGCTTCTTACTTCAGAAATGTCGTTGGAGAGACAGCTAGGTCATGCAGAAGAAAGTCAAGATCGCTTTGGTTACCATGACGGTTGCCATGGTGATATCGAGCGCTTTCTTCTACCGGAACGCTAATTTGCAAGTTCTTTTGTGTTAGTAGCTTATAATCCTTTGAATTTTTTCCCCCGAACTCTGACTACTCATTACGGTATCTATTGATTTGCTAAAAAGCATGTAAAGACATAGAGACATAAAATCAGACATATACAAGTGAGTTTGATGGATTGCCACTGTACATAAATCCGTGGGACTAGCAGGGGTGCTAAGCATCTTCATCCATAGCCCTACAGGACGTCTGAGTAGACGTCCGACGATGTACGATCCCAACGCAATGCACAAATTCACATTTCAGTCAGATACCTTGAACGTTTAAAATGTGGCGAGTTATTTGGTTTCATGGCATGTTATGATGGTGATGAACAATTTGCACCTATAATCACGAGTGGATGTATTCAGCTGACATGGACTACCATTACGGTTGCAGTCGGGGTGGCATCATCAACGAGCACATGTCGACATGTTTATCTTTACAACGAGGCGGTAGCAGCTGCGGGCAGGCGCGGTCCGGATTATTTTAAACATGACAGTTCAGACAGCATCTAGCGAACGGAGAGCAAACAAATACCATGGGACCTTATATTCACCAAAATGCCAGTAAAGATCAAACCGCAAACTACTATTTTAGTGGCGTGGTTTAACGAGTATTCATAATAGATATCAATGGCTGAGTCTCGTTGGAAGCTGACTCAATGTCAAAAGCTAATACTCATATCAGCAATATTCGTTTTATGCGTACAGAGATACTCAATCCGTTACACAGACGCTGGGTTCCCATTGATATTTCGATGATTGGTTGTTAATTTTCGCGTGTCCTCTTAATCCATGGTACTTGATAAGGTTAATAAAATCGGCGGATAATTAACCATGTGACATACTGATGCAGATCTAGCTGGCCGCAGAGAGTGTCGAGTCTTATCATGATAGAAGAGGGGCTGTGCTAATATTTCTCTCTTTAGAGAAGATTTTTTAATTATTGAATAAACCATAGCGTTTGATATTTTCCTATCATTGTCTGAATGAGGCATCATAATAACATTATATTGATCATCTCGAGAATGGTAGGTGAGATTATTTACAAAACTTTGACAGTATAGTAAGATTGACATAACACCATTGGCATATACCTCTTGCCCAACCAGCGCTATACAACTCTGAATTAAAGTCGAGCGCCATCCTACTGTGTTCTACTACGGCAAATGCATTGACCAGCCTTTATAACACCAACCACAATCATTTCCAAAGTTCACGCTACAACGATAAATCTGCCACCTGCCCGCTTTAGAAGAATTAGTACACAATTAGGATGTTGTATACCCAATTACATTGGTAATGCAACTTTGATCGAGCTATCTTTGCTTAATACAGATTGAAGTGTTCCAACTTTATCCATAATCAACACGAGTGGACATGATTTGGCTATTAAATTCAAGCAGATATGCACAGTAAACCACATCAACCTTTTAGAGGAGACAAGCCATCGCTATCTCAACAACATATTTCCCTGATGCTGTTAATGAGTGCAACGGAATGTGAGTAACCGTATGAAGATTGTAAGTGAAGAACACTGACTTAACTAATGGCTGTTAATATGTTTAAACGGTAATATAGATGTGAGACTTTCGAATGTCAACAAAGTGACCAGTGCTGTACAAAAGTAACAAACCATGTAAATGATACTGGTAGTGAGGAGCAAAGCAACAAAAATAATGGCTGCAATTATAACATATTCCCGACATTCTAATTACCACTTGTACAACTTAAATACCAATAAAATTATCATAATGTATCATGCTTGGTCTACTAAATGTTGTCCACAAATGGTAAAGGCATATTTTATTATGTCAATATATTATGCCCCCAGAGAGCATGCTTTTTTTATTGCTTTACAATCATCAATATACATACGATGGTCATGAAAATTGGTTGAATTGCGGTTGCAACAAATTTAAAATCCATATTAACTTGGTCAATTATGGGCCGATTCTAACATTTTTCAAACTTCCTGATACAGTTCACCAAGTGCCCCCATGTCCCACTAATTATAGTCCGATCGTAATTTTTTTTCCCGGCAAGCTGATTTAATAACCATAACTAATTCTCTTGCGTTGTAAAGTATCGATAGTTTTCACACAAAATATGCTTTAAGTACACCCGGTGTCACTTCTGCTGGATTTTCATTGCTTTGTTAACTGCAGCCTACACAACGTACTGTGCAAAGTTTGCCTCTGACATAGTTTCAAGTTAACGTTTTTATGAATGTGCAAGAAGTACATTAGGTGCATACAGGGGATAGACCTTTTCCCATCATAACTTGGAGCTCTTCAGCATGTTAACGTTCAGTATTACTCAACTAGGCTGCTTTAAGCATTGCCCTCTCGCTGAGGATAAAAATGGAGAATACAATGATGTGGTGTTTTATTATGGTGGTGATCTTGCTTATGGTACCAACAATGATGATGGTAATAATGCTGTCTAGGATGATTGTGATTAAAAACATGATTACGATCATGATCATGACAATGATGTTAGGATAATGATAACAATGTATATGATGTAGATGGTGTTTTTAATGATAATCAAGATGATGATTATGATGACAGTGATGATGATGAACATGGTGATAAAGAAGACAACAAACGTGATGATGAAGATGATGATGATGATGATGATGATGATGATGATGATGATGATGATGATGATGATGATGATGATGATGACAATGATGATGGTGATATCATGCGATTTTTGACGTTCAACGTGAGTTAGCTTCTGAATCAATGTTTGTTAATTTATTTTAACTTGGATTCGTTCGTGACCGGAAAGGACGTCAGCGACTTCATTAAAAGATTTATAATTCGGTTAACGCTCTCCATGATAACATTTGACCCACGTTTTATGACCGTCGAACGCATATTGTCGATTTCATAAGCAATCGAAAGTGTAATTGAAGGTGCCAAAGATGCTCAGAACCCAGAGGTTTCATTATGGCCTAGATTGCAAACCAAGGTCAGTGTCATCCAAGGAAATAGATCATCGATAAATCCATTGTAATTTGGTCAATTTTGGGCCGATTTTGAAGTTTTAAAAACTTCCTGATAAAGTTTGCCAAGTTCCCCTATGGGTTCATGGGCCTCTTGATTGAAATGTACTTTGTAGCATTGGCTGTGGGATTCTGTGCAATCACGACACTTCCTGTGTAAAAACCTCGACTTTTATTTTGAACGCCTTTTTGCGTGTCAAAACGATGGCCATTGGAAATAAAATAAAACCATACCCAGTTCAACCATTGTTCCGAACTGAACCATGGTCTTTGGTTCTCCTTTAAAGAATTGCTCACATCTGGTAAGTTGACATGTAAACGATGACTAACCAGACGAAGCTATGGCCATCGGGCTAGATGGTCGACTATCACCCGTCTCTTTGGGATAAACCATCATGCTGACACACGAGGGCCCCAACAGCTGATCAGCGTCACTCTCCAATCGCGTATGTGTGTTGTGTGTGTGTGTATGCATGTGTGTGTATTCGCGCGCGCCTGGACAAACTCACCTCTCCCTACATATTTACTGTGTAAATTGGCTCCCACATCGGAAGCGAGCTGGGAGGCGATCACGTGGGATTGTTTGACAGAGCTGGAACCTGAATGTTTACTTGCCTTACCAATGAGCATAACATTGCGCTATACAAATGGAAAACGCAATACTCACGCGCTGCGATGGGAGACACGAACCAAGGCCCGGTTAGCTAAAGGACCCGTCTAGGCTCCCGCTGACTACCTACCTACCTACCTGCTAACGTTTGCTTTTGTCCCTAACATATATGCATGATCACTAACTGCCCTACACAGATACATATAAACACATGCGCACATATATTCATACGCATTAGTTATATAAACATACACCCTCAAACACATTGTTACATAGGATCACACATACAACCACTAAGATGAACAATCGTAGCAAACTGGGTCCTTAAACAGGGGCGGGCATCCTTCTCTTACTAGTTTGCTTGTACCCAGCCCAGAGGTCCATTTTGTACCAAGTGATCTCAGCCCATCGGCATTGCTAAATGCACGTATGAACACGTGCCATCATAATGTATATCAACATCCGTGAGTGCTATCCTGTGTGATCCCACCAACCAATTCCCAGCCCTATGAAATGTGTATCAGGTCGTCGCATGTTGGTGAGCGCGTGCTTCTTACTTCAGAAAGGTCGTTGGAGAGACAGCTAGGTCATGCAGAAGAAAGTCAAGATCGCTTTGGTTACCATGACGGTTGCCATGGTGATATCGAGCGCTTTCTTCTACCGGAACGCTAATTTGCAAGTTCTTTCGTGTTAGTAGCTTATAATCCTTTGAATTTTTTTTCCCCGAACTCTGACAACTCATTACGGTATCTATTGATTTGCTAAAAAGCATGCAAAGACATAGAGACATAAAATCAGACATACAAGTGAGTTTGATGGATTGCCTCTGTACATAACTCCGTGGCGTCGTTATAGAATCATCCTCAAGTTGTGGGACTAGCAGGGGTACTAAGCATCTTCATCCATAGCCCTACAGGACGTCTGAGTAGACGTCCGACGATGTACGATCCCAACGCAATGCACAAATTCACATTTCAGTCAGATACCTTGAACGTTTAAAATTTGGCGAGTTATTTGGTTTCATGGCATGTTATGATGGTGATGAACAATTTGCACCTATAATCACGAGTGGATGTATTCAGATGACATGGACTACCATTACGGTTGCAGTCGGGGTGGCATCATCAACGAGCACATGTCGACATGTTTATCTTTACAACGAGGCGGTAGCAGCTGCGGGCAGGCGCGGTCCGGATTATTTTAAACATGACAGTTAAGACAGCATCTAGCGAACGGAGAGCAAACAAATACCATGGGACCTTATATTCACCAAAATGCCAGTAAAGATCAAACCGCAAACTACTATTTTAGTGGCGCGGTTTAACGAGTATTCATAATAGATATCAATGGCTGAGTCTCGTTGGAAGCTGACTCAATGACAAAAGCTAATACTCATATCAGCAATATTCGTTTTATGCGTACAGAGATACTCAATCCGTTACACAGACGCTGGGTTCCCATTGATATTTCGATGATTGGTTGTTAATTTTCGCGTGTCCTCTTAATCCATGGTACTTGATAAGGTTAATAAAATCGGCGGATAATTAACCATGTGACATACTGATGCAGATCTAGCTGGCTGCAGAGAGTGTCGAGTCTTATCATGATAGAAGAGGGGCTGTGCTAATATTTCTCTCTTTAGAGAAGATTTTTTTTAATTATTGAATAAACCATAGCGTTTGATATTTTCCTATCATTGTCTGAATGAGGCATCATAATAACATTATATTGATCATCTCGAGAATGGTAGGTGAGATTATTTACAAAACTTTGACAGTATAGTAAGATTGACATAACACCATTGGCATATACCTCTTGCCCAACCAGCGCTATACAACTCTGAATTAAAGTCGAGCGCCATCCTACTGTGTTCTACTACGGCAAATGCATTGACCAGCCTTTATAACACCAACCACAATCATTTCCAAAATTCACGCTACAAACGATAAATCTGCCACCTGCCCGCTTTAGAAGAATTAGTACACAATTAGGATGTTGTATACCCAATTACATTGGTAATGCAACTTTGATCGAGCTACCTTTGCTTAATACAGATTGAAGTGTTCCAACTTTATCCATAATCAACACGAGTGGACATGATTTGGCTATTAAATTCAAGCAGATATGCACAGTAAACCACATCAACCTTTTAGAGGAGACAAGCCATCGCTATCTCAACAACATATTTTTCCTGATGCTGTTAATGAGTGCAACGGAATGTGAGTAACCGTATGAAGATTGTAAGTGAAGAACACTGACTTAACTAATGGCTGTTAATATGTTTAAACGGTAATATAGATGTGAGACTTTCGAATGTCAACAAAGTGACCAGTGCTGTACAAAAGTAACAAGCCATGTAAATGATACTGGTAGTGAGGAGCAAAGCAACAAATAATGGCTGCAATTATAACATATTCCCGACATTCTAATTACCACTTGTACAACTTAAATACCAATAAAATTATCATAATGTATCATGCTTGGTCTACTAAATGTTGTCCACAAATGGTAAAGGCATATTTTATTATGTCAATATATTATGCCCCCAGAGAGCATGCTTTTTTTATTGCTTTAAAATCATCAATATACATACGATGGTCATGAAAATTGGTTGAATTGCGGTTGCAACAAATTTAAAAATCCATATTAACTTGGTCAATTATGGGCCGATTCTAACATTTTTCAAACTGCCTGATACAGTTCACCAAGTGCCCCCATGTCCCACTAATTATAGTCCGATCGTAATTTTTTTCCCGGCAAGCTGATTTAATAACCATAACTAATTCTCTTGCGTTGTAAAGTATCGATAGTTTTCACACAAAATATGCTTTAAGTACACCCGGTGTCACTTCTGCTGGATTTTCATTGCTTTGTTAACTGCAGCCTACACAACGTACTGTGCAAAGTTTGCCTCTGATATAGTTTCAAGTTAACGTTTTTATGAATGTGCAAGAAGTACATTAGGTGCATACAGGGGATAGACCTTTTCCCATCATAACTTGGAGCTCTTCAGCATGTTAAAGAGACTGTTCAGCCCCATATAAGGAAAGTGGTTGCCTAGCAAGCTGCTTGGTAACAGCACCTTGGAAACCAAAAATGTTACATTTTCAGACTTTCAGTCGCTACGCGGCGCTGTGGTCTCAGAAAGAAGATCCTTGCTTCGACAGTCGCCATTTATGTTGTCGGACATTATCCTTCCTGCTTGTCGGTCTAATGTGTGCACATTTATGCCCACAACTTAAATGAGTGAAGATTTTATGAAATCTACATTATGTAACTAAAGCGGAAGAATACACATCGTTAGCGAGGTAAATTCAGAGCGCGTTATGATTTACAGCTAACATTCGTGTAGTTCATGGTTTTAGGGAGGCACCGTTATCGATGGAACGACATAACTGAATAAAACAGATCTCCACAGTATATCATGAACATTTCCAGTCAAATAATAATGTTAAAAACTTATCAACATAACTTCCATCATGTAAACTCGGCGGCACAAATTAGAAGATGTCATTACTTACGTCTGCGTTAATCGTAGTAATGTAATAACGAAATGATCCCTGATTGTCTTATATGTGGCTGAACAGTCTCTTTAACGTTCAGTATTACTCAACTAGGAAGCTTTAAACATTGCCTTCTCGCTGAGGATGAAAATGGAGAATACAATGATGTGGTGTTTATTATGGTGGTGATCTTGCTTATGGTACCAACAATGATGATGGTAATAATGCTGTCTAGGATGATTGTGATTAAAAACATGATTACGATCATGATCATGACAATGATGTTAGGATAATGATAACAATGTATATGATGTAGATGGTGTTTTTAATGATAATCAAGATGATGATTATGATGACAGTGATGATGATGAACATGGTGATAAAGAAGACAACAAACGTGATGATGATGATGATGATGATGATGATGATGATGATGGCGATGATGATGATGATGATGATGATGACAATGAAGATGGTGATATCATGCGATTTTTGACGTTCAACGTTGGTTAACTTCTGAATCAATGTTTGTTAATTTATTTTAACTTGGATTCGTTCGTGACCGGAAAGAACGTCAGCGACTTCATTAAAAAATGTATAATTCGGTTAACGCTCTCCATGATAACATTTGACCCACGTTTTATGACCGTCGAACGCATATTGTCGATTTCATAAGCAATCGAAGGTGTAATTGAAGGTGTCAAAGATGCTCAGAACCCAGAGGTTTCATTATGACCTTGATTGCAAACTAAGGTCAATGTCATCCAAGGAAATAGATCATCGATAAATCCATTGTAATTTGGTCAATTTTGGGCCGATTTTGAAATTTTAAAAACTTCCTGATAAAGTTTGCCAAGTTCCCCCATGGGTTCATGGGCCTCTTGATTGAAATGTACGTTGTAGAACTGGCTGTGGGATTCTGTGCAATCACGACACTTCCTTGTGTAAAAACCTCGACTTTTATTTTGAAAAAACGATGGCCATTGGAAATAAAATAAAACCATACCCAGTTCAACCATTGTTCCGAACTGAACCATGGTCTTTGGTTCTCCTTTAAAGAATTGCTCACATCTGGTAAGTTGACATGTAAACGATGACTAACCAGACGAAGCTATGGCCATCGGGCTAGATGGTCGACTATCACCCGTCTCTTTGGGATACACCATCATGCTGACACACGAGGGCCCCAACAGCTGATCAGCGTCACTCTCCAATCGCGTATGTGTGTTGTGTGTGTGTGTGTGTGTATGCATGTGTGTGTATTCGCGCGCGCCTGGACAAACTCACCTCTCCCTACATATTTACTGTGTAAATTGGCTCCCACATCGGAAGCGAGCTGGTAGGCGATCACGTGGGATTGTTTGACAGAGCTGGAACCTGAATGTTTACTTGCCTTACCAATGAGCATAACATTGCGCTATACAAATGGAAAACGCAATACTCACGCGCTGCGATGGGAGACACGAACCACGGCCCGGTTAGCTAAAGGACCCGTCTAGGCTCCCGCTGACTACCTACCTACCTACCTGCTAACGTTTGCTTTTGTCCCTAACATATATGCATGATCACTAACTGCCCTACACAGATACATATAAACACATGCGCACATATATTCATACGCATTAGTTATATAAACATACACCCTCAAACACATTGTTACATAGGATCACACATACAACCACTAAGATGAACAATCGTAGCAAACTGGGTCCTTAAACAGGGGCGGGCATCCTTCTCTTACTAGTTTGCTTTACCCAGCCCAGAGGTCCATTTTGTACCAAGTGATCTCAGCCCATCGGCATTGCTAAATGCACGTATGAACACGTGCCATCATAATGTATATCAACATCCGTGAGTGCTATCCTGTGTGATCCCACCAACCAATTCCCAGCCCTATGAAATGTGTATCAGGTCGTCGCATGTTGGTGAGCGCGTGCTTCTTACTTCAGAAAGGTCGTTGGAGAGACAGTTAGGTCATGCAGAAGAAAGTCAAGATCGCTTTGGTTACCATGACGGTTGCCATGGTGATATCGAGCGCTTTCTTCTACCGGAACGCTAATTTGCAAGTTCTTTCGTGTTAGTAGCTTATAATCCTTTGAAATTTTTTTCCCCGAACTCTGACAACTCATTACGGTATCTATTGATTTGCTAAAAAGCATGCAAAGACATAGAGACATAAAATCAGACATATACAAGTGAGTTTGATGGATTGCCTCTGTACATAACTCCGTGGCGTCGTTATAGAATCATCCTCAAGTTGTGGGACTAGCAGGGGTACTAAGCATCTTCATCCATAGCCCTACAGGACGTCTGAGTAGACGTCCGACGATGTACGATCCCAACGCAATGCACAAATTCACATTTCAGTCAGATACCTTGAACGTTTAAAATGTGGCGAGTTATTTGGTTTCATGGCATGTTATGATGGTGATGAACAATTTGCACCTATAATCACGAGTGGATGTATTCAGCTGACATGGACTACCATTACGGTTGCAGTCGGGGTGGCATCATCAACGAGCACATGTCGAAGCAGCTGCGGGCAGGCGCGGTCCGGATTATTTCAAACATGACAGTTCAGACAGCATCTAGCGAACGGAGAGCAAACAAATACCATGGGACCTTATATTCACCAAAATGCCAGTAAAGATCAAACCGCAAACTACTATTTTAGTGGCGCGGTTTAACGAGTATTCATAATAGATATCAATGGCTGAGTCTCGTTGGAAGCTGACTCAATGTCAAAAGCTAATACTCATATCAGCAATATTCGTTTTATGCGTACAGAGATACTCAATCCGTTACACAGACGCTGGGTTCCCATTGATATTTCGATGATTCGTTGTTAATTTTCGCGTGTCCTCTTAATCCATGGTACTTGATAAGGTTAATAAAATCGGCGGATAATTAACCATGTGACATACTGATGCAGCTCTAGCTGGCCGCAGAGAGTGTCGAGTCTTATCATGATAGAAGAGGGTCGGGTTGGGGGTCTGAAGAGGTATGTAGACGTATGAACATGTTCCAAGTCGCCCATCCCCGGCCAAAGCCATCACGCTCACCAAATATGGTCATGCAATATTACCGCGTGGGCAATTACATAATGACGACGTTCATTGCTCTGGAGAGGGTCTGGCCACTTGGGTCGGGAGGACGACTTTTTTGCCCAGCGCCTGCTGATTGCCGATATGAGCGGAGTGGTGCTTGCTAGCGCTGCTGATTGATTGGCGGTATGAGCGGAGTGGTGCTTGCTAGCGCCTGCTGATTGATTGCCGGTATAAGCGGAGTGGTGCTTGCTAGCGCCTGCTGATTGATTGCCGGTATGTGCGGAGTGGTGCTTGCTAGCGCCTGCTGATTGATTGCCGGTATGAGCGGAGTGGTGCTTGCTAGCGCCTGCTGATTGATTGCCGGTATGAGCGGAGTGGTGCTTGCTAGCGCCTGCTGATTGATTGCCGGTATGAGCGGAGTGGTGCTTGCTAGCGCCTGCTGATTGATTGCCGGGTCATGAGCGGAGTGGTGCTTGCTAGCGCCTATGCTGATTGATTGCCGGTAGCTGAGCGGAGTGGTGCTTGCTAGCACCCTGCTGATTTGATGCCCCACCCTATGAGCGGAGTGGTGCTTGCTTGCGCCTGCTGATTGATTGCCGGTATGAGCGGAGTGGTGCTTGCTAGCGCCTGCTGATTGATTGCCGGTATGAGCGGAGTGGTGCTTGCTAGCGCCTGCTGATTGATTGCCGGTATGAGCGGAGTGGTGCTTGCTAGCGCCTGCTGATTGATTGCCGGTATGAGCGGAGTGGTGCATTGCTAGCGCCTGCTGATTGATTGCCGGTATGAGCGGAGTGGTGCTTGCACTCCGCCAAGCTGATTGATTGCCGGTATGAGCGGAGTGGTGCTTGCTAGCGCCTGCTGATTGATTGCCGGTATGAGCGGAGTGGTGCTTGCTAGCGCCTGCTGATTGATTGCCGGTATGAGCGGAATGGTGCTTGCTAGCGCCTGCTGATTGATTGAATCAATGCAAACGATGATCGGGGCAAAATGGCATCTGAAAATACGGACGAACATTTGTTTTCAGATTGTTTCAATGACTTAGAATCTTTTTGAGCGCCTACCAGCTGGTCATTGCACTAGGTTCTACATCCACCATAACCATACACGCCACCTATTGTTAATCAATGCCTTCACGTTTGGTGCCCGACTCAGTGGTTCTCGTGTATCCTATTGACCACCCCACCTCGTTCTGGTGAAGTGGACAATGCCAAATGGTCAATGGCACACACAAAGCCGTTTTAGACTTATACTATAGAACAATAGCGTCGTTAGCTCGGCAATTAACTCTCTGACAGTCGTCTAGCACGCCCTGTTTCCCTGATAATATGACACCCATCCTCTCCAGTAAACAAATTAGTTTTTGTTTTGTTTCAGTGAAAAAGATGGACGCCATGAGGGAGTCAGTCAGTACAATTCTTCACAAGACACCTAGCCCGGTATCGTCCAGCTCCAATGCCTCGTCAACAGGTGGCTCTTTCACTCCTCACAACTCGACCTCACCTGTCAACGCCACTGCGTCCAACGTCGCGTCGTCCAGAGCTGAACAGTCAAACATCGCGTCTTCTGGCGCTCAGAAGTCAAACCCTGCCTCGTCCAGTGTTGCCTCATCTAGCGCGGCGATATTCATCGTAGCCCCGAAGGCGCCGCTCTTAGAAGATCTCTTGACTCAGCTTACATCACAACTGTCTCAAATCAAAAACAACCGACAAGGCTTGAGTCAATCAGATTCTACCAAACTGCGCCAGTTGGAATTGCTGATTCCGCAGTTACGCATAGAATCACATCCAGTTGAGACGGCACCCGTCTCGCAACAGGCAGTGGCCGCTGGTGATCATTGTATAAATTAAAAACAGCCAGCCTTTTATATTTGTTTCTGGTGAGAGTCAGCCAACGACGTTGCTACAACCGAAGGAAAACACGTCAAGCCAGGATGTTCAACCACTAAAATATTCTCATATAAACTGACGAAGTGTTAATATCATTATATATTACCTGGATTGTGTACATTCACATGCTGAATAATTTCAATCAATATGTTAAGAGTTGAAGAAAACATCTTAGAGTTGCAAAGCTAATAACTATAGGCATACGCTCTCAGGTTGTTATATTGATCCTGATCCGTGTTCCGTCAGCTGTAAACGATATCCATCCATTATTCCACGCGCTGGGTCCTGGCAAATATAAAACGCTTATTCATTCAATTAACTGTATAATTAACTCACATATGGTGAGTCATGTTTCATATATAGATTCATATCTCTAAATGGAAATTCGGTACTAGTAAAAACGCAGACTTTGACCTTGTTGACAACCACAGTGACCAGACAGCGAGCAGACTTTGACCCTGTTCACGGCAGGGCCCCACCGAGAGCCATTTGACTGAGCTCGGCATAACCTATTGAAATACCGGAAACAACTGCCTCGTGGTACAGCGTGTAGATGAGCATTTTTCCATCAGTAGTTGGTGTTGTCATGTTGTGATCTTATTCCATATGAAAAGTATCCTTAAAATGGACGTCCGGAGGCTCTTTTTTACCACAACCTGTTTAGGGTGTGAGGTTACTAGTCTGTGCCTGTACCAATACCATGTTAGTCCAAACCACCCAATGAAGGCGACAACCCAGGGCGATGCCCATGTTTGCCGAGCCCGCCTTTCCGGCGGCTTTTGAGTTGACGTTGGCTCGATAGCTTCGTCTCTAGGATGTGTAAGCGTGGCCCTAGCCTCACGGAGCTTTCTCAGAAGCTTATTCTGGTTGAATTATTGAGCTTCAGCACCCTTTCGCCCTGCTTTTACCCTTTTAGTGTTTTTTGTAGGTCGTTCTGACTCACTAGTCACCCACTCCACTGCCTCTGCCTGATTATAGTTGGTTGTCTTCATGTTTACTTACTAAATTTGTTTGTTCAAATTAGCCGTGCTTAGCTGTTGTTAAAGCCACGGTTAGTTGAGCTAAGAACATGCCATAGCAATGATATTGCTAACATGTAGCAGTGCGTAGCGCGTGCCCAACAAACGTGTCGGCCTCGAGGTCTGTAATTAACTATGGCTGGTGTTCTGGTGGGATTGGTAGAGACATATGAGCAATACCTGAGTAAAACTATAGCACTGCCTGACGCAGAGTGTGCGGCATGCTAGCACCTAGCCGAGCCTCGTATCACACATACAGCTTTGTGATCTCTTTGTCAGACATTAATTCAACCTGGTCAATTGAAAGTCGCTGCTTACCAAGGAACTGACGGGCTTGACCCCCAGCTATGACAGTAGCAACCCTATCTCTCTTAGAAGACATGTCTTCTCTAGGCTCCGCTCGCTCAGAATCAGTGGCCACTGGGCTACCAGTGGCAGCGTCCTGTACAAGGAGTTGATCAATTATGGTATCAGGATCTTTTGAACCCAGCTGAACCTAGCGTCTGTAAGACACTACTACCCAAATAATTATAAGTAAACTGGTAACCGAGGCAGCGGCTGCTGCCAGGGCTAATATCGCTTATATCTACGGCATATGCAGTAGATTGATCAGTCTTCAGCAGCAATTTTGCATGCTCGGTCTTTGCTAGTAGCTGGCGTACTGAGGCGCGTTTTCCCCTTGTAGGGATCACATCATTCTCACGTAGGGCCTCTTCAAATGAGCCGCGGTCTTTGGTTTGGAAGAGCCCAATCGGGTCTGCTCATGTAGGTCCTTCAGCACAGAATTGTACTTTTAGATGAGGACCCAGACACTGTGCTGCACATGGCGGTCGCTAAAGGTCTGTTCGGATAACATGTCTTTCTTCTTGGTTAGGGCATTTGTTGGCTAACAGTCATCAATAGTATACAGGGTAGCCTCGACCTTAAAAAAATGATAGAAAGCCCTCAAGTGGTCATTAAGCCGCTCTCCTGGATCAACCGCGTACACCTCTGAATCATCCCAAAACCATTGCCGCGTCTGATAGGCCTCGTTGAATCGGATGGTAGGACAGAGGAGGTACTCTCCTAAAGACACGCAAAACCAGTTGCACTAAAAACCCCTTCCGTCTCATTATCTATGATCTATTATTATACATGTCGCTGTCACTCGGCGAGTTGAACTGACGTGGGTACCTGTGCCCCCAGCGGAACACTCGGGTGATGTTGGTTTTCGTCATCTAGGTAAGCGCATTCGACTTTGCAGGCAGTCCAACAAAGAAGAGGAACGAGCGGAAGTGGGGGTGTCTTTACATGGCCACCTAAAACCATGTTAGTAACTCCGTTGACTTACTTTATCAAACTGGGTTTTCCTTCGTGAGGGAAATGAATGCAATTCGAAACAGAGTAACCCCACAACAATTTCGTTAGGTGCAAACCATTTTTTGCGCGTGCTCGATTGGCGGGAATGCACACTTGATTGACAGGGCATTCAGCAATCCTACCAATCTGAAACTCTAATAGGAAATATCACGGAAAAACAGTACAACCCATTGCTCCAACGGGTGAATTGGTGAGTGCAACTACTGAGTAATTCTTAGTATTGTTAACTTGGCGAACTGCTATCCCCAGGTTATCTTGATCAGTCGCGTTTTTGGGTTTGTTTGTTAACTTGGCGAATTGCTTTCCCTCAGTTATCGTGTTCAGCCGTGTTTGTGGGCTGTTTGTGGAATGTTTGTTTGTATGTTAACTTTTTTCTTCTTCTTGCGATACACGTCGAAACAAAATTTCAAGTGGTCGGCAGCAATGATGTGCAGAACCGAGATGTTTTGTTTTGACCTTGATCCGAAACTAAGGTCAAGGGACCCCGAATATCTCCGTGGATAATCGTTCGATCTTTGCACACATTTTCTTAGCCTTGTTCAATAGCAAACGATTTCAAAATATATGTAGTAACAGTAAATTAATAGTTTGCCCAAGCGCCCCAGGTCGAAATTGTAAGCCAACTTATTATGAAGATTTCGACCACCGTTAATACACTTCCGATTGCAGTAAAAAATTGATCTTATGTTATCAGTGACAGCGTTAGCCGCATCGTATAATTTCATATATGTTGATGCGACACTTCAGGTAAGAAGTATTTCCGCGCATTACATTTTGATTTTTATATATGTTTATATCGTCTTGTAGCTTAACTTTTATAATTAACATGTTATATCAAAATATGCGTCATTTTCAAAGCGCGATGAGTTTAAAAAATGTTTCACATGGACAGCTTTCGTAAAAAAAATCACGAGCTTAAAAAATAGTCAATATCGGTGGTCAATATCGGGAAAAATAGGTCAGTTGCTGTCATGAACTGCGCGAATCGAATCGTAATATTTTATTGATTTTTCCGGTTCAGAATGCATCAAAGTTATAGCGAAAATTAAACTGGTCATGCTCTTTTTCCGTCCTTAATGGTCGTATCGAAGCTCATTTTATTCCGACCAAATAACTTTCACACGTGTTTAACGTTGGTCAGCTTCGTAATAGATCCCTTTTTTCTGTCTCATAACGCTGTTGTTTTTAAATGAAAGGTGTAATTGATTCGCAAAACCCAGATATTTTGTTTTGATCGTGAACAAAAACTACGGTCAAGGTCATCGATATATTTTTTAAACCAACAATATCTCCCTGGAAAATCATTGGATCGTTAAGACAATTACATATTATTGTAGCTGATCTAAATTGTAACCGTTATATATATATATACGTATATATATATATATATAGATATATATATATATATATATATATATATATATATATATATATATATATATATATATATATATATATATATATATATATAGATATATATATATCTATATATATATCTATGTATATATACTATATATATATGTATGTATGTATTATATATATATATATGTATGTCTGTATGTATGTCTGTCTGTATGTATGTCTCTGTATGTATGTAGTCTGTATGTATGTATGTGTATGTATGTCTGTCTGTGTGATATGTATGTCTGTATGTCTGTATATATCTGTCTCTATGTCTGTATGTCTGTATGTATGTATGTATATATATGTGTGTGTTATGTGTATATATGTATGTATGTATGTATGTGTGTATGTATGTGTATGTATGTATGTATGTATGTATATGTATGTATATGTATGTCTGTATGTATGTATGTCTGTGTATGTATAAATGTGTATTTTGAACGCTTATAAAACAGTCTATTGGTATGTCTGTATGTCTTCACCTGTATGTATGTCTATGTATGTATGTATGTCTGTATGTCTGTATGTATGTATGTATATATGTATGTATGTATGTATGTATGTATGTATGTATGTATGTATGTATGTATGTATGTATGTATGTCTGTATGTATGTATGTATGTCTGTATGTCTGTATGTCTGTGTCTGTCTGTATGTATGTATGTGTCTGTCTGTCTGTCTGTATGTCTGTATGTCTGTATGTCTGTCTGTCTGTCTGTATGTCTGTCTGTGTCTGTATGTATGTATGTCTGTCTGTATGTCTGTCTGTATGTATGTCTGTATGTCTGTCTGTATGTCTGTATGTCTGTATGTCTGTATGTATGTATGTATGTATGTATGTATGTATGTCTGTATGTCTGTATGTCTGTATGTATGTATGTATGTGCTGTATGTATGTACGTGTATGTATAAAACCGTCTATG
The DNA here is from genome assembly GCA_034190875.2 of Urechis unicinctus. Taxonomy (NCBI): domain Eukaryota; kingdom Metazoa; phylum Annelida; class Polychaeta; order Xenopneusta; family Urechidae; genus Urechis; species Urechis unicinctus. Next base: position 39,848,389 of record CM067350.1, on the reverse strand, counting down.
TCAGTACATGTATGTATGATAGTATGTATGTATTGGTATGTATGTATCTAAGTATGTATGTATGTATGTATAAATGTGTGTGCGTATTTTGAACGCTTATAAAACAGTCTATACGGTCCGATAGTAATGAACATTGATAACTTGTTCTTCGCGACAGCATAAGTCTCAGACATCATGGATGTCGATGACTTCACCTCCGGTCACGAAAAGCATCAAAATGTTCAAAACCTGACACAAGCTCAATGCTCAATTTTTAAATATACTTAATTATAAATAAAAAATCGTTAAAAAACTTGTAGCAGGTCGAAAATTTTGGTAGCAAAAACCCCAAAACTTCAATTAAGAATATAGGTATATAATTTTCTGCTCTATATACCTGACAGGTTTCTCACAAAGTAAGCTTGAAGTACATCGGGCGTCACTTTTGCTGGCTCTTCACTGGTTTGTTGACAAATGCCGACTGATAGCGCTGAACAAAGGTCGCCTCTACTCTCTGCTCGCCTTCACTAAGTCAATTGTCGTAAAAATTTTAACTGCTAATAAAATAGTAACTATCTGTTTAAAAGTCATAAACATTAACTGTGTTGCATTGGCTTAATGGCGCTGCAAGCCCACGTTTATATTATTCAAAAGGACTCAACTGTGAATAAATGTATATTGATTATTATACCATACAGAGAGTATGCCAGAGAGCGACAAAGCTGATGAGATATTAAATGAGATAACATCGTTGATGCTACTATGTTAGCTCATCTTCCAGCTAGGACTGATAACTTAAAGAGTGCACCTCATTAATGTTATCATATATGGAATGTGAGGTGTATGGTATATTTTCCTCGTCATTGTATTTAAAGCGGAATATCTTATAGTATATATCTACCCCACGTTGTAATACCTCACCTCGCACCACATTCCAGTGTATTCGAGTCACGACCTCTTTAGTGATCACCCTCAACTGAAGAGTTCTGTTTATGTCAGTTTTATTTCAGGATCGTTAACCACAAAAATCGTTGAAGAAAAGCATTCAACGTAAGTATGCACTAAACCGCTTTATTGCCTACCTTATGGGCGACGCTTGATATCAGCCCGTGTTATACGATGTGTGCTAGTTTTGTCACCATCAAAAATTCCGGAATATTTCTACTGAGATCAAACTATTTCATGTCGACATAAACCGAATGATTATAACAGGAATCACGGCTCCATGCCAATTGTAGTATATGTTCTGGAGTAAGTTATGTATGTCGGCACGTTAGAGTAGTTGAAGGTTCTGGTCAACATTACAGCAAAAATATATATTGTTCGTGCAGCCTACCATACTCGCTCTGGTCATATAATAGATGCAAGTGACAACTAAAACGAGTCGTTCATTCCCCAAGTATTTATTATTTAGCGAACGTTCATTCAATTAATTGGAACATTATAAACATTTTCGCAGGTAAAATGCAATATACAGTGCTGTAATATAGCGTGTAATCTATACTCACTACAACATACACGTTACCTGTATATTCACTGTAGCCCAGACACCATATCCTCTACACACCGAATTAGTCAAACATCCTATCATTAAATGCTCAGATAATAAATGACAAACCAATTTACGAAAAATACTAAAATATACACCACTAACAGTACGTGACATTTGGGGTATTACGCAGGATAAGAATTGTACCCACCGGCTGTACTTTTCGTATCAATGGTACAACAGTACAGGACAGGGTAATAACTATAGTATTCGACCAAGCTTGGGGTATTCCTTCTTCACGCAGGTAAAAACTGTACGAGAATTTTAGTACCCAGGGTGTGCCAAGAGCAACCACCGCACAACAACAAAATACCATGTCATACCTGCACCAAGGGTAACAACTGTACACAATAAAAATAACTGTGCCTAGTATAGCAGATGACCGAGCGCAAAGGCTGTACAAGTGATACTCTACTTGTTATTTTCGCTATTTTTATGCCTATTGTGTGATGTGTATTAGCAGTGGACAGGATCTGCGAAACGAGAATGCTACTGCTCTCATAAATCACAATGACTTCAACCCAGTATATACATGCAATTTTGTTTATAGCAAGGCAGCGTCACCTAACAATGGCTGCGTGTTATTATAAGAAAGCAATCATCGCAGAGCCACTTGAAGTGAATCCTCTTAGCAGAGCTATCCACTGTTTGATAAAGTTCCTTGAATAAAGGGCCATTTTTTTGATTCGCGATACAGGTTGCAATTTTTGATTTTTTTTTCTTTCTTTAATCGTTAGGTGTCAAAAATGCGCAGAACAGAGAGGTTTGGGTTTGACCTTGTTTCGAAACAAAGGTCAAGGTCATCGAATAAATGAAAAACTAGTATCTCGAATAACTTTGTTAATAATGGTCGGATTGTTAAATAATTTACATCATTGTGTAGCTCATTCTAATTACAAACTTATTGTAAATATATGTACTCATCGAACAAAGAGTTTTACCAAGCGCCTAAGGTCGAAAAATCGTGGTATCGGTCCAAATGGCAACATAAAACCGTCATAAACGGTAATAAAAATTAAATCAGATGATCAATACGTCCATGCTTTAGAATTCCATTTTAAAACAGTTCACACATTCTGAAAGTTCAATGTAATTGTATACTTTTTTTACATCAATATAATTGTAAATAAAGCATCGAAAGAAAAAACGCTCTATGTCAAAAAATTCTTTACCCAAAATCTCGAATCTTTCGCAATTTTCGAAATGTTTAAGATTTTTTTTTAAATGGAAGGTCTCACTAACGCGCAGAAGAGAGCGGTAACGTTTTGACCTTGACCTCATATTAACGTCAAGGTCACGTTGTAAATTCTTTATTAGTGGACAGCTAGGCTGCTGTTTATACTTTTGTTTTGAACATGAAAACAGCTATAACGCCCGTCATTTACTGTTAGGGATGTAAACTATCTACCCCAGTGTATTGTTTGGTCTTCATTTTAGACTCACATACCCTTTTCAGCTGACAGGAACCACGTGTCGGTAAAATTTTACGACCGTATAGCAGAATCTCCACAATTCGCGTGATTTTGGCCTTTATTTTCGGAAATATTTATTAAATAAAAAAAGTTATGAACTATTCGATTGATCGCCCATACATACGGAGCTTACACCTTGATTATATAAACACAACTAGACAACGAGGTAGCTACAAAATATATTGTGTTATACTGCATTATAATTAACAGATCATGGCGAATTACCCCGACGGTGAGGTTGGCATTTCTTGATAGTCTGGTATATCCAACATATTGGTAAGGTTCCATTGTTCAAAGTGTGCGCTAATTAATTTATGATATAACTGCTGCCGTTCTCCTTCAGATATTTGGGAGATATGAAGCTGTGGATGACCACTCTGCTCTTTGCGGTGCTGACTGCCCTTATAACAAGCCATATACTATTCTTTAAATATGGTGGTTAGTGCTTGCCTTGTACATTTAAACAGAAAAAGAATAACACACACACACACACACACACATATATACATATATATATATATATATATATATATATATATATATATATATATAGATATATATATATATATATATATAAATATATATATATATGTATATATATATATATATATTTATATGTATATATATATATATATATATATATATATATATTATATATATATATATATATATTGACATATACGCATATGTATATATATGTATATATATATATGAATATATATAAAATAAATATACATATAATATATATATATTTATATATATGTATATATATATATATATATATGTATATATGTGGTATTTTTTGTACATATACGCATGTATATGTAGATGTATATATATAAGTCTGCTATATTTATATGAAAATAAATAATATACATATAAATATATGTATATATTAGGAGGGTATATATGTATATCTATATATATACAATATATATGTTAATATATATATATATCCTATATAAAGGGTACATATGATGCGCCCACATATGCATGTATTTGGGATAACAATGATAATATGTAAGCTGAATATATGAGAATAGGGATGGGGTGAAGAAGGTCTGTGAAGTCTATATTGATGTAATGTTATTAATGTGAATAAATATATTCAGATATGAATATCTTATATATTTATATGCATATATCTATATACATATATAATATATATATTTATAGGTATGTTCATATATATATATATCTATATGTATATAGTATATACATCTGTGGTAGGATTTAAGTTGTAACAATGTGAATAAGCTGTAAGCTGTAACATATGAGAATAGGGATGGAGTGAAGAAGGTCTGTGAAGTCTGCTATTGAGATGAATGTTAATTAATGTGAATAACAATGGGGCTTCAGAATGTCTTTGTAATTTTCCACGTTTACCTGTGTTGTTGATTGTAGGAGGGTTTAAAGGTAATGAGTATGTTCTATAGAAATACATGGGAATAACAATGGGTTAAGTATATTCGCTACCATTTGAGGTAAAGGCTTTTGGTCATATGATGCGCCCACATCACTTGAGAATGACGCAATCGCTTTGGGATAACAATGAACTTGGGAAGACATGTTTGAACGTGTTAGCAAAGTTGAAAGGGGTGGTGGTGGTGAAGGTGAAGGGGAACCACGTGATATGATGTAAGGCGTTGTTGAATGTGCTAAAAAGAGCTGGGAATCAGACTATGTATATATATATATATTTTTAAATATATATATATATACATTTATATATATATATATATATATTATATATATATTTTAAATATATATATATATATATAGATATATAGATATATATATGTATACATGTATATGTATATATATGCAAATAAATATACATATATATATATACATAAAGATACATATATAATATGTGTATATATATTTATATATATCGTTATATATATATACATATATAGATATATGCATATATAAATATGTGTAAATAATATAGATATAAGGATATATATATATAGATATTTAAATATAAATATACTTATATATATATTAATGTTAAATAGATAGAGATAGACTCTATATCTAAATATATAGATAGAGAGACAGGAGATCTGCAGATACAGAGAGAGAGAGATACATAGAGAGAGAGATAAATACAGAGAGATCTCTCTCTCTCTCTCTCTATATAGATATCTCTATCTCTCTATAGATAGATCTCTATCTATCTATCTATATATATATATCTATATATATATATATATATCTCTCTATATATATATATATATCTCTATATATCTATATATATATATATATATATATCTATATATATATATATATTTCCTACATGTAAAGATGACACCAGACTTCGGAAGCACAGATATCAAGATGTACATGGAGATGGTAAGCTCAGTTAATCTGTTTGTGCTAAAAATAATTCCGGTATGTTATGGTGTAATGATTACCACACAATAGATTAGCTAAGTCTCCAGGCCCCCACCACATATAACATTTTGTCGCGTTTGTTTTTATACATAGGTGGCAATGATAATGTTGTTGATCAAGAATGGCAATCTCAACGACAGGTATGTTTACAGTCGACTGACATGTATTTTAAACTGATATTTGTCAGCATCTTGCTTACAATTTGCCGTTTGTGCTCACATTCATTATGCGTGGCTAACTCTTTGTTTTCTTAAATGCTTACCATGCAAAGTACACGAGTACTGAATTTACAGATGAGCATATCTAACCAAACGTACAAATACTCTCAACAACCATTCTACCAGACAGTTCTCGTAACACTTGGAGTAATTTCTATTTGTTTGCTTTTGTGTGTTCCTTTCCAGCACTTATTATCACTACAACGGCCAGCAAAGGTGTTTATGCTTGCCTATATGCGAGGAGGATCATCTTTCGGAGGAGAATTATTTAACAGGGATCCTAAAGGAATGCTGTGGTATGAACCACTGGATCAGTTCTACATGGCGTACCATGGAACATGGAAATGGGGGCTGCCTATGAGCTATACCATGAACTCAAATCTGACACAAAGGTAATCACGTTTTTCTTTTGTATCAGTACAAGTCGCGTCTATTGGTTTGTATTAATTGTAAGTCTCATTTGAGCATGAATGAAATATATGAGGCTTCAAACTAGCTGCTCTTACTTGCCGGTATCGAGAAGTCTGAAAATATAAACATTACAACATTACAAAATCAGAGCTTTAGTCTTTTTTTCAAGCTAAACTAAATTGTTAGTTTTTGGCCAAAAAAACCGGTATAATAGCGATTGAATATCAATTGTTTGAATTGATCACATGTTGGAAATTATGTCAGCCTAGTTAAGGAGGCGAAAATCATGGCATTAATTTATACTTAAAGTTCTGTAGACAGTTTTATGCAAACACGCACAACGAATCTATGTGTGGCGCAAGGCAGTTTCTGCTGTAAAATCTTGCACAATACTGAGTTAATTGTATAATGCACGTTGACGTCAGACGTTGTTAAATCAACGCTTCAGTATAGGCCGTAACTCTGCTCCTCTTGTGAACAAAAATGGTGGCCCTAGAATATCTTTTAAGATAAATTTTAAGGAGTTATGTAATAGTTTGCTATACATGCCTTTCGGTGTGCATAGAACCAATAAAGTCAATGTGCAGTCCGATACTGCGACCATCCGTATAAAGAAATGTAAATCTGTTGTTAATTGTTTGGCAATGATCATTGCAACTAATTATACACGTCTATGAAGGTATTCACACACTGATCTGTTGCAGGTCCCTGACCAGCCAGGAAAAGTCATGGTTTGTGGATTACTTCAAGGATATCTTTACCTGTAAGTACGAGCACTTGCCACAAGAAGCGTTGACACATGTCAGTTTCATATCCCATTCAAGAGCACTTCGCTTAATGAGTCGTTGTGCCAGAGACTCGAGTAGCTGCAAGTCTCACATCAGAGGTTTGTGTGGCTCTGTCGATAATCACACACGTGATATGGACCAGTCATGGCGGAATAAATGTCCACAGATCATTCAGTTGTTGAAACGTTTGAATCCTTTAAGTTACTCGTCTGAGATTGAGAGGGAAATCACGACACAGTTGAACATTACGTCTACATCTGTCAGCTTGAAGCCTTTCTTCGCTCATCACACATGCATGCAAGTCATCAAGGCAAAGTTATCAAAATGTTTGAAGAAAGCTGTGGGTACTTGTAATTCCAGTCGTTTGCATGCGGTCGAGGTTCTGCGTGCAAACATGATGGATCTTGAGGACCTCATACGGGAAGTACCCGATATATTTGTGATATATTACGTGAGGGACCCGCGGGCTATAGCTGCGTCTGTTCTTAACGTTGCTTATCTGAGATCAAATCAGACAATAGGAAAATCGATGTTGGCTGAGGTGAAATATATTTGCAGTAAAATGGCCGCAGACATACGAGAATACAGGAGATTAGACCGAAAGTTTCCTGGGGTGTTTCTGTTGACAAGATACGAGAATTTGGTGTTGGACAGTGCCACGTTTGGAAGGCAAGTATATAGCCATTTGGGCCTTGTGGATGCTACTAAAGAGTGGAAGGTTTTTGTGAAAGGCGCGTTGCATGCTAAAAGGGATGGCGGGGGCACATTTGGTGTGGTAAGATCGAATGGAACGGCTAGTATCGATAAATGGAGGAAACATCTTGATTCAAAACAGCTGATGACAATCAATGATTTTTGTGGAGACACTCTCGACTATCTGAGTTATACTTTGTGATTTTTCTGGCCGATCACTATCCTCTTTGGAAGATGGTTTGCATATTTATGAAGGTCAGTGTGTGGTATGTATTTTTGGTGAAATGTCCATTTGTTTATATATCATATAAATGACTGGGAATTAATTTTCGAGTGATATCTGTCGTTTGCATTTCATGGGTAGAACTTTTAAGTGTGCTGCTTGAAGGCAACCCCCCTCCCCATCTATTATATTCAATGGATGTTTAAAACCCGTGCCTTCCCAGCCCACCCCCCGCAACCCACTACATTCAACACACGTTGAATATATGAAGTACTGATACAGCACCACTCTTTTAAATGTATGGTGGCTCCGAAACACCGCTACCAATATACATTATGCTATTGCAGGATTAGGGGCTTGCTTGTTCCGTCTCAGATATGTCAGTGGCATCATCCCTCCCACGTCGTGTCGCCTCGTATTCTTACAGTTCCCCACAAATTGTCCGTCTTTCCCTTCCTACCTTCTTCTTGCGCGTAGTAGTCTTCAACGATCATCGGCTTTCAGTATGACTGCCTTCACTTATGGTTCTTAATAATGAACAAGCAGTTCTGAATAATGAAATGTTCATGTTAGCATTCATACTGGGATGAGAGTTCACTGTGTATTATTTGATGTGAATAAAAGTTAGTGTAAAGCGGACGTCGTCAGAGTTACTTTCAGGACAATCTTTCATTTTTACTTTACCTTTGTATGGTATCGGGTCAGTTGGCCCCCGGGACGATCAGCCTCCGGGTCGATTCACCCTCGCCAGGGCGTTACGCCCACGGGTCAGTTTGCTCTCCGGGTCGATGCGCCCCTGGGACGATACGCCCCCGCATCGATACTGCCCTTGTTTTACAGAAATGAATATACTTAATTCAACATATTTCATTTAATAAAGGAACAGTATTAGTGAATTCATATCTGTTGATATGAAATAAATTTAATGCATAATGTCTTCAGTCAACAAAAACTATACATCGTACCATTGCCCCCGGATAGAGTGCTGTAGGGGCGTTTGGACTCGGCGTCCAGGGCATTTGGCCGTGCCGTCGTTCGGGGACGACATGCCCCTTGAACAAAACGCGTACAGACACAGAAACCGAGCCCCAGAAAAATATGTGGCATTAGCATATTATGTTATAATTGATCATTTATAAAAAGCCAGTGAAATAAAACAAGACTACGAAGTGAATAGAGGAATATGCAGCGCGCATATGTATGCATATAACTCTATACAACTCGGGCTCTTTATTCAACATTCATAAAGCATACATGACAAAAATACAAAGTAAAGAGAGGATAACAAACATAAAGCGCACACAGAAATACATATCACTCAATACAATTTGGGGTCTTTATTGAACAAACATAAAACATACATCAAAACAAACATGATACAAGTCGGACTCTACATTTATAGAACTACGCAATTGCATTTCGAAAAGTGGAATAGATAAGCTGAGCACACGGATACGATAAGAGTGCTCTGCCACGTGACACGTGGTGAGTTGTTAGCGGGAAGCCTTATGAGTACAAAGCACATCTCGCTGCTTGGACAAAGGTTCAGCCCGATTGCCATTAAGTCAATGTGTCGTGTACAACCCGACTGCCATTTTCGCGATCAACAATAGGAAAGACCGATATTGTCTTGTGGTGTTTCTGTTGACCTGTTGACTAAATACGAGAATATGGTGTTGGACAGTGCCACATTTGGTAGTCAAGTGTATAGCCATTCAGGCCTTGGTGATAGTACAAATCAGTGGAAAGTTTTTGTGAATGGCACCTTGCACGCTAAAAGCAATGGAAGGACTAGTTTTGATTTAGTTCGGACTAACGGATTGGCCAGCGTCGATAAATGGTGAAATAAAATTGACTCAAAGAAGCTGAGGCCTTTCTTAAATCTCCTTCTGTTGTTAATTGTATCGCCTGAGAATCAGGATTGTAACATTTTGTATAAGTACGGTAATATTAATTATGTTATTTGACTGGTCTTTTTTCTGAGATTTGTATACCCACGGAAACAATTTGACAATATATATATATTAACGGTGAGAGATGTGCTGAAAACCCAAAATCAATGTTGCATAGGAGTATTTTAAGATTCAAATGCTCAAAATAGCAGAATTCAATATGGCCGACAATTTGCGCTGTTATAAATACATATTGGGCAACAAAGGTAACGTAAGGCAAGAATAGGGTCTAAAGGCAGACCAATACTAATGTGTTATATGTTGCCTACTTTAGTAAAGAAACTATGAGGAGATAAGAATGACCTGATTGAGCGGCTGCCTTTCCATATAAATGGAAAAAAAGCGGAAAATCCATGTGAATAAAAAAGAGCAAGAAGTGGGCAAAGAAATAAATGCGAACGATGACTCTAGCGTATGTCATCACCGGCCAATGACTTGACTAAGCTATTCAAGCCTCCCGTCTTGTTATAACCCACCAATATTAGTCGCAACCCACGGTAATAATATTGCCCCTTGTTTGTCAACCTCCATGCCATACAGGTGGACACAATGGGCCTATGCTACCTCCAGATCTACATTGGGCACAGGGAGGGGCGTATGGGTTGGTGTTGAGGGGCGATGGTGGTTAACAAGGCTAAAAGTTATCAGCTTATAATAATGAAATGACCACCGTGTTATACTGTTACATCCTGAGAATTGCATACTCTTTTTGATGCCTCAAATAGTTACCTTCTTGCTTAAAAGATTTACTGAACGCGATGATAGTCGCAATAAAGGGTATGCATGCGGTCGGAGATGACACTGGCGTCCAAGATTTCATTTCTGCCTTGAAAACCACAAGGCTACATGATGTTATATGGCCACGTATGGGAAAAATATTACAACGCACTATTGGTTAATGTACAAAAGAGTTCATAGCTTCGCTAAGAGGACTCAATTCAAGTGCATCTGCGGTGATCGCCACCCTAATTATAATACACTACAATCGTAAGGTGGCGCTACCGTGACACAAACAAAAGCACATGGGAATACCGGACTGACGCCACTGTAAATAATGATAACGGGAAAAATGTCGCTTTGCAGAGCCTTTCCACTGCCAAAACACGTCGCACAAAAGTTAACTTGATAAATTGCCCGGTCTGGGGTAAACCTATCGAAATCAGTTTGCCTCTCAAAGTGTCTGCGCAGTTAACGATCCTCGATCTTTCATGACCTTGCTACAGATGTGGTTTCTAGATTGTCAATAACTCTCTTGATCGAGGAACTGGCCTGGGGTTGACATTAAAAACTGTTGGGTTGTCTGGGACATGTGAAGTTTTCGAGCAAAGAGTTTATAGCTACGTTTCACTGTGTGGTGATTATAAAATATAAACGAAATACACCCCAGACATCAGGCGACGATACTATGAAATCATCAAAAGCGTGTGGTTTTAAGAGAACCTATGACAAGACGTTATGACAAAACGCCTCTGTTCACAGTTTGCGTTTTCACTTATTTCCTTGTGCGGAAGGCTAGTGTGAGCACTCTTAGCGAAGCTATAAACTCTTTGGTTATACCTTGATAGAGTTATCACTCAAAACGTAGAGCATATAGATATGCAACATGGGTATTCTTCTTTTAGATGCATGATACCATGATTTATGTAATATGACTACGTAAATTGTGCTCGGCGTAAAAACATATATCTTGCTGTATTATGGGAATGGAATTGTCTAGGGAAACATGTCACATTCATGTTCCACAAGGCAGACCCAACTATTAGTAAAAAGCATTCGAATACAACAACAACAAACAGATAAAGTGTATGTTGAGATAACATACAGCGTAGAAGATTGCTCTATCTTCGGCCTTCATTGCCTTGCTGGCTTGATTTTTGCACCGGATATGAGGCAGCAGCATAGCTGCCCTGTTAAGGAACTTTATTTCATTCCATAAAGCATAAAACATTGTGGTTCTTACAATGAAACTGTAATAAATGCACAATGATATTAAAAAAAACCTCACGCTACTCTGTCACCTTTGCGAACAAAACCTTCGTTCTGTCGTATTGTAAATGATAATCTTCAATGCGGTGAGCCATATCGGTTGCAAGAATATTCATAATTTATGTGCCAGGGAGGGCCGGGTTTGCACAACTGTTTTTTGAAGTTAAAAATATATTTGGACTCATTTGTAAGCTCTGTCTCTTACGTCGCAATCTAGATATAAGCTCTGCATGGCCTTTAACCTCCGAGTTGTAATCAAGTTGACGCTAAATAAGTACAAGATGAGATCTTAAAAAAGAGAGGCCATCAGCCTCAAGTCACAATCTCCAAAAAGGAAAGCGTGTATCAAGCATGTTTCGTCAATAAAGCTTCCGTTATGTATATAATGCTCTTGCCAAAACGTAATAGCATGACTCTTATGTATGTGGAGTGCTCTGGAACCTTTTCAAGCAATTGAATTGAATGCACAATCATAAACTTCATGACAGTCGATCATCACAACAGACGACCTTTAACTGCTCCATATGACGTCAGAGTCGGGAATCCCCACTTCCCCCCTCATAAGCGGAGAGAGAGTTTTCGTCTGAGTAGATATATTGTAACTCCGGACAAGTTAAGGCTTCTGAGATTACCGGGGACACTTCAGCCATGGCCTCAAACGACTTGGTGCGCAAAATATTATTCAATTTCTCCGATGAAAGAAAGTCTATTTGTAATTAATATGGGCGAAATTAGGTCTCTAGGTCCTACAATCAGTCGCAGCTAAGTGAAAACGGTATGTATTGCCCAGTACTAGGTACAGTTAGTAAGCCAATATAAGTATTATGCCTATCAGAAGCAAATCCAGTGGGGAGTTTAAGCACACATGGCGAGGTTTAGGTCTTATAGCTTGTAAAGTTATTACTAATCGGCTTTTGCTGAAGTTTTGGGATTGGTGAAGTTTTTGGGTTAGGCATTCTTTAGTCCAAGAACTCTGGCCTTAATGTGCAGTTGACATTCAGTATGATTCCAACTCTATTTACTATATCAACGCAAAGGACAACCTTTGCACCGGCACGCAATCACCCCATTTTGAGCATTCCATTTTATCCCTCACAAAGAAATAAAGTTCCTTCGCCATTGATAGCGCACCTCTATTTATAGAAATACGGAGGAGGACAACATGGCATTCACTTGCAAAAGCCATCTGTTATCCCAAACAGTTGCATCGAATTATGATTCACCAACAGTTGGGTAATGAAACAAACACTGGTGATATTTTAAGCAAAAATTAGAAATACGAATTTATTAAGTTTGGCATTGTAAGATTTTGTTACGCAATACAATACAACCCTTCTGTAAAGTTTCAACTATACAGGCACCCTCAGGTGTGATAGATCTCGCATTGCAGGATATGAGACATTAAGTCATTTAATTATTTGGCCATCATAATTTAATAAAATGAAATCATCCACTGCTGCTAAATTAGAACTAACAGGAGGCAACCTATTTACCGTGGGTTGCCACTCGTGTCTGTGTTTTATGGGATCCTTGTGGTTGAGTTGACAGCGCCCTATACTAACCTTACCTATATGATTCAATTTGTAAATGAACTCTCGCACTTTGGAAAATGATATTAGTGATTCACAGCTCACAAACAAATCCGAACATCTAGCATGAGTAAATAATCAATATAATCTCTTTATATTACTCCCACCTTTCAAGGCGCCATATAACACATTAGTGTTGGTGTGGCGTTAATTAACACTAAGCTTACCTTACCTTATCAATATGGTTCAATTTGCAAATAAATTCTTTCAATTTGGAAAATGATATTGGTGATTCACAGCTCACATGGATCTAGCATGAGTACTGTTTAGCACATGGCATCATCGGAATAGAGGAATTTTCCCGTGTCATTAATGAAAACTCCATCATTTTTTAAGCCTGATTTGTCTACCTTTGTCTAACATTTGTCAATCAAGGTTTTATTTAACCGTTCCAAGAAAAAATTATCAAATGTTGCCAAATGGGCTTGACTGGTGATCAGTTGGTTCACAACAGTTGTTCAATGATCTCTGATGATGGATGTTGGATGAAATGAGTATAATTTTATTGCATTATTTGGAACCCTGCACAAACAAGTGTGCTTACATGAATTGTGTAGATTTTGCAGATGGAACCGGCAGAAGTAAAAGTGGAGGACACTCCTTATGGATAGAGGGCTGATGAAGCTGGCATTGTTTGTATCAGTTATAGAAGGGCATTGGTTACATTCAGGATCAAGTTAGGTTTGCATCAAATTATTGTATCATAGATTGCTTTTAGGAGTATAGGAAACCTTGGTCTTGTCCCGGGTATGGGTGGGGCGAAAGGACCACGAAAACCCGTACCCGTCGTACAAGGTTACAATGAAAAAAAGCATGCCGCATTGTACAAGGCATCATACGAATATATAACCTGTTGTACAATGTGAAAACGGCAAAAAATATACCCCGTCATGCAAAGAATCATGTAAATGAAGAACCCGTCATGCGATGGCAAAATGGGGCATGCGGCTTAGATGTAGTCTGCGTCCCAGACTCCAGGGGTTCCGCTACGCTTCTCGCCCTAGAGTCTACGATAAGATAAGGTCTTAAACTGGCGCGTCTGAATATTCATTAGACACGTTCGTTAATCTTCGTGACCAATCAACGCAAAGGTTGTGACCCGGATTGACCTTAATTGCGCGTGTCTGGCTTGTGATACGCACCCTCGGTTCTATGTGACGTCATGGACATTGTAGTGGTCTGCGTCCAATGAGAACACATTGAATGTCTTCTGGAATTATGGGGCGTCTCAAAAGTTCAAATTGGCACCACAACAAGCGCTTTAATCGCTTAGCTGCACGACAGTATGTTTACGTAATAGTCAGTTAAAAAGAACCAGTTGTGTGTCTGCTTCTCTCGCCGACTGTGTGATTAACGGTGCCACTCAGCGTGAAACAACAAATCAAGTGTTGTAGAATGTGTGCCCGGCTCATGAAAATCACTCGTCAGGTTGGACAAGTTCTTCGGAACTTGTAGAACTAACCAAAGAGAGACAACGACTCAAAAGTACCCGAGAGTGACCGAGAGACACGGCTTGTGATTGGAGCATCCCAAATCTGGGATGCCTGTCCAGTTCAAGACATAAAGCTCGCCTTGACCTGAATGCGAGACTATTGAATATCAGTAACCTGTAAACAGCGCCCGCAGCCATCAGGCTAGGGGACCTTGACTAGAATAGATGCTTAATCATCAAAACACAGATATGTTGGCATCGTGAGAAGAGTGTGGTTGATTCTTGGCGCGTCACATAGGGACCTACTAATTGCATTTGCATTATCAACGATCGATAGAAAATCCCGGGGAAAAAATCTCAACATGCTTTATATAAATTTGTTATTCAACCAATTGTATAGAAATACATTAGACAGTATCTGGAGTAAGCTGGAGGTAAAATTTGCTCGCTTTTTTCTATTAAATTACCGCACATGTCGACAGCTCCAATGTTCAATTATACAAATTCATCTTTGTTAGTTTGTAGTGTGCCATAGGTCGTTACATAGGTTATAGGCTCGTAATGTTGATAGAGATTTCCTGTGGAATCCTCTCTGGATCACGGTGTGGACTCTATCTGCGCAGATGGAAAGTCACAAGTGAACCAGCAGACTTGGTACATTGATGTTCATCCGATTTTGTTAGATATAGCGCAATCGCTCACAATGTTCGCTGGCTCTGATAATGAAACTTTTAATATTTTTGAATCTTCGTACTTCTCATATGGCAAACATGATATGTTGATTCAACACAATTTTAAATTCTGACACTCCAATGTGGCTCATTGAAATAATTGCGTTTGCTGCGTATCTAAGGGTCCGGGTTTTGCTGCCATTGATTCTTAAGTGCTAGAGCCAAGATCTGATGGATACGTGTCGTGGACTTGATACTGTGGGTATATTTCTATAACTGTGCATCCTGTCACACCCAGGGCAATATAACCATGTTGGGGAAAGGTGTGATTTAAACAATGATGCCGAATTTAACATCGGTAGTAGTTTTAAAGATGGTATGTGAGTTGAAATCTAGCTTTGATATTTATTCTAGCACCTATGGCTATTTAAGCACCAAGTTGAAATTTAGTGTGGTTGCTAAATCCTGCAACGGAGGTGGTAAGAATAACTGCATATCACACCCACTGAGCAAACTGAGGGTGCTCCCTAATTGACAGCGGAAAATGGTATCTTGTTCAACTTATGTGGCTGTTCGGGGAAAACTGACGTCGACGTCCAAAATACTTGCGTGATTCATATGTTGTTTTCTCTAAAATTACATCATGGATTGTTATTTAGCATGGCAGAAAGTAAGACAAGGTAATAAACTTTGGATTCTACGTATTAAAAAAACCAGTAGAAATCAGTAGATTGAATTTCTGAGAGCAAGTAAGAACCACTGTTATTGAATAGGACCCATGCGATCCGTTGAGAGTATTTATCCATAACCACACTTCCTAATGGAAATCAGCACACACTGTATAATTAATTGTATATTAATTCATTGATTGTTGCATGCTGTTGGAATGCAAAATTTGGAAATTATGTTTAATACTTTATGATTATATCCGACTGCAGTTTGGATTCAGCAGTTTTCAGGATCCATATAATACATTTAATGCTTTGATATTCCAGTTAATATATCGTTGCTAAATTATGTAGTTTAATGGATTTTGCTGCTTTAGAGAAGTTTCAATTCCAGTGGAATCACTTATCACCCCAATCAAATAGCTAACCTGGAATGTCTCTCACTTATCAACCAAATGATATAACCTTGTATGTCTGTCACTATTCACCGAAATCAGATAGCTTACTTGGTATGTCTCTTTATATTCACCCCAATCACATGACAAACGTTTGTGTCCCACTTATCACCCCAATAAAATAAGCTTAATATCTAAAATCTTAATAATTCTTAACTTGTCTCCCCTACCAACTAGCTAAAGTAGTTTGTCTGTCGCTTACAACTCCAGTTAGATAGCTACCCGGGTGGGTGAACCATTTGTCACTCCCACCCGCTAGCCTACTTGCTAGCTAGCTGGGTGTGTCAATCGTTTATCATCTCAGCCCCATTCATTGTGGAGTTATTACAAGCAGTCTGGTGGAAATTTTACTACCTGTACGAATCATGCTATGGAAATCAAACAAGAATAAAACTGTTCCCTTTTTAAACTCGACTACGAAAACAATGACCATAGATTTCTGACAATGTGGACTATTATCGTAGTATAGTGTCATTGTACTCAACATATCCTATTTGGACAATAGGATGGAGTATGACATTTGTGAACTATAAAAGTAATTAAGTGTACACCATTAGTCGGGTCATGACCTCATCCAGGATTATAAAGTCACTGGGTTTATAGAAACAGGCTATCGTGCTAAACACACTGGCCTATCTTTAGGTTTCATTGTGGGGCCATGCTGTGACATCCCTTTTGCCTTCTTCTTGCTTAGCTTTCATGGTAACTTATGCCGAGTATTTTAAGTATGCAAGACTTATTTGGAGAAATTATCACCAACTGCAAACAGCAGCAGAATTAAAACTCTGCACCGTGTTGCTGTGCATTCGGGCACATATTTCTGACTTTCTACCTAAAGTTGCGCTCACCATTGTAAGGTGTATATTTTGGTTGTCTAATGATTGTGCACTAAGGAATATATCGTGATTTTGGAATAGACATTATAGTTTGGAATGTACTGTAACAACGAGATCTTATTGTAGTAGCAGCTTTCCGATCTATGTCACTCCACAAGAGCAAAACTCTTCTGTTATTTCTTTTATAGGGATGTGATACTTGTGTGTTTACCATAGGGTTGGCTGGCCAGGAGCCTCAATTCGCTGCCCATCAGAACCAAATCTAAATGAGAAGTAGAGATCCTGTAGCCACCCTGTATGTCACTGTGTTTTCCAAACACCTCTGTAAAGCCTTGCCATAATTGCTATGGTCGCTATGGCTACTCCCTATATCTGTTGAATAAAGTGCACATGATCTATGAAAGTGATTGGATGGGCTGTGAGTCTGGGTGTTTGCTCTTCTTATGCAAAATAAATATTTCTTTGTTATGATAATCCTGGGAGAAAGTTTTCTTCTTTTAACTTTTATTTTTGTAGTCAGCATGTTTTCTGTAAAGCTATAAGTATATATATATTTTCTATTTGTTGCTAATATTTGAGAATTTAGTTTCTTTTAATAAAGTACGTATATAACGATTGTGCTAGTTGATGATAATGTTAAATGTAGTTAGGAATATATCACCATTAGTGCTAAATGACCCGGTAAATGTTTAAAATTTATTAATGCTGTGTCATAGGTGATTTAAAGTTGTTAGGTGTAAAGCTCTATCTTCTTCATTATGAGTTTTATGATCATGTCAATAAAATTAGTGATGATTTCTTAATCTGGGCAATATTAAGTACCACTTCTGCTAATAAGTGGCCATGGAAAGTCGTTTGTTGTGCATCAAATCACAATCTATTATTTCTTATTAGTTTCTCACTTCATGTGGCTACTAAGTACCTGTAGCCTGATCAGTTAGGTGTGCCAGTGATATAAGTCTCTCCTGGACCAATAATTATTTCTCACATCCTCCAGAGCAGTGTTGTTTTACCATGTTGCTTTCCTGCCTTTACGACCGCACCTTGTGTGAAAATAAAATGACATCTTTCTCCTTGTGTTAAGCTAACATTGTTTGTGGGATCCCAAGCATTCTTCATGTATTTAATCTTGACCAGGTTAGCAGTTAGAACTGCAGGCATTGCTAAGGATATTCACCATGTGTCATTCAATCCCTGGTCTTATTGAGTCACTTTTGTTGAACACATATCAGTTGTTTTTCCAACATAATTGATTATTGATGTCAGCGCCTCTCGCATGTACCGACTCAACTTCTACGGCTTCCCCACCCTACAGTTTGTCAATCAGTTTTTAGTTCATGCATGACGCAGTACATACATCATAATGATTATTTGGGCAGATTTAACCGCTATGATATAAGTCTGGTTCGACATTGAATGATCCTAAGCCTACAACAGTGCCTTTCTTTTCTTGAATTTTTGTTTGTTTCTAGGTAGTTTTCAGTTAAGAATACATATAAGAATTCGTTTAATATCAATTCGCGGGTAATAGAATCACATACTCGGATTTAAGAATTATCTCCTGTACTTCAATGACATTCATTATTATTTACTACATGAGCGATATTAGTTTTAATACTGTCACCCAACCCAAAATATTGGTCACATGTGCAAAAACATTTCTTTAACAATTTGGCAGTGGAGTGAATATTTCATTTTGATATCCCAGTCTGCGGCACGCGCTAATATTGTCTCGACATTGATTAAAGAGAAGGCAATCTAATCCCTAATAAAAGCATCTGTTCGCCTCAGTGGTAATCCCCGGCTTTCGCAATTGTAATATCGCTGATGTTGAATAGAGTCGCTTGAGTCGCCGGTGACTACTGACGGAAGGGAATGAAGCTCAAGGAACATTATGCGTCTGCCAGCGCCTACACATCACAAACTCCGAAGTGACGCATGTATATCTGTTTATGTAGATTTATATGCGTTGACTTATAGTTATACATGTATGCATGTGTATGTGTTTGTGTGTGTGGATGTGTGTGGGTGTGCGTTTGTGTGTGTGTGTTTGTGTTTGTGTGTGTGTGTGTGTGTGTGTGTGTGTGTGTGTGTGTGTGTGTGTGTGTGTGTGTGTGTGTGTGTGAGTTAGTGTGTGTGTGCGCGTGTGTGTGTGTGTGCGTATATGCATACCCAAAGTGTAATTTCCTGACTTGTCGTCGGCAGACCCCAGGATGTGAAGATGTATGATAGCCAAACAAGATCTTCCGAACATTAAATATGATGGCCGGCGGAGGCTCGTGATTTGATAAACGAGAAATGACGTAATTGTTCATTAAAAATCCTGGAAAACATCGTAGCTAAAATAAGGTTACATGTCTATTTCACTGCATAGTATGAATTGGATGTTTTATCACCCAAGAACTTGTCACCACCGATTACATGGATAAATGTTTATACTGTAGTAATCATATCGGCAGGCAATATTTGATTTGATGTGTTCCCGCGCAATATATAAGTCTATATAACTTTTAACGAACAAAGCCCTGAGCAAATCTGACCCAGTCTAAAAAGTAATCTATGTTCTGAGTTATATTACTAATGTATTTACAGTTCTGCTATTGCATCATATAGTGTTA
>CM067350.1:39780949-39823449 GCA_034190875.2 Urechis unicinctus | reverse complement strand
CTGTTTGCGATATATGTGTCCTAATGTAATTTGTCTCAAGAAACAAATGATGTCCCCATCAGAACTATATTAAAATGATATTTTCTCATAGTTATGCAATATTATCAGGAACGTCCACGTTGGTATTATCAGCCTATTAGCTATTAACTGTATCTCTATTGACCAAATGAAGCGATGGTATGTTGAATGTCTGCCTTTTCGCACTAAGTAGACGAAAATGTGCCATCATCGTCAATAACAAAAATCACAATATTTCTGATACATTGAATACGCTTATTACGACGTTGAGTCGCTCAGCTGTGAGCAACACCACCAGCTAAACTCACCAGGGACATGTGTCTGCGCAAAACGCTGTATTTCAGAGGGCACTTCGTTATTTATTCTAACTTATTTGCTTGATTGGCATCTAGATTTCTGCCATGCTTGCGTGACAGGGATCTTAAGACTATCGACTCTGTCAATATGGTTTCCTTGAGTATCCAACAGGAGTACGACTGAAAAGTTATTGTTATGTCTTACAGTTATGTTTTATGGATGTTTTTGTGATATATTGATCGTGTCATAAGTGTAAAATCACCTAACTACCAGAGTTGTATCTCAACATTGTTGTATAACCAAAATTAGTTGGTCGATTGTTGTGCAGCAACTATGTACCCATAGCGTACGTATATATATTAAAGAGGTTCATTCCAGAGTAATGTCACTTTAGTAGAGTAGACATTTGCATTATTGTTTCCTTTTATAAAATATTTAGACTGTACCTCTTTAGTTTGGTGCTGCGATATGCGTGACATATCTGTAGTTATTTTAGTACTGCGTTAGCGGGAATAGCGTGGTAGGGCGATTTGGTGCTATTGGTAGATTTATAGCCACCCAACGACAGCCAGCATTAGGTGTTTGGCACTATGTACCCCTTTGACCCCGCAGGCGACACAGCAGCGCATACAGTAATTTGGACTGCCAAACCATTAATATGCTTGGAGTAGTTCAGTTAAATGCATCCAATGAACCCAATTATCTTGAAGTGTTCTTCTCAATCGAAGCCCCTCGGCTGCTATCGTAGGTAGGTCGAGCACAACTCAAATAAATAGCATTGTACGAAGACATTGGCATATGGTCTGTCTGATACCATTTTACTTTATGTACAATAGCAATTGCTACCCAACCTCATTATTGCAACGTCTTGACCTCTTACAACAATGAATGAAACGAGTTAAATGTTGTCAACCCCCGCCTCTAGACTTGTCCGCAATATTGACAATAAATTACGTTAGATGTTATCGCTTTGTTATTTTCGATATCAAACGATTGTCAAAATGACGAAATTAGCGAAAAAAGGTGGATGCAGACGATTCATTGATTTCTAGTTTATTATTGAAAATGCAGTGTTCGGAGCCATGTAATATCCTTATAAGCAATAGCAAGCGATGCATGATATAATCGTAAGTACAATTTAGGCAGACATAAAACCTATCCTATTTATTCGCGTATTGCTGAAAATTTAAGAAAACCAGGTAGTGTATTTGATTTACTCAGAATTTACGTTGAAGTTGCTTGTTATAAAATAAACATCGGAGGGTATTTGTCAGCATCAATGTCTCATTGTAGCCATCCTTAGAGATAAAATAGACATTGTCACGGCGTATATGCGGTCAATATCAATTGATATTGCTGTAATTCAAATTTGATTCGATGTATATGTTTTCGTGTAATCTTGTAATCATCTCAGTTAAAAATAGTTAAAGCTATTATTTGCATATTTGCGATGTGGCCAAAGAAATATTACATTACTTATGATGCAATGGATCTTATGTAAATCGACCAAATCGATTTCTATAAACCGCTTGCATTTATTTAGCAAAAAGCGAATATATTACTTTACTGTGCATTATTCTTAGGAAAAAGGCATAAGCTGTGATGATTTCTTTGGTTCATTAATCAAGAGAATAGCACATCCGGTGTCATCAGTTATATCACCAATTCATCCAGAAGCTGAACCGTTTTATTTAGGAACGCATCTCATGGACCCACTTGCGTGACAGACACTAAATATTATGTCACTTCTCTATCCTGGGCAAACACAAACATATCGATGTAAGATCGTCTGTTCCCTTAAAATTGCGAATCATTTCAAGATTAATTGCCTCCGAAAAGGATTGGATTGTTAGAAGACGAAAAAAAAAACTCTTGGAATATTCGGTTGTTGTACTTTGTACAAGCGCCAGTATGTCGAGCATTCGGTTCATGCAGCAATCGATCCAGACGGGTAGATATCAGGCAATGAAGAATGCACAAGCCCAAGTGATGCTCGGTAGTCGAGCAGTTCTGCTGTTGATGCAGCTCGATTATAGGATGGTTTTGGTGAATCTAGCTATAATCTGGTTTGCGACTTTTTCGATATCGAGTTTGGAAATATACACTGCGCTTACAAAAGCTGCGTTAATAAAAACCTTAAAAAATCTTTTTATATCATCATCACATGACATGGCTTCATATGTCCTCAATCACTAAAACTGGTAAATAAAGAAATAAATCAACAACGCAAAACTGTAACTCACATTCTTTTGTGATCAGTTGCTTTCGCTGGAAGCATTGGTGGCCTTTATATATATATATATATATATATATATATATATATATATATATATATATATATATATATATATATATATATATATATATATATATATATATATATATATATATATATATATATATATATATATATATATATATATATATATATATATATATATATATCTATATCTATATATACGTGTTTGACAGGGTGTAACAGCGTAACTGTAGCCCCAGTGCTTTTCATTGCTTTCATTCTGCTTTTCTAGCAGAGGCCCATGCAAACGTGAAGGCTTAATCTCGTCATATGGCAATCAGATGCTGTTCACGAGAGATGGAGTTTTGTTTCGAAAACATACTGGGATCAGAATCGAGATAGCTTTACTATCCTAACATTGGCATTGAGCGTGTGAACATTTGTAATTGATTCACGCCATTATGCCAATGATTAGCTGATTTTTCAGTATCGGTTGCAGTTAGTGGTGAGGCTGATATTCTTAGAAACACCAGTCATATTTAACTGCAATATGGTAGCTTCTAAGTGGAGAATACACCTGATATTTAACATCGTGTAGAGATGAATATGTTAACAGCATCAACCTGTGGTGCCTGAGGGTTGCAATGACTGCCTATTTAACATATAGTAACAAATATCTATCATGGTGGATCTGTGTCCTTTCTTACACGAATGGCAATACTATGTCGTTCGATGAACCAATCACCATTGCAGTGAATGGAATAGGGATTATGTGTTGCGTCCACGTCTGATAATGGATATCGTTTACGTTGTCCTAAATCATATATATCAATATTCATAAATTTATATGATACATATATATGCATAATATATATATATATATATATATATATATATATATATATATATATATATATATATATATATATATATATATATATATATACATATATATATATATATATATATATATATATGATATAAGTATATATATATAAAAATAATTATATATATATATATATCTATATTTATATATATATATATATATATATATATATATATATATATATATAGATGTTTGTTTCTGTGTGTGAGTGTTTGTATTGATATAAATATATCTCTTTCTATATATATATATATCTATATCTCTCTATATATATATATATCTCTATATATATCTCTATCTCTCTCTCTCTCTCTATCTATCTCTCTATATCTCTCTCTATATATATATATCTATATATATATATATATATATATCTCTATATATATATATATATATATATATATATCTATATATATAGATAAAAAGGCATGGTACTCACTTGGTAGCATCTGTCGCGCCGTCTGGATCTGTTCTGCAGTAATCCGTAACAGAATTTTGTCAATATTGCGACTGAACGTATTTATTAGCATAATAATTCAATGGACATCTATTTAAGAATATTAAATGTATTTTTATAGATGTGCTTTCGTCTTGAACGCATGCTAGCAATTTACCAGTATCTGATGTTAAATTGTACTAGCAATAAAGTTGTGTTTGAGATACACCTGCGTGTAAACGGATTCGGCATACAATCAATCAACGTGCAAAAGAAGTTGATATGTGTCTATGGAATGCCACAAAGAGCACATTGCCACTTACAAGTCTCAATGTACTGCTCCCCCGCATTAATCAGACCCACAGCCATAGAATCCTGCATCATTTGTTATGCAGGATTGTACGATGTAGCACGGAACACAATCGACGGAATCATGGATCATTATAATATGTTGCTTATCTCAATAACAAAGACATTAAGCATACGCACTGTGTACCCAGGAAAGCGCACGAGCTCGTGTCAACAATACCTACTGCCGCCATCGGCTCGACTCTAAGCGTTATCTCGCTTGATCATATTCTTTGAAAGAACTGTTTTCCCGATAAAAAAACTTAAGGAAACACAAAAAGTTCAGCGGAGACACTAACAAATGGATCCAAGTGGTAAGAGAAAGTGGGCATAAGCGTATGAGCATTACAATACTTAAATATTCATTGATGACGGACGACAAATCATTATCACTAATTATCGCGAATTCTCGCATGAGTAGTTGTATTGCATGTCGTTTGTAGCCAGATATACATATTTAAATTGAGTAGAACTAATATCAACTTCATTTGCTCCCCTACGAGATAAAATAGTCATGGAACCGACGCCCAATAAAAGGGCATTTGATATTTGGTTTCACATAGCAGGTTCTTTGCGGACAATAAACCACACTGTTCATACCTGCGTCATATTCCAATCAACGCAAACTTAATACGCATATATAGATTCTGATGTTCATGTTTGTTGACATTTATCTCGCTTGCCATGAATGCTTCTCGTTTATGTTTCAGGCATTCCCGCGCCCTCAATTCATATATCGAGAGGGTCGATTAGCTCGTCCTCTGGCTAATTAGAGTTAATTATAATCTCAAAGCTTGTTACACTGTCATCTATCACATTATATACTAATCCATTCCCTTGCAATGCATCGGGAAATAATAGGGTACGTGTGTAGCAACATTGTTGCTTCATTGGGATGATGTAGCGGGTATATTTTAATGCATTCGTAATAAACGACCATGGTCGGATACGTTTAATGCGATCGTTACAAATGTACTACGGCCAACATCATTTACTTATGCCACTCTGTCTGTCACACAATAAGCGTACGTTAGCATAAATGAGGAATAGTCCACAGTAACTTTTCAAGTTTAATGGCACAGGGATTATTCATTTATATAAAATCTGTCCATTTTTGTCATTTTTAATATTTTTAAAGTATGTTGGCCGTTCAACCATCTCTTGATTTGGTGATAGGCAGAATAGAATGGGTGGTATCACATGAAATTGCAACGTATGAGTTACGTTTATACATGAATTCTTCACCAGAGGATCAACTTGGTGCTGTTTATTACAACTCTATATATAGAGTTAGCAACAACAATCTGCTTGTTTGTCCTATATCAGACAGTGTTTGTTTGTGCTCCACCATAGTACCTACTACGACACTTACGTTGGTTTTGTGTACGTAATTGCACCAGAAAGCCTTGTATGCTCAATACAAATTGTATTATCTGCCATGACGGAATATCGAGGAATGTTTATATTGACTTCAAACAGCAGAGGCGCCAGGTACTATTACGATCGAAGACGACATTTCTTCAAAAGTCAGTATGATATAGATAGAACATATACAAAATCTATACGGCATAGTTATTGGATTTTGTGTTTCCACATAAATGCAAATCGGATTACCCTGTGCAAAAGAGCAATATCAAGGGCGAATGATATGGTAGATTCACAAGAAAATGCAGATGGCGATTCATTAATCCTACTCGTCCAGTTTTTCGACATTTACTGTATTTTAATGAAGTGTAATTTTTATCCATGCGTTACCGTAATAGTAAGCAATGTGAAAATGCACCTTCCAAACTATATATAGGATACTTACATACAGCATTTAATACGAAAATCATAAATTTGTTGTAAGATTCGAGAACCGATCGGGTATCTTGTGTAAAGACGAATCGCAAATAGTAAATCGTCACTGCATCAATTCCCGGCTTTTATCATTGTAATATCACTGGTGTTGGATAAAGCCAAGCGGGACTTGGTGATGGATCGACAAAGACGAACGACTGAGTAGAACGATCAACGTGTAGGTGTACGTCAGCGTTAGAGTACGGCCCATGAGATATTTCATTATAGCGCTTACAATTATACAGATGTCCCATTGTAGGGGATTCAAATATGGAACTTGTGTTTGTACCTTTATGGCTAACCTTTACTTTTGGAATGACTTCTGTTTGTGACACACAATAACACAAATTATTCCAGATGAACATTATCACTGAAAATCTAAGCTGACCGCACTTTGTTATTGTTGATCTACTCATCGTAGAAAAAGGAACGCAAACATTGCGGTATTATTTGCCGAGATAAAGAGGAGACATGTGGAGCTGTACAGCAGTTGGTCGAGAGCATTCACTAGAGACGGAGTACTTGATTGATGATTGGAAAACAATATACGGGAATGACCGATAATATTGAAATTCGTCGTCTACGATTGCGCTCTAAAACTTCAGCACTATTCCAAATCTTATCACTGGGTCTTCAATGCCAATTTGCACAACCATCTCTGCTACACAACAATTCTCACAACTTGCCGATTCAACCTCTGTATTTCATGCAACAGTGTATATGTTATGGTACAGGTAGTTGGAGAACTAGTTACGTGTCCTACAACCAAATTCCTCCCTTTTATAAGCATATTACCATCTGCTTATGATATTCCATGTGACCTAATATAATCTTGTTTAAATGATCGCATTCAGACATCCCCATCAGATTCTGTCAGCAGTATACTACTTTCTCATGGTGATGCAGTTGTATCAGGCAAATCCGTCAGACATGGGTTATTCCAAAGAATTCATCATTAACCGCCGTTTGTTAAAAACAGGGTATTTAGATTCAAGTGAACGCTTCTAAAAGAGGGAACAACACTGTGATGTCATTTAAGGTTACATAATTCCACACTTTTGGATTAGCAATGTATTTTCTTGGCTTGAAGATAGCAAATGTCGTGCCATAAGCACAACAAATTGAAATTAACACTCTAGTTTAATATGCACGACATTATGTGAAGGGAAAGGTTGTGTAGATTTGCTTGATCATTTTCGTATACAGGCACCGGACTCGTGAATGGCTCACACTGCACTCAGTGTCGTCTTCTATCATTCGTATTAACGGTGGTTCCGAATATAATCCATGGCAAAGCGATTTCTTGTGGATTACTCTAAGTGGCGCCGCTTTCGCTAGCATTATTGACCGTTTATATATTAACTGTACACCAATTGATAAAATGGAGCGATGGGATATTGAATGTTTACCTTTTCGCACTTGGTAGATGATAATGTGTTATCGTATCGTCGACAACAACAATACTCACAATAGTTCTGCCACACTGCAAATTATCACGACCGTTGAATGCCTCTGTTGTGAACAACACCTCCAGCTAAACTCACAAGGAACATGTGTCTGTGCACAAAGTCTGCATGTATTTCAATGTGTATCATGATGTTTGCTCGAAAAGATTTGTGCGTACAGGTTGCTGCAATGTCATTGCAATTTTCACTATGCTCGCATGACAGGGATATCATCGCAAATATTTGTTCGCCACTCCTGCACGATTTTGTGATTGTAACTGAAATGAATATGTTCAATGTTTGGGATGTGGTCCTATTCAAACTGTTGGATTTGATGTTGCGATATGCGTAACATGCTGTAGTCATTTAAGTACATAAGTTGGAATTCTATGGTGCAATGATACTTTCGTTTATGTGCTTAGCTTCAAGTATAACTAAACACTATTGTGATATGAATAAACTGTGTTTTTGTTTCCTTAGCCTAGTGTTATTGGTAGACTCATAGGCATCATGAACAGGTTGCGCGCTAGATACATGAGACATTATTCACCCATTTCACCCCGCAGGCGTCACAGCGGCGCATACAGTAATATGGCCTGCTTAACGACATTAGTGTGTTAAGAGTTGGTTGATATTGGCATCCAACGAACTCAGTTGTCGTGAAGTGTTCTTCTCAATCGAGGCCCCACGATTGCTATCGTAGGTAGGTTGTACTGAAGTATAAATCTCTATGAAGCATATTGATAGCATTAAAAGAAGACGCATGGTCAATTCGAAGTGAAAAACCAGACAGTGTGTTTGACTTAGGTCACTTATGTACTTTGTCTCGTCAAGCAGATATTGGAAAGTATTTTTCTGCAATGTAGGAATTCAGCCTTAGATGACCTAGCATAATTGCTTGAGATTTCTCATTATTTAGAAAACCTAAGCAAATAATTGAAATAGCTTCAAGATAAATTGTTCCTAAGGTTTGATGATTGCAAGTGACTTTGGAGAGAGTGCATTACTAGATTTCCCATTATGTTGACGTCCTAACGTAAGTCCAGTAACTACCCAAAGCGTTCACTTCATTCATGGCAATGTTGTCAATATCAATTACACTTGAAACAAAACATCAATTTGATAATGTTTTTGTAAATACACGTCATCTGTATCAGTTACAAATAAATCTATTTGCATAATCTTCAATGAGGGGTACGAAATACTCGATTTCGTAGATTGTTATAGATCTATTGTAAATCGATTAAATCGTTCGATAAGTGAATAAATTATAGTCCTGTGCCTTATTCGTTGGAATTCATTGCAATTTATTTGGTTCATTAACCAGAAGGAATAATGCATCATTAGCCATCCCTTGTATACTCCATATATTTCGTCGTTATATTTAAGACCGCATTATGAGAGAAATATAGATAAACGATCTAGTTATCGTACATTTCGTCAACGCATTAAGCATACGTTTTCTAAGGTATAGCTTTAAAAAATGGCCAGCAAATATCTGGACAATTAAACATATATTTTAACATCTAGGTATTTACATTTAAATACATCGTCAATAAGCAAGCAATGTACACCTTTTAGAAATGAACTAGAACTACATGGCTTGATTTCAAGTTCCACATGACTTCCAAAGAATCATTAAGATACCTTATGATGGACACTATGATTCCCTAAGCCACCTTATAGGCAACAGTAATAGATTCACCTCACCTGAGGTGAACTCGTACCTTCTGGCATTTCTCGGGAAGGCGTATAATTACAGCATTTGATTGATCCCTAAACATGGCAGCCACACGATTGTATGTCACTTGTCCATCCTGCCACAACGCAAACATATCGCCTGCTTCTTTCAAATTGCACACCGGTGCAACTGCTAGTTGGTTATTTGGGAGAAAAACAGCACTTGCTATAATCGGCAACTACATTTTGTTGCAATCTTTGGCGTCGGAATGTCGAGCGTTTGGTTCATGGCGACAATTTTATCCAGACGAGTAGACATCAGGCAACGAGCCATACACAATCACGAGTGAAGCTCGTTAGTCGCTCGGTTCTGCTATTGACGTTCCGATTATTGGAAGGTTTTGGCAGTCAGAGGTTTTATTTGGTTTTGCACTAAAATACATAAAATGCGATTATAAGGACTATGTGGTAATGAGCTTTCAAGCAAACACTCTTGTACCATGACTACATCACATACTTATCAATATATCATTGTTTGTATACGCTAGAAATTAGAGATGATGCTGTTATGGACGTTTATGGAATTTTGATTCATTGTGATGTTAAAACAGAAATGTATTATTTGCGAAATCGATAGACGTTCATGTCTGAGGATGTAAAATGGCTAAAGTCATTACATACGTACATACACACACACATGCATACACATACATACATACATACATACATACATACATACATACATACATACATACATACATACATACATACATACATACATACATACATACATACATACATACATACATACATACATACATACACACACAAACGTACATACATACATCTATACATACATACATGCATACATACGCACATACACAGATGCACACATACAAACGTGCACACATACAATACATACATACATACATATACATACATACATACAGACATACATACATACATACATACATACATACATACATACATACATACATACATACATACATACATACATACATACATACATACATACATACATACATACATACATACATACATACATACATACATACATACATACATACATACCTTAGTATGCTGCCGTAAGGTTATGTACAACATGTCCGTTATTAACGCTTTAATGGCGTGAACAAAACAATATTACTGTGGTAATGGTAAGCTGTAAGGCGATTAGTATTAAGTATACTCCGTCTCTAGGGTGGGGTTAAATTTTGCTAGGTTTACATTAAGCATGCCAGAAACGAGATCGGGACAACGTAAATGAGGTCAATGGTGCGTGGATGCTCCATGAAGGAGAATAGAAATATGGGAACTTCTGCTACTCAAATGAAGCTGATTTATTTCTTATTAGAGGTATTGTGACTGCATTTAGAATAGGGCTGATGGCCAATATGTGAGTTCTACCGCGGATGTACATTCGTCATATTACACTTTCTATGAAATGATAATGATGATATTTGGGTTTTACGTCCCTTTCAACAACGAGGTGATATCAAGACTGTGATGGATGATGACGATTGTGATGCTTTCATGGCCCCCATGAAGTGCCAGCCCCCACTTGACATGAACCTGTGGCCCAGACCGGGCTGGACACCCACGAAGGTCCAGCACGGTACTATTGACCCACCGGGTCGGTTGCATTCCCTTTCAGAGATGGAAGCGTAATTTAATGTGACTATCCGTGTCATGGGGAACTAGTCAGGTTTTCATACCTTGGTATCGAACCCTCACACTGAGAGAGAGAGATATATATATATATATATATATATATATATATATATATATATATATATATATATATATATATATATATATATATATATATATATATATATATATATATATATATATATATATATTATATATATATATATATATATATATATATATATACATATATATATATATATATATATATATATATATATATATATATATATATATATATTATATATATATATATGTATATATTATATATATCAATGTTTATATATTATAAAATATATATTCATATATATTGGTATATATATATGTAAGAGATATATATGGTATATATATACCCATATATATCTATGTATATTTATATATATACATATATATATTTATCTTTTATATAAATAAAATATGAATAAATATATACATATCATATATATATAAATATCTATATATATATATATATAACCTTATATATATATATATATATATATACTTCTCCCTGTTTTTTACATATACATATATATTTTATATATATACATATATGTATATATCATATATATATATATATATATATATATATATATATATATATATATATATATATATATATGCGTGCGTGTGTATGTATGTATATATATTAAATATATACCTATGTTTATGTATATATGTAAACCTTTGATAACCAGTTCAAACTATTAGCATCTGATGGCTCTATGATTTAACAGCATAAACAATTTCAGTGCAACGTCATGTGAGCAACACCCTTTTTACATCTTAACTGGTCTATTCGACAAGGACGTAATATAAGTTTCTGCCAGGTAATAATGCTATACAATTTATTTTTATTCCAACATCAGCAATACCACTTGTGATTCACCGTGTATTGCACCATGCTGCAATGTTCTTCAGATTTCAATCCTGTGGTATTCGTCGGCACCTTATGAATATCTTAAACAAAGCCTTTTCATTTTACCATTCATTCATTCGATTAATATTTGGATTTCTTTATTGTGAGAGCACAATAAGTATGGGCTAAACTCTAAAAGTGTTGCGTCGCCTAAAATAAACAAATTCACTTGCCAATATCTATTACGTGGGAGTTATATTTCCCTTCCTAAACCTGGTTTTAATAAATGTAAAAGAGATCATTGGTTGTGTGTACATCTGTTGAACCTCTTTCTAAATGGCTCCCCATGGGGCAGCGAGGCTACATTTTTGCACTAAACCTGAATATTTTAAATCGATGTAATTAAAGATCCACACACCACGTACTAAGCATGCCCGTGGTCAGTAGTAGAGGATTGGTCCCTCTGGGTTGAGGACGGAATAGCATAATGAAACTCATCAATACGTGCATTGCAACTAACATGGCTCTATATACGACTCATAAGCTTGTCTCAACAATGCCTACAGCGGGCATCATCTTGAATGTTATCTGGCTTGACCATATTCTCGTCACGTCTTAATTCTAATGGTAGAAAGGTTTTGATGGAACTGAACAAAACTTAAGAAGCTATTTGGAGATATGAACTGGTAGAATGAAGTGGAAAGACAAACCGTAGGTTCATAAGCAAAGTATCACTTTGCTTATTTACGCTCACGTCATATGTCGTAAAGAAATTGGTGCTTTGTGGCCTCCTTTGTACATGCATCTAGAGAAATTCCATCACACCGTAGTGCATCAGATTTAGTATCTTCAAACACCCATTAATCGGATGTAAAAGTAAAGAATCGTACAATGCCAATTCTTCTGTGAAATAACTTCAGCGACTGATCCCTACTACTATAAGAATAACTATAAGTAAGCATGTAGTCCAACTCGCGACCTCGGCCATGGAGCCTTTTTGTAGTCCGATCCCTAAGTTTAACGCGACGTGAATGCTGAACCAAATATGTTACGTTGTAGACGCAAGAGATATCGACAGCTGACTTTAAGAGATATTACCGTAACATGATGGAATCGCGCATTCGTTTTTATTCAACACAGTCGATTCTGATTTGCAATTCTTTAAACAAAGTTTTCAAGGTGCCGATATCAATAAATTATCAATGATTTATATATCCCACACCATGAAAGAAATACAGTCGAATCAGCAGCTTCCCGGTATCGGTAACAGATCAGTTGCAACAGATTAGGGACATTTCTATTGTACTGGTAGCAGTCTTCAAATGACAATGCTTCTTGAACAATACGGAAAGATGAATGGGGATATGAATATAGTTTAAATGAAAAGAAAAGAAACATCGCAGAGTAGCATACTATTAGTTACACGAGTTAGTTAACTTAGCATCCATGGCCATGAAGTCAGGAGAGCAATCACTAAGAAGGCATACGCGATGACTTCAGAAATGAACAGCATTGGTTGGATTACGAATGGCGACAATGATAAGTGGATTCAATTTCTGCAGTTGTAATGAGCCACATGTGAATAGGATGCTTGATTATGGGGAAATTTCCCTTTGCCCCCAAAGTCCATTTTATATATTTACATAGTGCCCAAACTGTTTAACTCAAATGTGACTGCTAATGCGTTGTACTGTAATCTACCTGTGGAGTACGAGCATTTCTTCTTTGGAGCCATTAACCGAAAACGTCTTTTTCATAAATTTTTTAACGGGCATGTGCTGTCGGTTGCCACAGAAAGTCTTCCGGCACGCACCAACATCTGGTAGCGACTTTGACTAGGCACCAGCAATCTATGAGAAAAGAAAATAAATGTGATGCGAAAAGAAAATTGTGATGCAGTGTAATGATTTGTTGCACTGGTCTTTGTGTCAGAAGGGCAACACCATGCGTCGCTTTCGGGAAGCTCTTACGGTACATTATACTTGAATGTATCAATTAAAAGCATCCATGTTGATGGTGCATTGGCTACCACATTACAATATTTACAGCATAGTATGATTTTTGAGTAAGGGAAGTATTTTATCACTACTATTGTAACGTTGATTAGGTCAAACTATATCCAACCGCCTCCTTACAGGCTCTCACTTTAATGTTTCCCACCAAGATGCTATTACATCATTTATTGAATTATTATAAATGCATGAGAATTTTTGCCTTTCGATCAGTTGCTTGGTAATAAAATGGTATTTATTATAAGTGAGCATGATTACAGTTATTCTGAATTACAGAGACGTTTTGAGTATATTTCGTATAAACTAGTGTGTAAACATTGAGCTAGCAAGTTGTTTTTCATAGTTAACATGGGGAAACCATGCACGACAAGTATCGCGGCAAAAATGAACTCTTACATGGTTCTATATTGTAACATCTAGGTCCCTCGCTATAAAATGATTCATTATCGTGTGATTCTCGTCCATATTAGAGCGTATTGAACGTAGATGCATTATATCACCAAGACTTGGCCAAAATTTTATTACAGAGAGATTACACTTTTAAGAAGTAGCGGATATATGATATGACTATGGCGTATTTGCAATTCGGTCTTTGAAAAGCAGAAGCCCTATGTGAAACAGGGTGATTTTTATGGGTGACATCAATACATGGACCTTAATTGATTATAAACGCGATTTAACAATTACAAAGATAATTAGTCATTAGGCAATATTGCGAAAATTGTGCAACTGAGTAACATGTTTATCGCAGTTATGCGCCCGACAAAACTAAGTCTAAATCGACGTCAACGATGAACAAGAAGTAAGATGAAGTTACGTCAGCTATGTATGGGCATTTTAATAATAGAAGCATAATAATGTAGTATAATTAACTGTGCGAACCATCGACTACTATTATCGTCGATGTGTGGCGGTCTGTAATGATTGTGTGAAGACGATACACATCTATAACGAATAATGTTTTGCTATAATGCTATGCTTACAATTACAATGTGCATCATTATGTCATTCCTACTCTTTGCGCCATTGTATTTCCGAATACATTTTCGATAGAAATCCCTATGCAACATGCCTTTTACATCCAACACAAAGGTTGTTTAAAACGTACACTCATTTGGGTAATGAAATTTCGGGTTCTGGAAATAATGCTGGATGAGATAAGTAGTATATAAGCCAAACTGCACCTCACAGGTAAGACTCGTTTGATTTTCTATTCTACCAAACTCATTGGCATATCGAGATCACGTGAGATTTCAAAGACATATGGTACTACAAATAAACAATGAAGGTGCTCGAAAGAAAGAAACATTATATTCAGACCCACCACGGGTTGCATACAACAAAGTTGATAATAGCGTTTCGATAAGCACATTTTGGTGCGTGGGTGGGGTACTGGTGCCTTCTTGGTCACTGTCGTTAATTCACCTCCCTTCTGCTGTGCAAATACATCTTCCACGTGCTCGTCAGAGACAAACGGATTAATGCTAAAGTCATCTTGATTGCATTCATACGCTGACATGAGCTCAGTGACCGCGGTGTTTTAAGGGCTTTAACTGGGCCAGCGATCTCATGATGATTGCCATATCATCCTGCAAAACAGCAGGCGTGGCGACGTTGTCGGGCGGTTGGGTCAAAACCTTCGTGACTGCGTAATTGTTCTTTCTAGAGGCAGCTTTGTGACGAGCAGTTTGGCTCGATGGTGATGTCGTTAATAACCACAGACACTACAGTTTCAAAAGCCTTTAAGCTCTTTCCCGTGCACTTGCCACACGCTGACTTGGCACTAAGATTGGGTTTCTAAGAGTTAGCTAACACTTCGTCATCCGAGGCGGTCATGGTCATAAATACACGTGTGAACTCGACGAGGCCAAAAACGCTAATGATCTCCTGGCTCTACCGCGCGCTCTCTCGCCTGATATCCTTATTCAGATGAGATTGGTAGAACATATATTGATATCATGGTGAATTAAATTGAAGTACGTGAGCATATTTTGACAAGATACGCGTTTTCTTCAAACCGAGTCATACTTGGGACTGAAATGCTTGCTTAGTATCGCCATTTTTGATCGATTGACATGAATATTCAGAATTTAATTTGAAGGTCTAGACTGACAATGATCCAAACTTACTTATTTTCAGTATCGAAATACGAATCGGGCCTAGTAAGGGAATGCTTAGAATTTTTATTTCTTCGTAAGTTCGTTTCTCTGGTTAATATATCCTTCGATGTTATCACCAGCATCAATTGTTATTGTATATGTACGGATTAAGCTGGCCAGGATCAATGCTTCTTTAATTTTGTGTTTCTCACTCCACGGTAGGATAGACATGTGCGAGACACATACTTCCAGTCAAAAACAAGATAATGGAGACACAGTCGGACGCCGATCAATTTTTAGTGTAAGAGCGGAATTGGGTGGTAAAATCACTATCATCTTCACCAAGAGGGCCGATTACGTCTATTGGGTTTATGATTTCCTGCCATTACTGCTCTTTGAATTGGGCCCAACAAATTTGTGCAACATATGATATGTAATTGGGGCCTGTGATCAAAGTACGTTTTAACTAACCGCTTTGCAGAGACCGCAATCTAAGAAAATCAGCTAGGCTCAGAAACCATGGTAATGTACGTGAACTGTGGCAGTATATATATATGTACGTGAACTGTGGCAGTATATATATATATATATATATATATATATATATATATATATATATATATATATATATCTATCTATATATAGAGAGAGATATATAGAGAGAGAGAGAGAGAGAGAGAGAGAGAGAGAGAGAGGAGAGATAGAGAGAGAGAGAGATCTAGAGAGAGAGAGAGAGAGTATATATATATATATACTTCATATGCCCACAGTCAAAAACGTCAACTAACACTTACAGTTCCTCTAGTTTCATTTCCGTCCCTCCTCGTCACATTATCACCAAGTCCCGTGTGATTCTATCTGACATCAGTGACATTACCATAGTAGTAAAAGCATGAGATTACTGCAAATTTGAGTCTATGCGTTTGTAAGTAATGAGATTACCTGCTTCATTCATTCATCAGTCATGACGGATTGAATGAATACATGTTTTTCATATCTGCAAAAACAGACTGAGCGCTATGATATATTTGGCTGATAAAAATACCTAATATTTGTTTTGTCTTGCAATACGCAATATGACTGTTGACTGTAACTGCAAAATCTATTCATATTCACTGTACACGTGTGCAGTTGGTTGCTGCCATTACAAGAAGGCATTGTCTAGTGACAATAGGTGGAACAGCAAAACAGGATCAACATGGTTAATATGTTAATTAAAGGATAGTCATCAACACACTAAGGGATAGCAGTCGCTCCCACAGTTTTCCCTCGACATTCATTGCAACTTATGCCCATTCCGAGACTGCCAATCAATAATCAACTGAATAACAACAAATTTTTCGTGAAAATACCACAGAGTTCCGCGTCTCCTTCAGCGTTTAAAAACCAGTCTTTGTTAAAGGTAGATGCTGTCTAAACAAATGCTGCCAGAAGCAGCACTATATTTCAATGCTCTGAACCGCATTTTCTGGGATATAATAATCTCGCACATTCATTGATTCCAAGAGAGGACGAATCCGAGATTGCTAGGCAACGCTTTGTATTATTGACGATCCGAGCAAACGATATTCACAGTAGTTGTATGTATTGACACTGGATGTGGCATGCTCGATTGGGTTGCATTATATATCGGGCTTAACAGCTTGATGGAGTACTCGTCAATTGGATCCATCCATGGGATCGTAATTTGGTTTCATAAGCTAGTTCACCTTAACGACTGTTGTGTTGTGTTGGTTTTAGCAAGGTGAATCGATGTTTTAAGAGACTCAAGTTTTCTGTACTGTAAGATTTCATCTAACCCGACAAATATTGTGTACATGGAAGGGATCTGCCCTAACAAATCCGATCTTTTCCGAGATGCGTTTATCCAGGACGTGATAGGAAATTGGAACGAATCATTCTCAATGGATAACGGATACCGGAGTTGCTCTTGGCTCCCTGTTTGCGAAGAAATCATCCAATATGCGCATTCATTTTTGCGGCTAAGAGAATCCATTTTCACATATTAACAGATAAATGCTTGATTTGATTTAGCTAATAGTAAACACGCAATCAAAGAGTGCGTTATTTGTTAGCGCGCTTGATCTAAAACCATATTCACCATATAAACTTGTTACTCGTATGATTTCCCGTCCCGTCATTAATCGTCTGTAATAGCAGCAATATCACCAGTGGCTTCAATATGAAAGTGTAATACTGCATACGCTGAAGGTGACATTAACTTTTTCGACCGTGTTGAAATGTGCCTTATTGGAATGGCTATTTTTTCGCTTTCTATCACTAATTGAATGGGATGATTTATCGGCAACAAACATGTCATAATGCAGTGCGTTAATCTAAATGTGATCACTCACTACGACCTTACTCATCTGAACTGAACAATTGGTTCTGCGCTAGACAATCTGTGCGTCGACTGTTCGACAAGAACGTGATATCTTCTTGGCCAAGTTGCGATGATTCATACTATTTTTGGGCCACCCCAACAACTCAAGTACATGATTGTCATTGCGATGGAGTCATCTCGGTTGTTGCAGCTAGCCATTCAGCCAACCAGAAACAGACAAACTTCACTGTATGACAGAACCAATACTATGATAACTATTTAGCTTAATTTCGCCCATTTAATAAACGATACATCATTGTGAAGCATCCCGGGAGTCGGGGATTCTGACTTTGATCACCACGTACCTAGTAGTTAACCAAGTAACTATCAATATCCGCTACGCACATAAATAGATTATATTTAGTGAACATACCATATTTGGAATTATGTTATCATCGAGTCAGAATTTTCACAGGTAATAACGTGACCTAATTATCTGAAAGCACATGAATTCTTTGGATATGCCCTCAATATATACATATGTATGCATTTAAAAAATAATTGGGGAAGTTATTGATCAGTTCCCTCACAGAATAATTACATCACGCAAATAGTCGGCCGTGCGTTCCCGATGTGCCTTCTCTTCGGGCAAAGCACTTATTATATGTTAATTCAACACAATGCCCAGACACAGTTTTATAAGATTATTATATACCAGCGGTATATTGCCTTGAAAAATCCCAGTTGACGTTACCTTTTTGTCATTAGGAATAAATTCAGTCCTGACAAAAAGGAGAATACAAGGATAGAGCTGAATACTAGTTAAACAAACAGGTCATCACGCGCTGGTTATTAAAAGCTTTCACAAGAAATAGAATAGACACGATGTCTGACTGGCGACACTTTGACGAAAACAGTTGGCTATAATATTGCGCACAGTGCTCAAAGACGATACGTCAGTGCATTATATAAGGGTTTTGTGACAATACCAATGTCGTCATAAAAAAGTAGTTTTTACCTTCTGTGATTCCAGCAACAATTTGCAAAACCTCTGAGATTTCTCGACCATTCACGACTAATTCCGCGGCTGCATCCCAACCGTAGTGTTATAAACATTTGTAATTGTTTGAAAACAGGCATTTGGCTCGTGAAGTGCTTACGCGAGCAATATGCAACTTGACAGTCTTGTCGTCTGTCATCTAGCAAAAGTAATTATAATTGATAGTTCAGAATACGATACTCGAGACGGTGATTCTTCTGTGTCGTTATCAGAAGTACAAGTACAACTTTGCTTTGGTACATTGATAACGCTATATATATATATATATATATATATATATATATATATATATATATATATATATATATATATATATATATATATATATATATATATATATATATATATATGTATATATATATATATATATTTATATATATGCACACATATATATGTATATATATACATGTTTATATATATACATAAATATATATATGCCTATAGAAAATATATGTTTTTGTTTATATATATATATATATATATATATATATATATATATATATGTGTGTATATATATAGATATATACGTATATATGTATGTTTATATATATATATGTATATGTATATATTTATATATATATATATTTATATATATATGTACGCAGTAAATATGTAAATGCAGTTAATATGTAAGACTAAAGCTTTGTATTTTCCAAAACGTAGTCATAGTGAAAATTAGAAGTTAGTGCATGGCATCAACACCCAGTGGTACGGAATCAATTCAGAAAACAGCGAAGTCGTATGTGCTTTATATGCTTTTCATTAAAGTACATAATGTCCAGGATGCTCTTCGCTCTGGTTTCTCTGAGCCTTATCCATACTATGTGATTTGACCTCTCTGTGCATATGGCGTATTGATTGTTCTTGAAACTGACGGGATTGATGGTCGCAGTATGTATATTATTTAGTATTTTATTGATGATTCTTATGAGCACTTTTACAGCGCTCTTCTTATGGCTTCAGATGCCACGCAGTGTGTCAGCCCGTTACAACACACGCCCCACTTAAATGATTAGTAACACTCGCGTCCGGGTAGCCAATCTTACTCGCAATTGTTCGCTCGTGCGTGGTCGCATAATCGTCATCACCATTAAACTTCTTTGTTGGTTCGGTTGTGATCTATTTGGTTGTGACACTTTAAAGAAGCACTTGTATCAGATGGTGCTGTATGCAAGGCTGCTAAAACGGCCTAGCGTAGATCATGATATCTGAAACTGATCGAAATGCCAATGGGTAATTATCAGACCAGTCTATTTGGTGCTAGCATAATCTAATTAGTCAATCCATGGGCTAATATCATTTTATCAATATCGATTACGGGGCATTCCTATCACACTGCACATGACTACAATGGAGTCACATAAACACTTTAAAATATAGAAAAAAAATGAAATAATTAAATAAGTGAACAATAGGTTCAGCAGTCTTCAAACTATAGTAAATATATATTTTACCGTTTATCAAGGCTAGCGAAAAGATGAGCTGTACCTCAAGGCAACATAAAGGGTTATGCCAGTGACTGCATACAGACCCCTTAGTCTAAATATAGGTCCCACTCTATCCCTTCGGCAGTCTAATCGGTCTAGGACGCCATCAAACGTCAATACGGAAATGGCGATAAATGGTTTTGCAACCTCATAAGTTTAGATTAAAGGTGGTCTTATTGTCCTCGCAATAGCAATTGGTGTGTGAATATAACTGCAAATCAGGGTACAATTCGCATTCTAATCACGACATCATGCTAATGATTGGCTGATTTAGCAGCGTCGGAAGGAGATAGTGGCGATGCTGATGCTCCGACACACTTCAGTCACATTAAAGTGCTCATCAGGCATTAATGAGATGGGCGATGGATATGATAACGACGAAAACCTAAGCTTATCATCATGGGTTTTTAATGATTAATACCCCAGGCTATCACAGTAGCTTCCACCCTTAATGAATGATACCATAAGTAAAGCATGCGTAGAGGACTTAAATTTGCTACATTCGACAGATACACAGTAGAACATATTTTGGGCAAATGCATCAATTAGTGGTAGCAGCACTTAGAGAGTATCATGTATACATATCAGCAAAAGCGGAAACCAGGTAAACTATGTGCTAGAAACCCGCGATGTTATACCTCTTAGTCTGATTAACTAGGCCTCAGCCACAGCCCACACCCCACAATTTAGCCGCTTGAAATAAAAATCCTAATTTATAGCGGAAAATAATTATACACACAGTGGAAATATCTATCCTTACATGCAACTAACATATAAACAAATATACATATATATAATATATATATATACATAAATATATATATATGCCTTCTTAGATATATATATATATATATATATATATATGCCTTCTTAGATATATATATATATATATATTTATATATATATATATATATATATATATATATATATATATATATATATAGACAGATATATATATATGTATATAGATGTATATATATAAATATATATATATATATATATATATATATATATATATATATATATATATATATATCATAAAA
The DNA here is from genome assembly GCA_034190875.2 of Urechis unicinctus. Lineage (NCBI taxonomy): Eukaryota > Metazoa > Annelida > Polychaeta > Xenopneusta > Urechidae > Urechis > Urechis unicinctus. The sequence continues at coordinate 39,801,650 of CM067350.1, read as the reverse complement.
CGGACCACATCAATCAGAGTTGAGCACAATCATTGATATATTGTGCATATTGTCATGCATATACATTTGGAAGACATACATTACCTTGGACATTACTCATAGAATAGTGCGGATAATACCTGCATATAATTCTTGAAGTGCCTATTATCTGGCTTGTTTAGATTCTCGTCACGTATGAATGCTAATGGAAAAACGGTTACTATGTTGATGGAAACAAATGAAACCCACTGAGCTTTTTATTGTCACGACCAAGTCGAGTCAAGTGGAAAAGGAAATGGTATGTGCATAAGCAAAGTGTTCCAGTGCTTACAAATTCACCCGAACCACGTGCATCCAGAGAAACTATCACTATGCTAGGTTATAAATTCTATTAGATCTTGGTGCATCATATTTGTTTTGAATGAGTCCTCTCGATGGAATTGTATTGCACATCGTTGTTAAACAGGATAAATATCGCAATGTCCGAAATCTTTGTCTTATCTGGCATTAGCGATATTGCTATGGTAATAGCCTGAGATTGCTGAACATTTGAGCCTGTGCGTTTGTATGTTAGTAGGTTGTCTGCCTCATTTGTCCTTCAATCCTGACAGTGACAGAGCCTTCCACAAAATTAAAATGTTTCCTCCATTTTCAACAGATTGAATGAATATATGTTTTACATATTTGATAAATAAAGAGCCCTAATATTAGACATGGGTGCGAATAATATTTGATTCTGTTGTATCTTATTCTATGCCATATGACTGTCGACTGTGAGGGTAAAAGTACCCAAAAATGTAATTATATTCATTGTACGTGAGTATAGTTCATTTCTGGCATGATTAGAAGATATGGTCTATGGCCTAGGAAACTCCTTATCAGAGGAATATTACTTGTTCGTCCGTTTTGATACGCAACTTGCTTCATAAAAAGAACTTCATAGGTTTTCTTACCGTCTTTGATAGGAAATTGCACAAACAAGTGTAAAACCTGTTGCATATGCTGAAGGTGACGTGATCATTGTAATGTTTTGTTGATGCTCTCGAAGTTTTCTCTCTTCATTTCGTTCGACCCTATCACGAGAGTGAAGGTCTTTTGTGGTCTCATTCCGGTAAATCGACTGAACCACACCGTTTTATTAATATCATAAAGGCATGTGAAGAATACGAGCGAAAGTCGATAGGGAAAGTCGAATGCCGGTTTTGTTGACATAAGGTTGCTATTTGTTTTCTGGGAGCGCTATACATCAGTATGTTTAAGATCGATATTGCATTGTAAGCGTACTCATTTTATAGCATACAGCCTAAATCATTTTATAATAGATCTATTTAACAATCCAGTTTAATTTACAGGTAATTACTATGATTTAATTACCACCGAATCGCTCGATCGTATACAAATACAGAAATATTCCAATCGATTAATTATTTAAAAATCATAAACACAATTTTTTTTAAAGCAAAATTCGAAAGAAGAAACTTCATTAATGGTATTCATATCAATAGCGGTTACTTTGGAGCACCCTATTCCTTTAAAAAATGATTTTAAAGTGTATGTTTTCGTCTTCCACTCGCTGAACATCTCGCTCGGCAACGTTCGGAATTATGCTCGCTGATCGCGAAGATCAACAAGCTTCGCCATTGTTGTCGCGGCTCGTTGATGGTTTATGAAAAAGTCTTCAAGGTTTGTTACACTCACAGTTTGGATTATGCCTTACTGTTGTGTGGTTGGGTGTAGAAACGAAGAGAGGTCGGGTAAGAGTTTCTTTCGGTTCCCGAAAAACCGAAACATGCACAAGAATTGGATTGCAAAAGTGAAAAGGAAGGATTGGAAGCCGATCAAAACAACTGACCTTTGCTCCGACCACTTTGAGAGGGACGCCTATGAAACGGACCCAGAGCTGCTCAGAAGTCTGGGCTTTTCTAAACAACCTAGGCTTCGCCAAGGTGCCATTCCACCGATTTTCAATTACATGGGTGTGAACCAGGATCGAGTAAACGCCGAGGTGCCTTTGAGAAAAGACGACGTCAACAGGTAAGATATAGGTATGTGTATATCTCCCAATAACTGGATAAGCGGTGGACATTTCCCGTCGCTGACGGCGTGACACTGCGATCGGGAATTCCGCTAGGTATTTCCACGTCTCACAAGAATCGCTCTCATTTAATTGAGCTTTGCTGTGACTGTATTGTGGTATATATTGCAAATACCTGATGTAAAACATGGTTTTATGTTGGTGCTTATAAAGTTATGACGTGCTGGTGTATTGTGAGCTCACATAGGCATGCCAGACCACCAGGCTATATCTGCTACTGTTGGTGCTTTACTTCCAGATTACTCCTTGCAGTTTTGCATTTTAATGAACACTCCAATAGAGCTCAGGCAGTCACTCAACAAGGCCAGGCACAATGGGGAGTGTCCTTTCCGAAGTCCAGACAGAGGGTTCCAGTGGTAAAGCCTTTCAAAGTTCCCATCACTTTTGATTGGTATATATCACAGGATTTGTTGTTCAATATATGTAAATATGAGTTAAACAATAATGTAATGCTGGCATTTATTAAGATAAATTTTTTATGAGTCTCCGCCGTGCCCATAGGGTAATTATACTGGCACAAAAGACCAAACATTCCATTTAATGATTCAAAGACAATTTATAACTAATCCTTTATTAACTGGTTATACTTCAGAGTATGTTGACAACCTCATTACTGAAGTGTTTGTGCTTCGTGAGAAATATCCCAGTTACAGACTGGCCAAAGATCTTTCGGCGGAAAGGAGTGTTCCGCCCCCTATTGCTGCTCAATTTGAAAAGCCAGCAAAGGACATTCTTGTCAGTTGTGGAAGCACACCGATGCCGCTTCAATCATGCAAACAAAATCTCCTCAGCTACTTTCTAGGTATCCTCTGTAAAGGCCCTCTGGATCTGGGAATGTAGATCTTATTTTGTTTACGACACATGATGGCAATACTTTTCTGTTATGTCTACCTAATCTGTGCCACACCCAGTAGATGAAACCGCGATAGGCATTCTGAGCATTCTGATTTTATTTGTGAGCAAAAGAGTACATATGTATTTTAAATATACACTGATGAGAGATATATTAACAGGACGTCTAAATTCTGAAAGGGGCCAGTTCACAGGCACCCAAGTCAATAATATATATTATCATACATGGCACTATCGCTCGGGGAACGCGCTGGGTGAATTTATTGACTTGGGTGTGTGGGCCAGATAGACCCAATTACACGGAGTTGCTAATCCATTTAGACTAATAGAGACGAAAAATTTCGACCCACCACACTTCCACTGGCCTGAAAGTCGAAGCGTCTTTGCTGCATTCATTTTCCGATTCGGAATCCGTTTCTGAGCTCCCAACATCATTATCTGACTCGGGTGATATTCGCAATCGTGTGGGCTCCAATAAATACCCACGGACATCATAAGTCCTCAATTCACCTAGTTAGGCTTCATAATCTTCATCTGATGACGACATGTTAATAGATGCCAATCAGTAGGAAGGGAAGTTGCAGGGAAAAAATCGAGGATCGTATAATTTTTATCGTTCCGAAATACCGCCTTCGAATTTTTTTGGGACGAGCCGCAAACGTCAGCTTCCAGCGAAACTGGAATCTGGGAATTCAATCGGAATTAAACCCGAGCACTACATTCGCAGCGGATTTATGTCCACAGTACTTGAGAGAATGTAAAATTATCTACCGTGGTCAGATTAAAAGATATATCCCTACAAATGTTGAAATAGTATCTTTGTGTCAGTGACATCGAAACCCTTACGGCATACAGAGGAGCTTTCATCGCATGCTTTGTACAAGAAGCATTCTTAAATGAGGGCATTGGTCAAACAATTGCTATCCAAAAGAAGTGAAAAATCTTATTGTAATGGGCTGTTGATTTCGTAGCACTTTTGTTTTTTCCTGGTCACAATTGAGCAAAATGACGAAGCAATAAAGGCAAGCCCGTTTTGTCCGCTCGTGCGCCGCGTTCCAGACCACTGGCCAGAGCGACCGTGACCTCACCCTGTGAGGTAGGCAATGTCTGTTGTGCGCAGGCGTTGGTGGACAAAGTCAATTGTTCTGTTCAATCCGTGGAAATACGAGCGTGTTTATCGCTCGTTCGTTTCGAATTTTGTTAAAAAAACCTCACGACAGGACATCTATTTTGTGACCCTCATGGACAATTCGTGTGTACTGGCTTCAAAATGTCTGCGTATTGTGCTCTAAATTGCAACACAACGGAGAAAAGCCACTCACATCTATCTGCCATCATCTTGCCATGGAATACACGTGTGCGTTTTAAACAATGGCCGACTAAGTTGAGACTAGTGCATTCTCCGGCAAAGTCTGCTCGGATTTGTCAGGAGCATTTCAAAGAGAAGTACATCATCCATCCAAGATACCTCGTAGCTCCTCATCTATTCACGAAAACACGATGCAGTCACACTGAAGATGCACTACCAACCATTTTCCATCACCACTCTCGTCCTCTCTTAAGGTGCGGTACTGTACAACAGAAACACCAAACACAAGCGAACCGAGGTTAGTCAAAGACTGACTAAATGTTTAAAAACTCTTTTAATGTGTTAAAACTTATTCAGTCCAGATATTTGTTCCCTGTTGTCCACACGGCGTACATGCAATGGAAAAAGTGCCTCAAAGCAGCATTTTGAGTTGGTGATGCCAGAAGCAAGTATATATATATATATATATATATATATATATATATATATATATATATCTATATATATATATATATATATATATATATATATATATATATATATATATATATATATATATATATATATATATATATATATATATATATATATATATATATATATATTACTCTTCCTCTCTAGTTTCATGTATATATGTATATATATATATATACATGTATATGCATATATATATACTTATGCATATGTATATATATATATATATATATATATATATATATATATATATATATATATATATATATATATATATATATATATATATATAAATATATATATAAATTATCTTTCGTCTAGTTTCATTCAGCCCTAAATAATATCATTTGCCTTTTGGTGTACCATTTATCGGTTTCAGAATCACAAGTGTAGGTTATGGTGAGCTTCCCCTTCTTAATATCATTTATGCTCTTGGGATACGTCAGCATGTGACTGCAAATGCGCCTCGTTATCCTATATTTGGCCTTCTTAGATACACTCAGTGGGGCCTCCGTTAAGCGTGAAGTCCACGAGCATTCAATCTGTGAGTTGCAAAGATACATAATAGCAGGAGTTAAATTTTCGGCTGATTGGATTTACGAACTGACGCCAGTGCCTCCACATTGGACGATGTGATATGGACGTAATATAACTATCTGCCTGGTAATCATGCTATACTATTTACAGCCGTTTCAACAGCTTTAGGCATCACTTTACAGCAGCTGTAGCATCACTCTGCAGCAGATATACTACTTGTGATTCATCGTTTATTGCACATTGCTTCATTGTCTTCCCGATTTAAATCCTGCGGTTATCATTGTCACTTTATAAATGACTAAAACAGCCATTTCACAATAATGATCGTTCAATTGATTACTATTTTGATTTCTTTATTGTGAGAGCAATTTAAGTAAGGGTTGAACCCTGAACGGTTAAATCATCCCCAAGATAGAATGTATGTATGCATGCATGCATGCATGTATGTATGTATGTATGCATGCATGCATGTATGTATGTATGTATGTATGTATGTATGTATGTATGTATGTATGTATGTATGTATGTATGTATGTATGTATGTATGTATGTATGTATGTATGTATGTATGTATGTATGTATGTATGTATGTATGTGTGTGTGTGTGTGTGTGTGTGTGTGTGTGTGTGTGTGTGTGTGTGTGTGTGTGTATGTATGTATGTATGTATGTATGTATGTATGTATGTATGTATGTGTATGTCTGTCTGTCTGTATGTATGTATGTATGTATGTATGTATGTATGTATGTATGTATGTATGTATGTATGTATGTGTATGTGTATGTGTGTATGTATGTGTGTATGTATGTATGTATGTTTTGTGTTTGTCTATGTATGTATGTATGTATGTATGTATGTATGTATGTATGTATGTATGTCTGTATGTATATGTATGTATGTATGTATGTATGTATGTCTGTATGTCTGTCTGTATGTATGTATGTATGTCTGTATGTATGTATGTCTGTCTGTATGTATGTATGTATGTATGTGTATGTATGTATGTATGTATGTATGTATGTATGTGTGTGTGTATGTATGTATGTATGTATGTATGTATGTATGTATGTATGTGTATGTATGTGTATGTATGTATGTATGTATGTATGTATGTATGTATGTATGTATGTATGTATGTATGTATGTATGTATGTATGTATGTATGTATGTATGTATGTATGTATGTATGTATGTATGTATGTATGTATGTATGTGCATGTATGTGTATGTATGTATGTATGTATGTATGTATGTATGTATGTATGTATGTATGTATGTGTATGTATATGTATGTATGTCTGTATGTATGTATGTATGTATGTATGTATGTATGTATGTATGTATGTATGTATGTATGTGTATCAGGTCTGGAATTTCACGGCGGCCATTGCCGTCGTGGCCCTTCAAGTGGCCGTGATGCCCCTTGAATATGACCAAATATTACGGCCATGTTTGCTCTTTCCCCCCATGGCCGTAGAGCCCTTTTTCACCTTTTGCTTCCAAGATCCATCGCGGCCGTCTACCGGCAGCCTCACCGCATATTGTACCCAATTATTACATCCCCACCATCCAGCCACTGCTGCATTGGACACAACACACAACCAAACTTCACCACGCGGCCTCATTTCCGCTGACAGATTGACCTCTTTAATGTTGGCCCCGCCGAAAATTAAACGCAACACACAAGTAAATAGCATTGAACTCATTGCTTTACAGCGGGAGTAACATCATTAAACGAAGGCAGCTGCTATCCAGAACTAAATGTAGACTAGTCGTTACTCAGTTTCTCAAACTGTTCTAAATAGTGACGTCTGGTCTTCTGGCTAGGAGAGCGAACCAGCAAGGACGCAGCGAGATCAGTGAGCGAGATCGATCATCCCTGGAAACGAAGATGCTGCTGTGTGCGATGTTAACGGAGACCAGTGTCTTTGACAACCAAGGTTGTGAGAACTTCTATTGTTTATTGAACACGCTGACAGCACATGATTGGTAAAAGTTTGACATCGCGTCGTCGTTGGACATCGCGCCGTTAGATTGTTGTCAACGCAAATACACACTTATCGTTCTGTCACTTCTATTCGTTCATGTTAATGAGTCCTTACTAAATAACATCGGAAGGATCGTTTGAAACGTCCTATAAATGAATTGCGTTTTAGATTTGCAAATCTTATTTTACACTCACTGCAACATTGTCTTGTGAGTACCCAGAAAAGAAAGTCTAGTGATTGGACCACAAGGCTAGTCAATTCTCACCGCGTCTAGTGATTGGTTTTAAGACCAAACCTTCTCTCCTCAAAACATTTTTCATCAAATGACAAGATTAAAAGAAAAGAATAATTCTCGAGCGGTCTAATAAATTATTCATAAAATGCAAATAATAAATTCTTTTAAACTTAAAACTGATCTGTCCTTCCATAATTGTCGTGTTTTGCTTCCATTTTCTTCTTTTGTAAATAAGTTTGAGTATCCGTTCAGTGGAATGGTGACTGAAGTAATCATGAACATTTGGACTATACACATAAGAGAGTTATACACACATTGACAAATAGGTATTGATGTGCCCTATGACTTATGGTCGTATGTATATTTTACAGAAAAGAATGCAATATGAATGCCTCATTAAACCGATTCACTTTAGAATTTCAAAAAATTGTATATAATATTTTATGATACACTGTATACTTCGGACATCATTTATTTCAAAATTTGTAGCACCGAGACATATAAATCCCTTGTTTGAGAGAAGTTGGCCGAAATATGTTACATTTTGCATTTCATCTTGTGGATTGCATATATACTGCACAAATGGTGACATGACATTTCAGCAGTGATCAGGAAAATGGTCCACTCGCAGTAAATGAATATGATTTTACTTACAAAGCGACGATTAAATAGTGACATTCTTATACATAATCGTGTTTGCTAATTTTTATATAGAGAGCATGTCTATGGTGTATTGATTGCTCTTTATACTGGCGGGCTTGCACGGCGTAGTAGTATTCAATTATGTCCGCTTTGGCGCTTAAGCAGTTGTGCGCGACAGTTACCTCAGAACTTATCAAATAAAATGTGATTGATCTTTGCAGTAGAGCAGTTCTTGATTCAGTTAACTATGACATGCATCATAATTACGGCTTATATGCTCGAGCATGTGGATTTACTCATTCCGCTGTGCGGTTAACCAAGACTCTTTCTAACATTTCAACAGCGACAATCAGATTGAGAGCCTTATCAAACGATGTATTATTTAAGACTCATTTAATGCTTCCGAACGTACAGGCAGGTACGCGAACTCGATATATGAATATGTGATAATCCGATAATGGTGATGAACACGAACTTCATGGTATATCTGCACATATTGATGAGGCCAGGCACAAATGACAAATCTGCTCTGATATGAGGACCGGACCAGCTGCTGTGGCAATCAGTAAATGGAAATCATATCTGCAATATGCATAGAAGGCTATGATATGCTACATTGTTCATTACTGACAGTTGTGCATTATTCTAATTGATGTACGCAAAAGCGACAGCAATGAAGGTTCTGTGTTAGAATCCCTTAAGGTCTTATGTCTTAGTCATATGACCTACACCACAGCGACTGATCGCTATAACTAATGAAATTGCACAATGAGAAGTCTTACAGTTACTGGTTCAATGTGAATGAAGGGGATTCCTTAATCCCACCAAGTCATCGCAAAAGGCATTGTACAATAATGCCGCGCTTTTGTGCTAGGATATCCTCATCCTTTACTTCTCAGCTCCACGATTTGTGTACCCGTTCATCATATATTTCACTTCACATTTAGTTTACCGGAGTTTGATAGCAATTAATACGTACATTACCATAGTAAGAGTAATAACTCTGTGGTGTTAGAGGGTTGAAAATGTTGCCAACTCTGAAATGAACAAATTCACTTGGCACATGATAACAAATATCTATCAATTGATGGTTTTCCTCCCTTTCTTAACCTAGTTGTTCATAAAAAGTGACAATACTATATCATGAACTGTACCGATCACTTTGCAATGAATGTAAAAAAGATCATTGGTTGTGTGATCATCTGTTACACCATATCATTAACCAATTATTTAATAGTGGTACTCTAAAGAAATCGGTTTCCCATGCCACCATTCAAACATAAGGCAGCGAGGCTACCTTTTCGCAGAAACCTGAAGATTTTAGATCGATGTAATTATCCACACACTGCGCACTATGCTTGTCAAATCGAGCCAGACAAATCACTGTTGTGAGTAGAAGAGGATTGGTCACTCTGGTTTGAGAGGTGAATTGCACCATGAAACTAATCAATACGTACATCGCCACCACCGTGGCACTATGTACTACTAATAAGTTTGTCTCAATAATGCCTACAGCGGGCATCATCTTGACCCTGAGTGTTATCTGGCTTGATCATATTCGCGGCACGTCTTAATGCTAATGCCCGGAAGGTTTTAATGGGACAAAACCCAATAAGCTATTTAGAGTCACAAACTAGTAGAATGAAGAGGAAAGAGAAACCGTACGTTCATAAGCGAAACATTACTTTTCTGATATATGCTCACGGCATATGATATAAAGGTACTTTGTGGCCTTCTTTGTACATGCGTCTAGAGAAATGCCATCGCACCGTAGTCCATCACATTTATTAGCTTCCAACACCCAATAATTGGATGCAAAGTAACGAATCAAAGAATTTGGAACTTACAATGCCATATTATAAACCATAATCGCTAATTAGTTCATACTATATATTCTCTGAATGATGAGTCTCGATTAAGTTGCACAAGATAATTAAGTAACCTGGGTGCAAGAGTGAGACGCTAAAACAGAATCAGCATCGCCGTCTTCTGGAGAGGTTATGGTGATGGAAAGAACTCACTATATTCTACATGCTACATCTGAGGTAATGTCGCTCTAAAAGAAGTAATTAGTTCTCCAAACTTTATCTACTCATGTGTCATGTACGTCTGCAAGTTCGGGTGTAATTACATAGTAACAGGGTTTACAAAATATGCCAAAAGACGGAAAATCACTGCAATCACAGAAGGAAATCCTGCACGCAATTATTCAACACGAATTTAGGTTCTATTATTCATTAACATGTTGATTTTGTTCAACCTTTTGACACTTTCGCTTTACTTGACAATTTATAAAACGTGTCCTCAATCTCTTACTCGAGATTGTTGTCGCCCAATTCGAAGTATATTGTGAGCTGATTTATATCCAAATGAAAGTTAATTTATTCTTTGATTTATTGTCCTACTTATAGGTGCATTTTATAAAAAATCGGAAATATAGCTTTAGCGACTGATCCCCTACAACTATTAGAATCACGAATCTATAAGAATATAGTCCAAATAACGACCTCGGCCATTTGTATAGCCTTTTTGTAGTCCGATCTCTAAGTTTAACGGGACGCGAATGCTGAACCAAATATGGTAGTAGATATCTGCAGCTGACTTTGATATGTAATACCGCAAACTTATGGATTCGCTCTTGCAAAACACTGTGTTAATATTCTGAGCAACATGAAATGATATATATTTGTGGCATATAGCTCGAAACTTGCATCATTACCTTGCTCTTTGCCTGCATATGAAGAGAGACCTTGCAGAAATTAAGATTAATAGATCTCGAATCCTTTATTATAAATATCAAGAATAATTGGAGCAGTATGCATATATCAATATTTGTGATAATGCACGCGATAAATTAGTCGACGTGCACCATTTGCTTCCTCAGAGATGGGCTTACTAATTTGTTTGAAACACCTGACACCTTGTACATTTCTTCACTGTGAGAGCAATCAGCCGTTCAGCACAAATAAGTACCCGATAAGACTGCTGAAATACGCACTATGACTATGCAAAGCATATTCAAAACCTGTCTACCTTCAACGTAATCGACGGTGGTTTTTTCCAGTGTCTAATTTAAATTAGACCGTGCTCATGGCGGTCGTTGCGTCCTCAGAGAGATAAGGTTGATGCCTGTTTGATATAATCTCTTGTCATTAGCACAATCACCATTGTCTTGTTAACCGACCGGGCCGATTCTCTCTCCCGATGGCAGGGAAAACAGTGTCAATATAACAAATTACGCACAATTACGAACCGATTCGTTCAATTTACTAGTCAAATGTAGACACGCTCTGTAGAAATCGGTCAAGGTTATATTGTACATTTAATCTTATCACATCCGACATTCATAATGACTAACTAAGCAAACAGAGCTATGAAGTCAGTGGAGCAATAACCAAGAAGCCATGCGCGGTGACATCAGAAATAAATTCCAGTGGTTGGATTGCAAATGGTGATAATGATAAGTGAGGGCAATTTCTGCAGTTGCAATGAACCACATGTGAATAGGATGCTTGATTATGGGGAAATCGCCGTTTCTTCCATTTTATACATTCACATAGTGCATACACCATTAAGCTCAAGTGTGTCTGCTAATGCGCAGCACTGTCGTCTTACTGAGCAGTATGTAGCCATTACCCGAAAATTGCTTAAACGTCACGTGCTCTCGATTGCCAAGCAAAAGTGAACACAGCCCGCAAAAGTGATCAAATGCAAAAACTATTATGGCGCAGTGTAATGAGGTGATTGGTTTCAGTGTCAGACTACGCTCAGACGGGTATAAACTTACATCGCTTTTGGAAAGCCCGTATGGTACATTTTACTTGAATGTATCCATTACGTACCAATAAATGTATTCGTGATGATGTTGCATTGGCTACCACACTGCTATATTTACAGCATAGTATAGTATATTTGTAAGTAATGGCAGTATTTAATCACAGCTAACGTAACGTTAAATTAGTTAAACTATATTCAAACGCCTCCTCACAGGCTCCAACCTTAATGTTTTCCACCTGGATGACTATACATAAATTATTGAATAATCATACATGCCTGAGCATTTTTGGCTTTTGGACAGTTGCTTGAGTAAATTTTATCCATTACTCATATCTTCGTCAACACATTTTGTCGACGAGATATGGTATAATATATATCTGAACATAATTACGGTTAATTTTTTATAAGTTGATGCGTGGTGAACATTGAGCTGACAATTTGCATTTCGTAGTTTACATTCGGAATCCTTGCATTCCAAGAATCGCACTCATAATGAACTCATACATGGTTTTGCATTTTAACCTTTCGGTCCCTCGCTATATTATGATTTATTATCGTGGAATTCTTGCTCTTTCTGGAGCATATTGAACGTGACCGATTCAACCTTTAGCTTTATTATATCACCAAGACTTGGCTAAAGATTGATGACAAAGAGATTAAATCTTTGAAAAGCAGCGGTGTGATTATTAGGTTATATAATATGACTAGAGTGTATTTGCATTCCGATCTTTGAAAAGCGGAAACCATATTCGACACTTGGTGCATTTTAAAGATGACATCAAGACATTTATTGGTTATAAACGTCAATTAATATTTGCAAAGATAATTAGTCACTATCCAATATAACGAGATTTGTGCAACCGAGTAGCATGTTTATCACAGTTATGCGCACCAAAGAGGCACGGTGTCTACTAGGTCTGAATGGACGTCAACGATGAGCAAGAAGAAGAAGAAGAAGAAGACTGCTTAAATTGCTTGTGTGGGGGTCCGCAGTGATAGCGTGAAGATAATACACACTCTTAGCATTCAAAGGTACCGTTGTCGCTTGCATTAATAGCGAATCATGTTTCGTTGCAATACTATATTATTGCCGTATAATAACAGTGTGCATCATTATGTCATTCCTGCTCTTTGTATCATTGCGTTCCAAATATATTTTCAATGGAAAAAGCCTATTCCATCCAAAGCAAAGCTTGTAAAAAATCTACATTCATTTTGGGAATTAATTTCCACGTTCTGGAACAAATAGCTTTCTTTAATAATGTAGCCCGGGGATAGACATTGATTTGTCATCTTGTACACACTGAGACTCGTCCACCTAAGTAAAGTCGGTCATTTTGTTGAATTATGTGTCTGCGATTTATTCAGTATGAAGGCGTGGAAGGAGCACTGAGTGATTTTTTCCCGACCACTTATCAGTAGAACACAGACGAGATTGACGTTAACGCTATCTGCAAACGCCACGTTAAGTTTATTCGTCAATTACCAGCTGCCAAGTATAAGTCAACTGACAACGTCACTGCCGATAAAACTGAAATTGTGTCACATATTGCAATTATCGTGATTGAAATTGAAGTACACGAGCATCTTGTGACAGGATACACGTTTTCGTTACACTGAGTCACACTTGTTAATGAAATGCCGGCTTAGTATCGCATGTTAAGTGATTTAACCACAAATATTAGTTTGCCGTGTTTGCATCTTTTACGTTAGATGTGGGTGATCCATTGACATGAATATTCAGAAATGTATTCGAAGGTCCAAAAGGACAATGATTCAAACATTCTTTATTTCAGAATCGAAATACTGATCAGGCCTATTAAGGAAATGCTAATGATACATAATGATCGTTTCTCTGATTGCTTATATATGTTGATATTAATATATCCTTCGCTGTTATCATTTGTATCGATTGTTAAGGTATATGTCAACACAATAAACGGATGAAGCTGACCTGGATCAATGCTGCACATCATTGTATGTTATGCCATCGCATCCATCACATGGAATGATTCTTGCGAATACCACTCGCTCGGCTGGATAGACCAGTGCGAAATACATGCTGCCTGTTAAGAAAGTCAAATAGAAATAATGCCGACGCTCTGTGGAAGTGGAAACACTATAATGTTTACTAAGAGGGCGGCAGCCGATTATTTTATTAATTACTGCGCAATGAATTGGGTCCAACAAATATGTGCAACAGATCATATGTTAAAATTTGGGCCTGAGATCAAATTACGCTGTAGATAAACGCCAATCGACGACAATCAGCTAGGCCAAGAAGCGGCGGTAATATACGTATATATATATATATATATATATATATATATATATATATATATATATATATATATATATATATATATATATATATATATATATATATATATATATATATATATATATATATATATATATATATATATATATATATAAAGTTCGGTGGTAATCAAATTGCCAGTCAAAAACGCCAGCTAACACACTTGCAGTTACTGTAGGTTCATTGCGTCCATCCTCGTCAATCTGACATCAGCGATGTTACTTTGATGAGAGCCAAATTCGAGTTTGTGCGTCTGTCAGTTATTAAATTACCTGCCTCGTTTAGTCATAAGTCGTGGCAGATTGATTGAATACATGTTTTCTATATTTGCAAAAAGAGACCATGCGCTATGGTTGCTAATATTATTTGATCCTGTTTTGTCTAGCAATACGCCATATGACTACTGTCAAAGACCGCAACATTCAATCATATCCTTAGTACAGGTCTGCAGTTGATTACTACCATTATAAGAACACATTTTCTAGTCACAGTTGGTGGAACGGCAAAATAGGATAAACACGGGATACACTTTTATGAATGGATAGATGTCATCAACACACACAAAACTCGTTCATACAGTTTTTCCCTCTGCATTACTTTCTACTTACGCCATTCGCAGTTAATCTGTTTAATTACGATTAATTGTTCGTGAAAATGCCAAAGAGTTCTCATTATGTTCCACGTCTCCTTCAATAGATTAACATCGATGACCAGCGTTTACAAACCAGTTTTTATTAAAGGTAGATGCTGTCCCATCACATGCTGCCAGTAGCAGCACTAACTTTTTATGCTTTGAACCACGTTTTCTTAGATATAATAGTATCGCAAACCCAATGATCCATAGAGAGGACCAATCTGAGATTGCTAGGCAAAGCTTCGTAATATTGGTTGTTCGGGCAATCGATATTCGCAGTAATTGTATGTGTTGACACAGAATATTGCAAGCCCGATTTGATTGTTTTTACATCGATGCTAGCAGCTTGAAAGAATACTCTGCAATAAGCTTCCCATATAATCACTCATGGACGGTTCAGCAATCGCTTTGCCACCAACGAAAAATCAGTTAATGTACCTCAATAGGATCAATCCATGGGATCCCAATTCGGTATTAGAAGTTATTTTACTTTAATGATAGTGTTGGTGCATGGGTTTTAGCAAGGTGAGTGGAAATTTTCTGCGATTGGAGTTTTCTGAACTGTAAATATATCGTCAAAACCGACACTGGTCCTATCCCACGCTCATTGTAGGAAGGTTTAAGATGATTTCACCTTTTACTTTCTGTCATCCTTAGTGGTAATTGGTTGCAATATAGCTTTAAAATGATGTGTAGCATTATTCCTATATTTGTATCTTTAATGAGTAAAAGTCCAAATAGCTTATTAGCGAATGTTTTGTTTATACAATATCGCCACCACCAACTGAAAACGAGATATGTTCATACCGTTAAGATGCATCATAGTTAGTGCAGTGTAACAAGGCTGCTCAGAGTTTGCTTTATTGCGGGATAGAGCATTTAACATCTCTTACTTTTACTTATCAAGCGGACGTTTGAGATGATGCAGTTCATCCTTATGGGTCTAAGTCTAATTATATGTTATTTCCTGTTTATTGATTAAATGAGTTCCGGATTTTAATCGGCGATACCACAATTGTAATTAAGGAATAATGATTGCAAGTGACTTTTAGACGTGAATACGTAATACGAGTTCCAATGATATTCACCGCACGCGTATATCAGCAGTTGGTTACATTAACCGAACTTGAAACATCACATTAGATTCATTAGTATATGACACAACGTATATAAATCCACATCATTTGCCAACTTGTCAGTAAACTTTCATTATTCGTTTGTACGGGAATAAGCTGTGATGATCCGTAAGATTTATACATCCAGAGGTATCGGTTCAGTACAACATGTGTCTTAATTTATTTTTTTATATTCAGTATCACATTATGATATGAATGTGATTAATATATAAAGAATCGATTATTTTTCTCACAATGTGTTTGCCGTTTTTCATCCGGTGTGTTTAAGGTTTGACGGTTGTTTGTGGTTATCGTCCACACATTTTACAAATTATTGAAAGAGTAATGCACTCGTATGAAAGTCAATAATAATAAGCACGCTACTAAACATCAATGACAGTTATGGTGTTTTTGATTTCTTACTAGCTGTGCATCTAGAATGGTACACACACCATTCGGCGGCATTTTGTAGTATTGCCCTGTGAGTGATGCATTCAAAATAAAGGATGGGGCGATTGAACCAATGAGTATGATCAATCACATTTATCGTTAGAATAACATCACAAACATCATTTTATTTTTGAACTGGTTCCTCTTTAAGACACGGCCGTGTAACTTCGATGTAAATTTTGTTGTTTAACATGATATCATCTGTCAGATTGCTTTCAACGAATCTACATATCTACCAATACACGAGGTTACAAGCGTAGTTGTCAGTGTACAAACATGCTGGTTCATATGATGGTTGTACACATATAGTTTTATAGTTTCTTTAATCATATATGGACCAAATAGTTTATAGCTACGCTAAGAGGGCTCATTTTGAGTGGCTTTGCGATGGTCGCCTGCTTAATTATAATACACTGCAATCGTAAGGTGGCGGTACCGTGACACAAACAAAAGCACATGGGAATACAGGGCTAAGGTCACTGCGGTTTTTGCGAGCGGGAAAAATGTCGTTTCGCAGAGACTTTCTACTACCAAAACGCGTCACACATAGGTTTAAGAATAGAGAAAATAACAAGTACACTAATAAATGTCAATTTGATAAATCTACCGGTCTGGGCTTAACCTGGCAAAAACAAATGCCTCTCACATAACCCGCTTTTAGCGATTTTCGATCTTACATAGCCGCGCTGCAGATAGTGGTTTAAGATTGTCAATAACGGTCTAGAGCGAGGAAGCTGGCCTTGGGTAGACATTTACATTTGTTGGCTTCTCAGGGACATGTGAAGGTCTCAAGCTAAGAGTTTATAACTACGCTTAGCTGTGTGGTCATTAGGCGACGAAATCATGAAATCAGCAAACGCACAAGGGACTGTTGATTCAACGTTTCGGGGCTAGGCGTCTGTTTAAGATATGGAGTCATTTGATCGGACGAGCTGACCACGGCTCCAAATTTTACAGAGAATTCCGGGTTGGTCTAAGAGACGCTATGACGAAACGCTATGACAAAACACTTCGGTGGACAAAACAACATGGACAAACGCTATGACAAAACACTTCGGTGGACAAACATATTTCCTCGGACGGAATGCTTAAGTGAGCGCTCTTAGCGAAGCTATAAACTCTTTGTATGGAATCCAAACGTTGACGGTTCTGTTTTGGAGAGCGAAGATGATATGTATTTAATTCAGAGCAAGATAAGCAACATGAAGAAGACCGCAACGCAAACAAAAGCGGAAACAGCAACTACAAAACCAACCGATGTTTACCAATATACCTACAAATATACATGCATACATCGTACGTACGTACACACACACACACAAGATAAAACAAGTACATACAGACCGCATACGTAAACAATAAGCGGAAACACTACAAAACATAGATGTACACGCAATATACCTACAAATATACATGCATACATCGTACACGTATACGTACATATACAATATATACAGACATATATACGTATATAAATACATATATACATACGTATATATATATACATATATATATATACGCACTTAACATATATATATATATATACTATATGTATATATTTGTATATACGTATATATGCGTATAAATATACGTATATATACGTTTATATGAAATATATATATATTTATATATACATGCATATAGGTGTGTATATATATATACATATATATATATGAATATATATATAAATATATCAATGTTATATGTACTAATATATTCCATGATATATTTACTTATATATAAATGCAGTACTTAAACTGGGAGAGACTTGCTTTTTATTGCAATTAAATACATATAAGAAGAGCATGGTATCAGCATATAGTGTAACTGAATCGATTAAGGAAGAAGCGACGTCGTGTGTGCTTTATTTGCTTTTCATTACAGTGCATAATGCACAGGATGCTCTTCCGTCTCTCTTCGCTGAAAGGAATCCATACTGTGTAATTTGACCTCTCTGAGTTGAACTGTGCTTTTGGTGTATTGATTACTTTTGAAACTGACAGGGTCGAGAGTCGCAGTACGTATCCATGCACTCCACTTGTGGCCCAGATAACCATCGTGCGACCAGTAGAAGTTTTTCTAAAAATTGCTACAATGATGAGCAAATCCCTGCACTCTTTTTTCTATCTTGACCTATAATTAAGGCAATGGTCTAGAGTCCCGAATATCACCGCATATTTTTCAGAGCTTGACAAAATATACACCATATTGTAGTTTAATTCAACAGCAAACTTTTGTTTAACATTTGTTTTGATAAAAAAAATAATGGTTTTTTTTTCAATCGCCTAAGGTCGAAAAATCGTGGTATCAGTCCAAACTTTAACAAAATTAACAAAACAAAAATCCATTCAATCATTATTAGGCTTTTACAAGGATATGTAATATCAAAATATTCTTCGTTTCAAAGGGCATTGAGTTGAAATTTCGTTTCTTTGTTTTGATACCTCGATTTTTGGCCTAGCGATTCATGTCGCAATTAGGAAAATAGGAATTTGATGCTAGCATAGTAAGCAGTTTTAGCTGAAATGTAGCTCGTCGCTAAGTAGGTAAATTGGTAAATTGAATGCTTGCTTGAACGTTGCCTTGGCATGACATTGTCATTTTTATGGACCAGACCGCCTGGTCTCGTGCATTTAACGACAAACTATTGTCAATTGGGCTGCAATAATAATCACTAAATATTTCTCCGACGACGGACGCGTTTAACAAGTTTGTATGGCGCTTAGACAAGACCGTGGTGCATGTCAGGCTGAGCTTAAACGGTCGAGGGTAGATTCTGATATCTTAAACTGATTGAAATGCCCATGCGCAATTAATTCATCAGTCTATTTGGTGCTAGTATACTTAAATAAGTGAATCCATAGGCTGTTGCCATTTTATCAATACCGACTACGTGGAATTCTCAACACACTGCAAAAGGACTACAATTGAGTCACATTAACACTTTGAAATATAAGAAAACAAATTAGAAATATCAAAAAAGTGAAAAATGGATTCAGCAGTCTTCACGCTGCAGTAAGTATATATCTTATTGTTTATAGAGGCTAGTGAAATTATGAGCTTGGCCTCGAACCAACATAAGGATTATGTCAATGGCTGCATAAAGGCCCTTCAGACTAAAACCAGGTCCAATTCAATCCCTTAAGCAGTGTCTAATCGGCCTAGGACCCCTCCAAATGTCAAACTGGAAATGACGATAATACTTTTTGCAACCTCATAAGTTCAGAATAAAGGTGGCATTTTTGTCACCAGACAGTAATTTTTGTGCCAAACTAATTGTACACCCGGCAACAATTTGGTCGATTATCATGGGGCAAAAAAAGTCAGTGATATCTCTTAGGCTTACACAACTGCACTTCCCAGCTAAAGTGTCACATTGTTTGCTACTACTCCGCCTAAGGTTGGAATCTCATTATTCTGCCTAACTGTCCACTTTTATTGGCGTTTTAATGCTTTTGCCTGAATTTTTATTTTTGCCCCAACGACCATTTTGGCCATGTGGAATAATCGGTCATTATATGGCTTTGTTCGATGTATATTTGCTTCAAACTTAGATTCATGATTTGTGTGACTTCTAACGTCAATGAATAATTGTTGGTTTTAAATTATCTCTTCAAATGAAAAATATACAATTGTGAATATATCTATAAATCAGCAGTTTGACGAGTACCGCGCGGCACACGCTCAAATATCTTTGCGGACGGATATAAACAAAATGGCAATTTTACTGGGAAATCCGGGGTTGTAAGTCTTTTTCAACTCATTTTATGTGTTTTTCTCTCAATATATAATCGTATGATAATGTTTAATTTAAAAAGATTAGAACTAATGCAACACTTTTGCTGGGAATTCGAGATGCAGATCAGCATTTAAAACTTTTGGAGAATCTTACTGATATGAGATACCGGTTTTCGTGATCTGTGATGTGTAAAGTTTCAAGTAGGGAATGAAATTAATATCTTATCAACAGACTCTTTTTAACAAGAGAACAGTAAGCCAGATTGTTTTGTGTTATCAGTTTGCTCATGTCATAAAATCTAAGTGTCCCAACAAACGGAACCGCGGGCTCAACTAGAAGGTCTATTTTGGGATTGTAATAAGTCCAGCTTTCCAAACCGCATGGAATTTCTGGTACACGAGCAAATATAAACAAAGGTGATCGGTCAGACATGACCATTTTATACGCTCTGTTTCCATGTGATTCTCGTTCGGTCAGTATGATTCCAACGTTTATAGATTGGTTGGACCAAGCTACCGATTACCATTGCATTTTCTAACGTACATATAACCGTATT
>CM067350.1:39775949-39778449 GCA_034190875.2 Urechis unicinctus | reverse complement strand
TACGAGCGCATGTATGTATGTATGTATGTGTATGTATGTATGTATGTATGTATGTATGTATGTATGTATGTATGTATGTATGTATGTATGTATGTATGTATGTATGTATGTATGTATGTATGTATGTATGTATGTATGTATGTATGTATGTGTATGTATGTATGTATGTATGTATGTATGTATGTGTATGTATGTATGTATGTATGTGTATGTATGTATGTATGTATGTATGTATGTATGTATGTATGTATGTATGTATGTATGTATGTATGTATGTATGTATGTATGTATGTATGTATGTATGTATGTATGTATGTATGTATGTGTGGATGTATGCTTGAATGAATGCATGTAGGCATGTATGCATGCATGTACGTATGTGTTCATGTGACTTAATTTCTTCCTCCATACTCCTTTCCATAATAGAGGATATATACGGTGTGTTACTAACAGTGTTATTGTTCCTGTTTCTGACTTTAACAGTATTGACGTGCATTCAGACTTTGCATCGTAGTAACTCTCGATATGTTCGACAGATATTGACGATATCATGCAGTAAACGGACTTACTGCCACTGCAAGTGTTTGGCTCAGCATCAAACTGACAAAAAGTCTTATTGGTGGGATAATGCGGCAAGTGTTTGGCTCTTGGGTGATCAATAATACCGATACAATATGAATATAGAACCAAGCATTTGTATTCGCTTGGATGTCATCAATATCTTTATTTGAACTTTTACTGGCTTGTTGTGATACCGATCCCTATAAGTGATCAATTTGTCGATGAAACGCGTCATTCGAAATCTTTTGACATGCTTTCCATAAAGCAGGAGAGAATGATATCGTTTGATAAAGCTGATCAGGTATGGCTCTGCTGAGAAGCATTGCATTTAGAAAATAAAGAGTCACATTTTTGAAAGGTAATGTATTCCAGTACTGAATTGGACAACATCGACATCAATGTGTGATCCTCGCTAAAGTGACGACCGTATGCGTAGTGCTTTGAATTGATATCACATATGGTAACGTTGTATCGATGGAGATTACTGTGATTTGTTTACCCGAGTAATATTTCCGCCGTTCAAATTGCTCAGCGTGCGAAGGCAAATATGGGGCGTAATGCTTCATTCACCTCTCTTAGATCAATCGCGGGGTTCCTATTACACGTCAGTTTTAGCGACCAGGTGTGTTGCTATAATGTTCGTTGATATGCTGTTGTTTATGTGTAAATTTGTTGGAGCATTGTGATGAACTGATCAAAGCCATTAGGCTACATTGGCGGCAAGTTTTACTTTGATCTCTTTATTCCAAATTAGTCATCGGTTGCCATATTACTTACAAAGCGTTTTCTCTTTATTGGACAATAGACAAAACCGTCAGCCGTAAACGATACATGATGGTTAACGCGCATTATAGTCAGTGCAGATTTAATAATTAACATGGCTGCCCATTTTTGGCTCTGATAAGTGGATTGAGCAGCGCGCAGCGTGTATCTTACTTTTCATTATTTTACTCATCAAGAGGAGGTTTTATTAATAAATTATGCAACCATCCAAAAGGGTCAAAGTTTAATTGTCAGCAATTCCTGTTCAACTGATCAAATAGACATATAATTGAACTCGTTCAATGCGTAATTATAATTCCCATTTTTAATGGCGCATCTTATTGAGTTCAGCTACTAGCCAGTGCGTTAATTTGATTCAGCACAGGCGTACGTGATTGGGTGTTTATATTAAATTGTACATGGTATCAATTAAAATCAATTTTTGGATTAATATCTAGGTTCAATCACACACATTGTGCTTTAAAAAATATCGCATTTTTGAATGTGCATGTTTACCAATTCTGTGGGAGAAATATTGGATTTCACAGGATATAACAGAACATTTGCAGTGTTTTTAATTATTTAATACTCATCGTATTGAATCATTTCTTCATACACATGTAACTGCACGCTCATGAGACTCTAACAGTGAATGAGTTTGATATTATGTTGCAAGTCAACTTTGTTGCTCATAATGACATATGTCAGCATGCTTATTACGATGGTATGTTACGTATCTGCCATCACAAGCGTATTTTTCAGTATACAAACGTGTATTGATATGATTGTGGTACACTTATAGGTTTATGTGGCCTCGTATGTAATAAATTGACTTCGCATCTAGATAAGCAACATGAATCAGGCAGCCTAACAGCAACAAAAACAACAGCGGTACAACAACAACAACAGCCGATGTTTACCAATTCATCTCAATACATTAGTATTATTAACAGGCATAAAAATCCGAAAAATAAGCTGTGTAAATGAATGAGCGAGTCACATGGGATTCACATTATGCCTATTCATCAGAACTACATTGCTTAATCGGAAGTTCCAAAACACTTCACGAGAGGGTTAATATTGATCGATGCAATGACTGTTTATTGTTGAAAGCCATTCATTCGGGACACTGGATGTTAAATAGCACATCCTGGAACCTCTCGAGGCAGCATATGAA
>CM067350.1:39678449-39770949 GCA_034190875.2 Urechis unicinctus | reverse complement strand
ACAACATGCTTCTTATGACAGAAATGGGTTTAATCTTTAAGGCTTTTAAGGATTCTTCACACATCACCACTATCGTCGTCATCATCAGTTTCATACTTGTTATGTGTGTTCTCATCATTATGACACAAACTGGCGCATTGGCAAAGATCGGTGCAGAATGAGTTCTTTGTTCTGCAAAGGTTAAACTATAAGGTTCCCCAAAATGTATAGTATTTATATTCTACATAAACATCCAACGAATGTTAAAATCCAAATATAGTGAACCCGACTTAAATGAAACCGAAATTAGTAGAAAAGATAAAATGAAAACATTTTGTGTTGCTAATGATCCGGGCATTTATTCTTCACAGTAATTGCATTAACTAAACTACCAGAGCCTCCTTGGGGTGGTATTCATATCGAGTTTGCGTGCATTGTGAACCAACGAGCTGTATGTATGCTGCTGACAAGACTATCACGTACGGGCGTTTAAAACCCTGCAAATATACCAGCGTACAAAAGGTTCTCAAGAATTCATCGACGTTGATTATCAATCTTCATCATAAATGGCATCAAATAATTCACATACACGAACAACGTCAATGCGCGAGGTGTCAGGGAGTTCATTTTCAGGACCAATCATTGCTCATCTCCCAGGTGACAGCAGCGGTATGTGGATAATTACCTAGAATTCATGGTCTAACGAGACTCACAAGTAAATGGATGCATGTAGAAATAAAGAACTGGTTTGAACAATTGAAAATGAAAGATATAAAAGATGTTTATATATCATATATATCAGAATTTAAACCTTCAGCCGATGACAGATCAAAACCACCGCTTGTGGGTGAAAATTCCTGAACTGTCCACCCATTAGACAGTTTTTAGTGCTCGATCCCCAGTGTCTAACATTTTAGAAACTTCCTCTCGTCACTCCAACACAGTCGTGAAGCACCAGCGTTTGCACAGAAAACTATGCTGAGATAAATTCACGTGCTGAGAATCGCATGATTTATATAGTCTTTTATTATGCTGTCATGTTTCTTGGCAAAATGTAGCTGTAGATGCACCAGAATTGCTTTGAATGAAGGCATATTTGGCACGGTTTCAGGGAAGCGCGGTAGTTGATTGTAGGATCTTCTGATCCCCGTCATACACCCTTACTTATTCCCACCATTACCCCATATTAATCAACGCCATGACCCTATCTAATCCCCCAATTTCTAGTGTAATTTATTTATGTAGTGGAATTTTAAACGGACAAGGCCTAACAGGTTAGGGGAGGATGAGCACAGTCACGGATTATATTACATAGGCAATATACGCCAGTAGAACAGAGTATCGTTTTCATCGAAATGCTGAATAACTTACCTAGACATCAATACCAAACTTTCGAAGTAATGGCACCCATTTAAGCAGTATACACCTATTGCTTAAATCGTGTAAGCAATATATAGTTGCAGGATAAGATCGATTACACTTATTGGGATTGGTGTAAATTAGCAGTCACCCAACTAGCCGAAGATATTCCAATGGAAGTGGGTTCCTTGCAATGTGTTTGTTCCGCAAAACCTTCGTTAAATAGAGAGAATGCAAGAGTAGATGACTAACTATATTGCATTTGTTGATGCACATATATCTCCTCTCCCCACTTCGTACCGTTTTGTCATAACTGTCAAGGCATTCTGTGGTCTATTTCGAGAAAATTGACAGCTACACGAGGGTGTGCCGAAGCTTATTATCCCTGCGAGTAATATATAATACATGGGTAAATAAAACGAACCACTGTAGTATACATAGCATCATTAGTGTACATATTACGGAGAACAAAGCAGGTTACAATAATATCGAAGTGATCGATTGTGTTTAGATGCCTTATTCAACCCATTGAAAAGTTTTCTAGATAATTGGTATGTGCTACAGCATATAACAAACAATCCATATTAATACTAAACCGTTCACAAATAGGCAGGAGCGTCCATTACACGTTTGGTGCCAGAGGCATTCGTTAGATATGATAATACGCCCAACATATGAATGATCTGTGATAATGCAAAAATATACAGGAATTGTTCTGATTTCGCCTATGGTTCATTTGCGAAGGAATCCTCAAATTCATAAAACAACCCGTGGCGTGGCGGAAAATACCCTCGCCTTTTGTTTGATCCAAATGCATGATATCGTTATTGCAAGTGACGTCAATCTCCGGCGTTCTATTTCAATATCGTCATCAAGATCAGCAGCAGAAGCACCACCAACAACAGCAAGAACATATTCATTATCTCAACATGTAATCGCCCGTGGCTATGCATACTTTTTTAAACGAAAAAAGCTTGATTTCGATTTACAAGAACGACAGCAATTATTAAACCATATGATATGTCACAGTTTATCATAAGTTTGCCGTTTCAACCTTATTTGCGTCTGACATGGATCGGATCTGCTGCTTGACTGACAATAATTATATCAGATTTATATATATAATTATGTGTACACAAACACACATACACACACACACACGCACACTACCATATATATTTATATATATATATATATATATATATATATATATATATATATATATATATATATATATATATATATTTAGATATATATATGATATTATATATATATATAATATATATACATATATATATATATATATATATATATATATATATATATATATATATATATAACTATATATGCATATGCTATCAAAAGTGCCTTTTGGTAAATATATACAGAGACTACATGTGCATATATAGACTATTTATATATATATGATATATATATATATTATACATACATACATATATGCATATATGTATATAGTAATATTCAATATATATATATATATATATATATATATATATATATATATATATATAATATATATATACATATATATATATATATACATATAAATATATATATTTAGATATATGTATATATTTTATATATGTATATACATATAAATATACATATATATATTTATATATATATATATTTATATATATATATATTTTTTATAGATATAAAATATAAATATATATGCAGCCTATGCTATCAATAAGTGCCTTTTTGGTAAGATCATGCTGATTGTGACAGAGACTACATGTGTGGCAACACAAAATAATATAGACTAAGCAAGCGCAGGACAAAGATGACCGTCATCAACTTCAATGTGAACAGGATACCTCTGAACGGCGTAATGCCCGATGCAGTGCTATCAATTTGCCGCAAGCTGATATATGATGTTAGCTGATACTGGTTTTGACATTTTATCACTGATAATTTAACCTTGATTAAAATGGATTAAAATAAATCAGTCGACTGCTATACGCTGTCTAGAACAACTGCATGTAACACCAACTTTGAAGGGTGATATGTTCCAGACGGCTGGCGAATATATGTGCATTTAGTTGCTCATTGTTGTCAAATGAAAAAAAAGAAAATTGGAATTGTGAATTTAAAGTATATACATGGCGTCACTTGTGCCATTCTTGGTATTTAGCAAAACGATATTTAGGCGTTTAAAATTGCTAATGTAGAAGTGCACAATAGACGCTTTGATGAGTGATCGGTATCGTTTATCTGAGTTTCAGTGGGTGTGCTCAGTTTTTGGTTGGAGTACTTTGTATGAGACAATACTAACAAAGAGCTTGTAATTATGTTAAGAGGGCTCAGTATAAACTCTGCCCGACAAAATATGTGAACACCTATGAGCAGCGTGCTGGTTTGTCACATGGCCCTGTAAAGCTGCATATCTTTAACACGTCCCGACACGTTGGCCCGCGTGCTTTTGTTGATTAATGGTAACGTCACTCATGAGCATATTCATCGTGTAGCAAGCGTAATGAGCCCTTTTAGCGTAGCTATAAGCCTCATGGTACGAGTAAGTAGTACGTAATGCTAATCTTTGTGCAATATCATACATAGTTCAGGATTTTTCACTCGCCTGACATTTTGTTGTCCCGAAATTGAGTTATCGAACGCACTTATGTCGCTCATTGAAGTCTGACATATTTGGATCCTTCCTTTCAATCGTTTAATTCATCCCTTTTTCCATCTGGACCCATTCCATTGTGACTATCATAGATACCATATGATTTGCCACATTCTACTTCTGTAACCAAGGAGGAAAGGGCAGAAATTATGCAAACGTGAATATCTCATACATCTCGCGTAGGACGTTGGTCGTGCATGTACATAACGTCATGCCTTGTAAGATGAAGAATAGGTTAACCAAAGTTGACATATTACAGAGAACCTTCGTCTTTTCATAGTGCTTCATTCAAAGGGTCTGAAATGTTTGTGTGATGATATTGCAAGCTGAATCTAGCTAACAAAAAGCCAATCGGTGAATGACGCTGCCAATTGTGATAAATACACTACCCAATGGAGGCTCTGCTATTTTAACCCGCATAATTATTGTGAATTTTGCATGACCGCATCATCAATACCACTATCGATTTTACTGTATATCTTCCACTAATATCGAATGTGCTCTTTCAAGAAATTGATGAATAGAAAATTCGTTGGCGTAGTTTTCTCTTTGCTATCTATACTACATGCAATGGGATAATATTCATCTAAAACAAACCGGTTTGTGGGTGTGGGTTCATCGCAATAAATCACACATTTAACTCATAAAAGTAGATTATCTGCGAGCACACACTCTCAAGTTAGTATCCACAGCATGTTGATGACATGAATCTACTCTTAATTATATTTAATACATTCATCCCGTTTCAATATTTCGAAAACCGTGAGAAATACAGCTCCTTCTTAAGGTATTGCATTAAATCATAATCGCAATTATTTGCGCACATGCACAGTGGAGATAACTGAATTCTTTGTGAGGCTTCGCTAGTGTCACGACTGGTGGATAAAAAGTGCGTGCCATCTAATCACGTATACAGGCAAAGGTCGGTATTTTTCAGTAAACCACAGGCAATAGTAAATTCGCTGTTGTCCGAGAAGACGCACTGATCTTGATAAAAATGTGGTGTGGACGGACATAAATGAACCAAGAAAAAGTATTTGCATGTATGTTGATGTCATCATCTAGGCATATACTGCAACATCTATTCCGCTCACAGTATGAAATACTAACAAACGCATTTAGCTGAATCACACATCAACCTGAAGTATCGGTCGAACGTGTAATATTGCCATGGCTCTCTTTCGCTTTCCAATAGAATTCTAGTCTTTCCTGCATATGAATATATATATATATATATATATATATATATATATATATATATATATATATATATATATATATATATATATATATATATATATATATATATATTATATATATATCGATAATGCGGCCTTTACATAATATAAGAAGCTTCATGGCAATAATGCTATTAATTGTATTACAACAGCCAGGGCGTCATTCAGCTGCCGCAATACCACAGTTGAGTAATCGTTTATTACGCATTATTTGTCTTTACTCTTCATGTCATCCTGAATATGCTAAGAAATATATACAATCTACTAGATTGAATTCTCCGCCGTCGTTGGCATTTGTTGAATATCCTAGACAAAGTCATTAGTCCAGGTTACATCTAGTGATATATTGTTTGATATTCTAACCCATTTTCATTTCAGCAGCAATCAATATCAGCCCGCCAACATAATTCACCACTCTATAGGCGGAGTGCAAAAAATCACCATATTGCACTTGTATGCACCATCCAATGCCAATATACATACCAAAACAGATCGTCGATCGCTTGTTCTGTTAAAAGGGTACATCTTACCATTGGCACTTGCTTCAGGCTGCGGATGGAATGTCAGTAAACGAAGTTGAAATGTAATAGCACAACAGTGCCAAACGACTGCTGTGGAACTGCTGCACTTCACTCATACGTTTGCAATGATGGTAAGGGAAAATATGCATTGATGTAGAATGTGACGTATCAAGCAGTTGAACCTATTTTACTCATTCATGGTATAATGCTACGGGAGGATAATCAAGTGTCTTTTGGTTCGCCATTGTTTCACTCATCTAGCTCGATTTGACGGAATGCGTTTTCCTGTATAACTCTCTTTCAGACTGCTAGTTCTGCAATGGGTTGCTTTTGTTTTGGCTTGACAAACTATTATCAGAGGGAGAGCAAGATTTTTTCATTAGCCGTTTTCAAGCTATACAATCATATTTATCGCAAAGATTAAATTATATTCACTATTTGCCCTGCCAACACTATTTCGATCATCACCACTATTATCATCAGTGGTATATTTGTGATAATTTGTTATTTCTATTTCACACCATGAAACCATTTTAAACGATTGACAGATCCATTGTGCATTGAGGACATCCGAGGTAAAACATTGTATCTTCGCTGAATCATGATG
Organism: Urechis unicinctus; assembly: GCA_034190875.2. NCBI lineage: Eukaryota > Metazoa > Annelida > Polychaeta > Xenopneusta > Urechidae > Urechis > Urechis unicinctus. Next base: position 39,764,595 of record CM067350.1, on the reverse strand, counting down.
TTTGTGCATTTAAACATAGTCCATGAATACGAGGTCCGTTCTGATGGTACCATTATAGTGCTGACGGTAGCGCTTGACGATTGTTATGGTAAAAAAAAAACCGTTTTTCATGAAATGTTCGACCCTCACGACCAGGTTTCTGTCATGTCGGTCATATTTGCTCAGCAAGATGCAGTCTAATTGCAAGTACTGGTTTGCCGTTGTAAACCTTTCAAATCGGATACAGTGATTGATTGGCGCGACTTTGTCACAATGAACCAGCCTAACGTTTAGACAGTAAGCTGCTTACGTGTGTTTTCCATCAGGATCCAATGAGTTATCCAATAAATAAAAAAATACCAATCTCGAACATTCATTAAATCCATGTCAGCTAAAAGCCTATCCATGATGCACAGCAACAATAATTAATCGAGCAATATGAATTCGCTTGTATTGTACTTGATTTTTACGCTTCACTGGTGTTCTGTGTTCGGCATTATTTGGACATGTTCCTCTGCAGACCCCACGGCGACGCATATGGTAATTTGTCATGAGTGTATAGAAAAGCTCAGTTTACGGCATCAAAGACAACCATTGAATATTTATTTCACTGCATTATAAGTGCAATGCAATTATGCAATGAATAATATACTGATTCACGCTGCTTTGGGTCTTTTGAAATCATAAAGATGAAGAATTTTATAATGATAAAATTGTCATCAAACTACCGGTCTATTGAGCAAAGACGAGAAGAAGAAAATAACTAATCGTGGTTCAACATGCGCTACAACGTCAACGTCAGCCTCAACGTTGGACCCACGATGAAGAGATGCTTGTTGCATCATAGTTATGTAATCGTCCCAATGCGTTATTGCAGCTGAATTAAATTCATGCCGTTAAAAGTAAATGCAATGTTTATTATTGTGATAATATATGGCAGCAAACTAACATATACTTAAATCATCCACAGTATGTGCATTTGTCTGGATCCGAAAACCTTTGAACGATTCGTCATCAACGAGGGACAGCAAACCACGGATAATTTTGATACATAACATTTGTCTCAAGCAGTGATAACGCAGGCAATGCACGTGATAGTTCGCCATCTATCAAACAATTTTTGTCTATGATGTTCTTGATTTGTTTTCCGTAGGTTAGTTGTAACAACAGGGATTGTTATAGCCTATCCTTTGTAACACCGTGCGTGTAATGATGTTTTATGCTGCTGGTTTGATTTACGTTTTATAAAACAAACTTGATGTACTTGTTTAACTGCGAATAAATGTTTGATCTTTTGCCTGTTGCTATTGATATCGTTACAGTCAATATATCCTTTGTGGGTGAGCACGCTATGTTTGAGGCGCTGCCATTTTTACCTCACAGGCGTCACAGTGCTGTATACGGTAGTTCGAAAAGCATACGGAAGTAGTCACATCTTGTCAATTCTGTCGGAAGGATCGAGCAATACATAATGGCAATTGTTAACCAATCGATTGTACCTAAGACCATTAATAGACTGTCTTAAGTTTGCTAGTAATTACCAGGAACATCATCGAATGAATTCCATGGGTATAAACATTATGCCAATTGACCTGATAGACGGTTACATATAACATTTTAATGATACGATTAATTGTTTGATATGTTGGTAACCTAAGCATAACCAGCCAAATACAAACTCCACCTTATGCACATACAAACATAGAGTACATACACATACATACATACATACATACATACATACATACATACATACATACATACATACATACATACATACATACATACATACATACATACATACATACATACATACATACATACATACATACATACATACATACATACATACATACATACATACATACATACATACATACATACATTGACATACATACATACATACATACATACATACATACATACATACATACATACATACATACACATACATACACATACATACATACATACATACATACATACATACATACATACATACACATACATACACATACATACATACATACATACATACATACATACATACATACATACATACATACATACATACATACATACATACATACATACATACATACATACATACATACATACATACATACATACATACATACATACATACATACATACATACATACATACACATACAGATATATACATGCATAAAATACGCGTTCCACGACCTAGCGGCTGCTTAAGACACGAAGCTACATGCAAGACATTTCATTATACCTCTGTTATCTGACATAAAGCTTACATACATAATGGTTATTATACATGGGCATACGATTCAACAAACATGTTTAAGCAGCAAAGCAAGTTCCACGACCTCGCGGCTGCTTAAGAACGAAGCTAAGCAAGATTTATCATTACCTCTGTAAAAATCTTGTGCCTGTCATAGCCAAGTTGCGTTGTTAATAAAAGCTAATATACACATACAGATGTGTTCAATGGCTTTGAAACTCAATGATAGTGCTGCATAGGAGAGAGATGACTTGATTTATTTACTACAGCGACCAAAACAAAAGTTGTTTTCTTATACCATCGTTCTTGGCGCATGTGGTTTGGTCCTTACAATGTCAACTCACCTAAATGTCGCAGTAGATACGAGTTCATTTCTCGGTTAATCCACTTTGGCCATCCAAGTGGTGATGGTGCGACAGTTGGAAGAAACGGGTGTGGGATATGAGATGAAGCGATGCACAGATATTACCACAGACTTGTTTGTGTGTCTTTTACGACTAAATAACCCCCTAAAAGTAGCCAATTTATTGCTTACCTTCAACCCCTCGGACGTGCACACAGCCATAACAGTAGCCCGAGGGAACACCAGGAGTGGCAAGAGCGGCGTGTCATTGCTTAATGAATTCCAAACGCGCTGACGAAATCATTAACTTGACAGAGGAATAAATGATAAAAGTGATAAGAGCTTTAAATGTAACGAAGTAAAATCTCTTCTTGTGGTGCACGAAATTCAATATGACGATGTTATATATATGCCCTCACCATTCTTGCAGGTTTATAAATGCCACAGTATCTGTGAAATATTGATTGCGCAAATCGTCTTTGATGTCTGGTTTTGGCTATCAGTTATGGATCTGTATGTATTAAGATACCGCCGGTGCATTATGACTTACTTTTCTTTTGTATATGAAGGGTTGCTTAACCCAGAGTAAGAAATAAATATTATTTGCATTATCAAAATATTGACCGGAATAATAACCGAATTATTGATATTTTAATCAGGCTTATATCGTTATCGGTTTAAGACGCACCATCATGTTATGTGTGATAACAGCCAAAATGACTGCAGTATCAATATCTTTAAGGTGTTAAATATGTAACGATTAAAAAGGCCCTGTAAAGGCCACGCATAAGCCATATTCTCTTGAATGTGTGCTGTAACTCTTTAGCTCGTACTCCCGCAGCATCCTCATAGCAGTTACATTCTATCCATTCATTTCCATTAGATGTTACGTGCCACGCGTGAGTTGATTTAAGCGGAAATCGAGGCTGATGTGCATATCTCAAGCATTGCAGTAGTAGTAGAAGTATGGTTTTCACCACAGAAACTGGGTACGTGCGTTCATTGCGAATGCAATGATATATGGGGTAGCCATCCGATTTAGTACGCGAACCAGAGACTAATTCTGATACTCACAGACAAATGCGAATAAACAAATTGCATAAGCAGTGTCAATAAAATGCCAATTCATAACTTTGTCATCTTTTAAATACCTGATGATTTTAAAAAAATTAATTCAGCCCGTTATATTTTCAGTCATTTAAACTCATTGCATAATGCATAAGTTGACGCATTGTGATAGACCAATGCTTTGGCACGACATCGTGCGACATAAATAGCTTACATACAAAAATTTCTGTCGGCCACACAACTGTTGTCCAAACTAGCCACCATCTCAAAGCATACACATCGAACGAATGGACGATATTCAGACGCCTGGTAGCCCCATATTGCTGACACGCCTAGATCAGGAGTATAAGCTCATAGATCTACTAAACGCATGGCTTACATTGTCCTTACCAATGGCACTGCACGACAATGCTTTCAAGATCGAATATCCTCATCTTATTAATTCCCAGCACAACTCATTGCTGAACCCACTATGTCGTGCACCCACATACGTCATAAAATCACTTCCAATTTTATTTATGGAGTTTGGCTTGATCGATTTGGATATCATCGACGTATGGGTAATTACAAAAAAAAACCCGCTGTGGTACTAGATGGTTCAAACGATTGTGTCATTTTAAGTAAACCAGATACTTTGGCACAGATCAAAACAAAACTGTTGAATATACACCTCACCTCTTTATCCATCCATATCCATAATGCAGTGGCAATAGTATGGCATATAATGCACCGATCATATTTATAAAGAATAAAATATTAATCATTGGATGTGTACGATAGTGTTAACTTTGTGCAAGACAATGATGCTAAGAAAATATTCCATAGTATACAGTTTTTTGTCATCGGATACTATCTGCCAAATGTGCCTATACGCGAATTTGACGACACACGGTTCCCTCTGGAAGTTGACACATCAAGTGTCTAGGTGTATACCAAAAACCAGAGACGGCGATATTGGTTTGTAGCAATGGTAGAATCAAGGGATGCGTTAAAGCCTTCGCATAGGTTTGGATTTTTGCTTTTATCGCTGGCTGGATTCTTGATGTATTCCGCATGCGATGTGCCTCGTTTAATTCAGAGAACGAATCATGTTCAATGCATGTGACGTGAATGATGATTTCTCGCATAAGAGAATAAACGTAGGCACTTCGTGACATTTTGATTGAGTGAATGTCAAACCCTGCATAAATTTGATCCAGTACACCCACTGAGATATCTGTTTATCGGATATATTGAACCGTTAAAGGTGGCGTATGCAATGAGATGTAATGAGGAAATAACAGTGAACTTTTTTATCAAAAGCCTATTTTTATCAATGAAATGTATTTGATAAAGTTGATCATTCACACAAAAACAAGCACACATGCACAAGCTCACACATCGGCATCTGAATATTCTATGATATCTATTCTATAAATGCGTGTATTTGATGTGCGTAATTGCATTAGTATCATAAATAAATTTATGTTGATTTCGTAGCATTGTGTATTGGCAACACGACGCTTCATGGTGTACGATTGCCGAAAATATTGTTATTTTATCGTCGTAAATGAGCACAGTTTGGAATTAGTTTCAAACACACTTGCCTAAAACTAATACATATGGCGTATTCTACCGGATAGGATATTTATTGTATTCTAATGAGCTGTATGATCAGCAATAAAGGCAAATATGCCAGCGAAGGCAGGATGGTGTAAATAATGCCACTGCAGAGCATAATATGAACTCTGATGACCGTGTGTCGCTTTCAGGAAGCTCTTCTAAAGCACAGTTACCTGTTGCAATCGTAAGAGTTGCCATGTGCAATTAATAAACAGCAGAAAGATGCAGCAGCCGCCATTTCCCGTTAAAAAGATGATATGAAACAGCTGGTCAATCTGGAGATTTGGTAGTCATTACCATTGGTAACACCAGCAATAATTCATATGGAATTGACTTAATCAAGAAGAATATCAACCACCAACGAGCACTTGATCTAACAAGGGGACATGCATAAGTGTGGAAATATTTCGACTGAGATCGAGGCTAGTGTAATTGCCATTATCTGCTTGTTTCAGAGTCTGTATTGTTTGCACGAGGATAATACAACCGCTTTAATTTTAAATGTACTGTCGTTGCTTCGGTTAATAGCGAAGAAGGATACGTTACTGAACCATTCCCTTAGGATGTTTTGTAACGCCATTCTAAGCCATCGCGTTATTGTCATTCCAATTATATTGTTAGTGGAAATCAATATTCACGGAGCCTTTTGGGCGCCGAAGTTTCAAAGCATTGCATCCAAAGCTCAGGTTGCTGAAACGTATGTTCATTTTAGGAGTGAAACTTTTCATTCATCTGTACACGGTTCTCTTTATTAACATAGGCTTATTTGGCACTATGTGATCACTGAAACTGACCCATCCTTGTGTATATACACGAAAGTATAATTCGATATAGTGCATGCAATTCATTTTATGGGGAGGAGCGAATCATGAGTGACTCGGTTTGCCACTTTCCAGCACACCATGCAAAAAGTTGACATTAGAACGGTCTACAAATAAGGTGTTGATTTATATGTTTAGTGGTAGCTGCCAAGCAAATTTGAACTGGCACCGGCATAGTCAATAGAGCTTCAAATGAGCCGCACATTGTAACCATCGTGAAAAGAAATAAACAGCACTAGCATTCCGTGAATTAAGTCATACTTATTACCGACATGCCTACTTAATATCCATATTGTTCGGATGCCAGGTGATCAATCGCATTGTTCTTGCATATCTCACGTTCAGTGCCTGGATCGATTGACATGAATTACCAAAACGTGTGTTGATATTAATATAGTTTTCTATATAATTGTTTGTATCAATTGTTATTGCTGTAGTTGCATGTTATGCAATCACTCAACGACAGGATAGGCATGAGCATTGCATATGATTTCTGCTAAGAGAACAACTAAGTGCCGTAGGGAAGATTTGCAAATGGCCATTTCTAGTGCACTAGTATCATTTGGTCAAAAAGTCACAGAAGTCGCTACAAATAGGGAAGCAGCCGATTACTTCGATTGTGTTTTCAGTTCCTTGCCAGTACTGCATGTGTCATTGGGTCGAGCAATTTGGCGCATTAGGCTCAGCAAATAATGGTACTAAATTCGTGTCTGTGATAAAAATATGCTATAACACAGAAGCCTAAGATGAAGAAAAATATCAGCTGACTCGGAAATTTGAACGCTGTGGAAACAAAATGTATGAGAAAATATGCATTTTGTTTGTGAAGCATACGCCAACGATGGCGATATGATACATTTACTTCAGTTTTATTGCTATGGTAATCAGTTCGAACGTTTGATGAGTTTTCGTGTGCGAAATCGGTTGTGTAGCATATACCCCTTTAAAGACACCATCTTACACGGTTAATGCTCCTCTAGGTTCATTTCCGTCCGTCCTCGTCAATTTATCGCCTAGTCCTGCGTGATTATATCTGACAGCAGTGATATTATAATGGTGTAAGCCTGTGAGAGTCTGTGCGTATATAAGTAATTAGATTGCCAGCCTCATTATTCCCTCAGTTCTAGCGATCTCATATTTGAAAAATACATCAGGCACTTGGAGCATTAACCTCAAATCCGATCCGGATGCAATTCAATTCTACTAGTTATGCGATTCCGCATAATAGAGATTGTATATATGTGCAATTAATTGCTGTCATGATTATAAAACTCACAGAATCAATATCATATATATATATATAAAGATAATATGATGTTATATATGATAAGACTGATGTAATCAACACAATGTTTCTCAGAAATCAATTCGAACAGATGAGGATAAATTCACTGTTGTACAAAATAGTACGTGAATTGTTATGATGACTAATGTTTGCAAACCAGTTTTATGCTGTCCCATCACATACAGTCAGTAACAACAGCAACGAGAGAACATTAACTCACATTCATAGGTTACTGAAAGAGCAAATCCGAGAATATATACAAATCAAACGCTTCGTTTGATTGATGATGTTGGCATATAAACTGACGGCGATCGTACGGCTCAAAATACGAGAGCCCCAACTGGGTGGCATTCGCACGGGCCCGGCGGTTTAATGTAATGGACTGACATTTGTACGCTGCAATAAGTTTGCAAAATTATCACTTCGCAGCCGGCTAAAAATCTATCAATGAATTAGTTGGAACTATGTTGATTGGTAAACTGTTTTAGATCGTAATCGCAGAAGCTTTTCTACCCAAGTTTCAGCAAGGTGAATAGTCCATGCAACATGTATTTTGTATAATTGATATATATGGGATATACAAGTAGATGTTTTGGTGTGAGGTCCGTTGATTTATGACGTGACAGCAAATTAGAAAGAATCAATAGATTCTCTGCATTTAACGGATCACAGAGGCGCACTTAGCGCACTGTAAGTAAATTCATTGTTCATTAGGCGTGTTATTCTTTTCGGCTGACAAGATCCATTTTCTGCTCCACATCATCTCATTTTTTAAGATGCATGCTCGATTTGATTTAGCTAATAGGAAACCGCAAAGGATGTCATTTCTAAGTTTATTTGATATCCACTGACACCACACAGATTACCCATCACGTTACCAGAAACTTCACTATGGAATTCACAGCCGTTGCATACGCTGAGGTGAATACTGTATCACTGTAATGCTTTGTTTATGCGCATGAACATTTCTCTCTTTGTTTTTTGCGACCAAGTCATGACAGTAAAGACTTCGTGGTCTCATTCGCGTAAACCGACTGAGCAAAACTGTTATATCATTAGCATCTAGACCTGACGAGAATACGAACATGATATTGGAAAAGTCGGTGGCGGGAACTGTTGGCAAAGGTTGCTGTTATAAAATATCATTGCTATGCATCTGTATGAGTGACGTATAATAAATGCAAACACTACGATATTGATATTACATTACCAGTGTATATATTTAGCCGCATACTGACAGCCTAAGTGGCTCTATAATAGTAGAATTATCTAACCAAGTTATAACAGCTTCGAAATAATTCTATGCTTAACTTCGGCACAAACTCAAATAACAAAAACATGAGATATTGTATACGGGATTAATTATTCAATAGTGCAAAATCAGTTTTGTAATGAACGTTATATGCTACAGTGTCTAACTCATCCAAACTGTAGATCGTCAATTCATCGTAAACATTCGTGAGACCCGATAATACACTGGATATTAATTCCCTTGTCATTCACGCAAACATTTTAATGATCTCACATCTTCACGGTGGGATACGTCGCTTTGATTGAAAATCTAGAACAGTAGACGTTGAACAAAACCAACGAAGACGAATTTAAACAGAGTATAAACATGGTGCCATCAAATGAACTTTTGCAGGAAAATCAAAATTACAGGGCTGTGACTAAGCAGGAATGTTACCTTTATTTGTAATTTATATAAAATACATATGCCGCCGCAATGTGGACTTTATCTAAAATTGATCTGGTATGTGTAACTGACACGTTCACAGGCATACCAATAAGTGCCTGAAATTTGCAAAGGATCTTTTCTATAGCGATATAATTGACTAATCACGCTAGGTGGCATTATAATCTTTTTAGCAGGCAAACCGCAACACAATGACATATAATATCAGGAAATATAAAGACATGAACGGCAACATATAGACATGTTATAGCGGGGTATATAAACACTTGACGTCAACCATCATTACCGTAATCATCAACATCATCAAGTAGCAGCCTGTCCGCACATCCAATCGTAAACATTTTCATCCCTCAAAGTCATGATAATATCTCTTCTTTAAAACAAGAATCAACATCATCATCAACATCATCATCATCATCATCATCATCATCACCACGTCATCATCATCAAAATCATATCATGAAGATGATGATGATCATAATCATTAGTATCCTCATTATAGTTATTGTCAGTAGCAGCAACAATGGCAATCATCATCTTAGCGTTGCAAAAGCCTACAACAGGACGGAAACTACCTATCCATTTTGATTTTTACATAAGATACATGACATCAACCGAAGATATAAATAACGTCCAGTCTTCGTATATCTAATCACATCAGAAAGGGACAGAAAGAACGCCTACGCTTTTGGAAGCAGGCGGTTTCAATATTAATAAGCAACTCCAGCTGATGGCTGCTTTTGTCCGTGGTCGATTTAGCTTAGTCTGTCACTTTGGACTTGCTGCTGGATTGACAAAAACTACATTACACTGCGCCAGATGGACAAACTTGATGCCAAGGTTTAAAGACAAGAGCTTATTGCTTCATATGATCAATTTTCAAATCTTTATAACGCCATACGCACTTATACATTGGCAATTCAGTGCATACAACGAAGGTCTTGGTTGAAAGAATTAACATTTATCATTATGCGATGTATTTCATATTAACCCGTCCTGTATTTACATTCTTTGACTAATTATATAATTTTAAGTTCAGGTCAATGTTTCGCGTTTCCAATAGCTTTTCATCATTTTACCTGGTTATGGATTTAAATAAAATACAGAGTTTCAATAGGCCTCGGCGTATTCAGTACCAATTATTAGTATAACTGGCTGTGTCACAAAATATAAGACATGCCCTGAAGTCGCTCACGGTCTAAGTAGCCGAAAACAATACACCGTTGAAAGTTGTAACACATTTATAATCGTCTTCAATAGTTGCAATATAATTTTTCATTTCACTGTGCATCAGTTTAATTTGCCAAATGGGTACTAAACTCGGCTGACGGAAAATATGACCAAATTACGCTCATCATCAATGTTGGTGCTATGCATAAATTGTTCATTTACAGCAAATGCCCTTCATATACGACTCCTGAGATGATTTCCTTGGCCTCATATTTCCGGGTCTCTTTTCGCCAAAATAGTTGTCAAAATCAGTAATCAGACAAGACTAACATCATTATCGAGGGCAATGGACAGAACATAATGCAAGATGCTATGTGTTAAAGCATGGCATAATGATAATCGTCCTTCAATAACTGAGAACATACTATAACTAGGCGTGGGTATACTAATTAAGGACCCCAATGACGAATACGTCCTTTATTAATTATCTGCTTCCAGTCGATATTGATACTAGGTTTTGGTTTAACTCTTTGCGTAATTCGGCCAATGTTGGATATTGTTTAACAAACCTTGTTCCGAATGGGTGAATCGAGACATGGTTCGTGCTTCGGATGATGTTTGAAGACCCTGGAAGTTAGCACAGAGAAAGTAATGGATTATACACTGGAAAAACAATATATATATATATATATATATATATATATATATATATATATATATATATATATATATATATATATATATATATATATATATATATATATATATATATATATATATATATATATATATATATATATATATATATATATATATATATATATCTATATATATATATATCTATATATATATATATATATATATATATATATAAATATATCTATCTATCTCTATATATATATATATATCTAGCTCTATATATATCATATATATATATATATAATATATGCATATATATATATGCATATATATATATGCATATACGTATATATATGCATATATATACATATATATATATGTACAAACATTTAAGTATATATATATATATATATTTAGATATATAAATATATTATATATATATATATATGCATATATATACATATGCATATATATAAACATATAAATGTATACCAATATATAAATTTATCGATATAAATATATATACATGTATATATATATATATGTATATATATATATGCATATATATATATACATATACATATTCATATATATATATATATATATATAAATATGCATATACGCATATATATATGCATATACATATACATATATATATATATGTATAACATATAAGTATATATATAGATATATAAATATATATATATGTATATATATATGCATATATATGCATATGTATATATAAACATATAAATGTATATCAATATATAAATTTATCGATATATTTCTATATATATGTATATATATTTATATTTATTTATATATATATCTGTATGTATATATATATATACATATATGTATATATATGTATAAATATATATATATTTATATATATATAATATATGTATACATATATATAAATATATATATACAAATATATATATACATAAATATATATTATATATATATATATATAAATATATATATATATATATATATACATATATTTATATATATATATATATATATATATATATATTTATACATTTGACGATCGCTCGGTTTGCTAGTCCTTAAGTGCAAATATTCGATGTGAAAACATTTCTCAAGCACACAGCTTATACTACATCTATAGATGGATTTGGTCAATGAACAGATTCCAGTCTCTGAATTAGTCACATGGTTGCGCCAAACAATCGGCACGAATCACAACCAAACCATCCATCTACCTCGACTGACAGGATAGTACATCTTTTTATGAGACTTAACCCAAGACATATGGTCTACGTCGACAATATTGCTGACAAGAGATCACTGCAATATTAAACACTGAGGGCAGGTGGACGAGGTGGTCTAAAAGCCGTCTTATTGCTCACCAATAGGCGTCACCAGATGTGGATGGCAAGTTGGCTGGCGCCCGTATGCATGGTTAACTTTCACAGGTGTCAATGCCTACGCCAATTGCGAGAAAACGTAGATAAATTGTTATTTTGATGAATCTGCTGGCGATGCCCTGAAGCTTTATGCTCTTGTTGCACTGACATAATTGTTTGCATATTTGTATAGCTTGTTCCGTTAACCGTTACATCGTCTGTATGTTTTGTCTCGAATATTGTAATCATGTTGCGTTACGCTCAGAAATTTCTCAAGTAGCTTAAAATAGGACTCGGCACATTAGCGCGACTGTTGCAACAATGACGATTTGATATGTACGTTCCACGTAGAAAACGCAGTCTATTAAAATTCGATACAAGGAGCCTTCTTTGAGACACCATGTAGTGCTTACTTACTAGATCGCGTGGCTTATAAAATATTTTGGAACAGACACAACCGAAAGTTCCATTTTCTACCAATGCTTAATTCATTTATTCAACTCACTTATTTGTAATAATATTTTGCATCATTTACAACGAGCGAATGTTTTGAACAAATATCTCATAAGTATTTACTGCTCTTATTAGCTTGGTTTGATCCCGCAGCCAACAAGATGGAATAGCTTATAAATGATTTGGAAACAATACCTGTACGCCGAGGACTAATTTTACTACTCTTACATTCAGTGATCTATTGTATCAGGTAGTTAAGAAGGCTCTTGCATGTCATTCTGAATATTGCAATGAAGTGAATTATAACTTTGTTACTTTTAGTCTTTGCATGAAATATATAAGTTCTTTAATAAATCCAATTTTTACCCATGACATTTGAAAAGATGCATTATTCAAAGCAACGCAAATAATATGCCGTTGCGTCGAACGTCTACTCCTTGTGGCATAGTGATTAACTACATCGTCTATCTATGTTGTGAATCCTGGCATTAATATATTGACTTGGTGCTCGTGACTCCGATGTGAACCTTAAAAACGGGTCCTTTATCTTAAAGGGACACATCAATCGATGGCTCAAAAGCATCGTGTTCGATCATCGTCCAAGTTGCGTGGATTTTGTATTTCTTTCTGAGCAACGGGTTTGTGCCAGGCCGGCAATGGTACATTAGAGTAGCCGTCTAGCCGTCTAGGTAGTCAGTTGGCAAAATACCATGAGATAAGTGAGTAGTCAGCTTTGGCAAAAATACCAAATGCAAGCTTTACACTATCTGACGTATACATGTGTTACTATAAAACGTAGGTTAAGTCTTACACATAATTTTATTACACTTTGCGTCAAAATAGGGTCAAATCTTCAAATCAACATCACATCGAACTAGGCCTCAGAAAATGAGATAGTTATAATCAGTGCAATTCAGTACAAATATTTTACTTTTATACAAATAAAACTGGCTGGTCAGCTGTCAAATCTATGTATCTTGTCACACCGATTCAAAATAATACAAGGAGATATATTTTATGAAGCAATGTTATTTTAAGGTGCTTAGTGGACAAACACGATATGCTAGAGTGATTTCTGGCAAGTTCACGACACTTTTACCGTTTGCATATCACCGACAATCAAGCTTTAAGTTGTTGGTTCGTTATTCACAAAATAAAAATTAGAATGTGCATCTGATAATCTCCTCAAACGACCGTGCGGCCTTAATCATCTTATTCAGCATTGTAGATTTTTTTTATGCAGCTAAATGTACAAACCGACAAACTCTGAACAGCACTAATGGCCGATAGCGATTATTATGATTGTGGCTTGTCTACAGCGGGAATAGAAATATGACTAAATACAAGTTTTCATTATTTCAGTGATTTTTTTCGTAGAAACGTTTAGTTGCATACTTTGGTTTATCCTAGGATGTACTTTAGACGACTAGATGGATTGGGAATATTTAACAAGCTCATAATGTAACGCCACGTTATTGTCTTCCCAGTTGTGTCACCTATTTACTTAACGCTTCTTTATGTTACATGGTTATGCTCCCACACATCTCGTCCCTGTAGATTTAGAGGTAACGCGGTAATGTTAACATTCCAGTGAACCACCCCATAAATGAAAGAGAGCTAGAAATGGAAATAATCAAGTAAGTTTGTCAAGACCATAATGAATAGCGATTTGTTGGAAATATCTATTAGGGTCTACAGATATGCCCCCTTTGAGAGGATTACGCTGACGTTTTGATTACAACACTCAAAAGTGTCTCATCGACGTCCTGGTGCAATGGCGTTGGTGTATACAAGCGACAACTCAGCTGAGTCATCATCATAGCGACTAAGCATTGAATCGTGAATTATGCTCAGCGTGGCTGGTAAATAGGGACCATGTTCTATTTACTTAAGTCAGCAGCATAGCAGAGGGGTGTGCAGTATTCTCGTTGTGTCGCTATTATCATTCTTACCATTTATGAATGCTGCACACGGCTTGGTTGTTCGATTAAGGCAAAAAAAGCCGCTAGGCTGCCTCGCGGGCCTCATCAGCAAGGCCATTATAATGCAATGCTCTCCGACATGCGTGTGTAAGTCAAACAGCGGCAAAAGATTTGTAGTATTGGTATAAGCATAATGTCCCGATATAACTGCAATCCAAGCTGTCATTTGTGTCATGCTCCATCGTATTGCTTTTGCAATCAAACCGCTTTAGAAAACTGTATATTGCTTCGGTGATTACGATATGTTTTCACAGCGCCAGTTCAATGCAGACACATGATGCTTCTCAATTAGTATTTCTGCCTCCTACTTTTTATCAATGTTCGCAACAAAGTATCGTAAATAGTACCGCGATTTCAATTGATTGTCAATACTTGCCTGATAAACCATATTGTATGGCTTATTTGCCAGATGAAATCACAGCGACATTGCTAGTTATTCCATTTTTATCTATTCACCAAAGGGGATTTCATGAGCAACCACTCAAGACAAAAATGAAGATATGCTTCAGATAGACAAAACATTTTCATGAGAAATATACTTTTACTTTTTAAAAATGATTTCGAGCAGGAGGATAGTACTCATCGCATTATTTCTTTTAACTGCTGTATAAATGAGATAGGTGATGCAATGATTTATTTTCTCTCAACTAATGGTTCAGCCTGACTATTGTGCTGATCTTAAGATGTTTGCTACAGTTCACTTTTCAACCTTGCTATACCTCCAATATACCTATATACCTACCCTTTTACTAAAACGTTTCAGATACTGTATGGCTGTTATTTACGTAAATATGTGGCCAAGAAAAACATTTCTGGCAGATAAGGAACACGATATAATCACTTGGCGATATGGTGATGATAAACGGAATGTATCGTTTGAAACGTAAGGTAAGATATTATAGAAAATGCGACTGAAACAAGTCTACATATCTTTGAAAATAGTCGTTGCAATACTTGCTATAAAACAAGAATACACAGACGTTGTCATTTCAAACAAGATTGAGGCACACCAGTTTTTCAAATTTAAATAGTGATTAGAATAACGCAACCACATCTGGTCTTGAAGGCTGAATTGGGAGCAGCTGATTTTTGATGTTAAGTGGCATATCCGGGAAGAGAAGATAGCCAAATAAACAAATAGACAGGCACACGGAGAGACGTGCATAAATGTATGTGAGAGAATTGCAGCCATTACATATTTTGTAACGTGATCATGTGACACCGTTGGAAGCACAATGACGCAGGACGAGGAATGTTGGTTCTGTTAACACTGACACATGTGCATTCCACAAGTGGACGCTTTGCATTTATGGTATGGTCAATGTCCCATTCATTTGCCACTAGTTACTCGCATAGCCCCACTGTGCCACTTTTAAATGTTATCTATTATTTTTAATATCTCAACTTGTGAGAATCGCGTTTATCAAACCTACACGGCAATCAAGAGTTTCCGAAAGGAATGCTGAGATATATTGATCGATATACTGTGACCTTGGGATGGTTTATAAAACTGCGCATATTAAGTGTAATTTGCAATTTTATGGTTACAGTAAAATTGACCTTCGAGTTGACCGTGTCAGCTATGATCAATGAGAACGCTATTACACACGATGGTGACAAAGGAATAAACATTGAGATGAGTAGAAAAATGATAATACTCATGGTAGGCTTCGCGTTGATGACGGAGCTGATGCTACTGCTGCTGCTGATGATGATGATGATGAAGATGATGATGATGTTGATAGCATCATTTGCCATGTTCACGTCAATAAATGTACTGTAATAGTCCGGGTAAGGTACCATTTGCCCTGCGGTCTGTCCTCTTAACATTTTGCAAACCTTTCACGTCAGCATAATAACTGCAATAACGTCTCGATGGACAATTTGTTGAGACCGAAAAGTGCTTCGAAAGTACTAGGTGCTATAATCTTTCTGCCTGATTTCGGTAAACAGAGGCCAAGCATCAATTTAACATTATCGATGAGCCATTGTATATTGACGCGTTCTCGTTTGTATGCAGCGCGCATATATATATATATATATATATATATATATATATATATATATATATATATATATATATATATATATATATATATATATATATATATATATATATATATAGATATATATATATATATATATATATATATATATATATATATATATATCTCTATATATATATATATTTTATATATGTATATATATATATATATATATATATCCATATATATTATACATATATATACATATATATAATTATATATATATAGATATATATATATAATATTTATACACATATATGTATATATATATATATATATATATATATATATATATATATATATATATATATATATATATATATATATATATATATATATATCACTCTAATCAAACAACTATCGTTTTGTAGAATTCGATTGCTATTGTAGCCTGACAATGAATACAAAATGGGTTAAGCATGGGTTCATCGAAACTGCACTCTTTAAGTCATATCTACTTACATTATGATATTTAACAGCTTATGAATCCATTCAAGATTTTGTTGATTGTCATTTTTCTCAGTAACAACAGCGATATTATGGACTGAATCACATTGATGATCAACCGCAAAGAAGATTTGGCCCAACAGAAAAGAGCTCGAATGAGTGGAATAGGGTTGAAAAATAATCCTGGTCAAATATCGACTTTGGACGGAGAGTTTAAGCCATCATCAGATCGTAAAAGGCATGTTTCAGGACTCGTAAAGATAAGGACATTTAAATGTCCCACTGTTGCTGGCATAAATAGAGAACAATAAACGGCTGCAATGCAAGTGCCTTCCGGTAACAGTGCGTATCATAGTGTCACTCAAAATCATAGCAACATTATTGTTTTTAGTACATTCGCGATGTTAATGGGTAGTTCAATTTGAAATACAGAAGCCTTATTTTGGGCCCAGATCATTAAAACCTGTTTTCATTTTTTTGACTTTTCATTCTGAAAAAAATCGTTTTCTTTATTCAAATAGCCAAATACTAGCCATTGTTTGCTAGGATCTGCAAACGCGATGTTGAGTTTATACATCAAATGTCTGGTGCCAAGTGAAAGTCATCTAGCAACGTCACTGCGTGCCATTGAGGATAAAATTATACAAATTGCGCGTTTTCCATGGATTGAATAGTACTGGTATCCATGTCAGGTGATTTCTACACATGGGCTAATTCATTGTTCTTGTGTCCCATGTGTTAAATTTGATGATTTGTTTACATGAATGTAGAGATATGCTGTGTTTCAAAAAACAAGGACAGATCAGAAAAGAGCACAGAATATGTTTTTATTGCTTAACTACGGACATTTCTTTGATTTATTGTATATGTTGATGTTCTGTGGGCGGAGCTGACCTGGACCAATGCTTCACGACTTCGTATGTTATGCCATCGCATCAATGGCATAGAACGATATATGTGCATACCAGCCCATGAGAGTAGAGATATATGCAAAACATATGCATGCAGTTTAAAGAATTATCAAGGATAACGCAGACACTGTCGGACACCGAGCCTCTTCTAGCGCATAGGCAGATATAGTTGGTCAAATCTCTGTAATCTTCAGCAAGAGGTCTGCCGCAGATTATTTCTCATGTCTATAAATGCTTATGTGAAAGATGACAATGTTATACTTTAAGCATGTACTCAAGTGCAACTGCTGTGTAAATCAGCTTTGAACGTTCATTGGGTTTTCAACACGTGTGATGAATCGGTGGCGCTGCACATGGCCTGACAATGACGTCAACTTGTATTCTAATCATTCCTATAGGTTCATTTCCGTCCGTCATTGCCAATCATCTATCACCGAATTCAGCGTGGTCCTATTTGACATCAGCGATATCACAATGGCGAAAGCCTGTGATTACTGCAAATACGGGCCTATGCGTGTATAAGTGATTAGATTGCCAGCGTCATTAATCCATCAGCCGTGACAATAGAATAGCCTCCCACAGGCTTGGGGATGAAAAACATCTACCGCAAATGGAATAAATACATGCGTTACATATTTTCAGAAGAGACCCAGTACTTAAAGCGCAGTTTTCGAATTGAATCTTGGTGGTGAATAACTATCGACCCTACTGTTTCTTGCCATATGCCATATAAATGCGGACTGGTTGATTCAGCAGACAAAAAGCGAGAATGCAATACTCTTCATTGTGCATGTGTGCAAGTAATTGCGGTCACGATTAAATGCAATGCTTTATGAAGGCAGCTAATATCTCATAGTTGGCGGAACACGGAAACGGGATTGATATAGCAAATATCATTATTTTTATAGCCGCTTGATTGGTGTAGTATGGATAATAACCGTTCAGTTTGTCGTCTGTGCTCACACCGCTTCTTGATAATGTATCCCAATAGATAACTCGCAGTGCAATTATTAAATGAACATGACAATACCAGGCAGTACTTTTCTCACATCCCGTCTTATATATTAACTGCGATTTGTTGCGATGACCAGCGTTTAGAAACGAATTCCGTGATAAATGCTGTGCCATCGTATACAGTCAATGACAACAAAAAGATAATACAAACCACCTATGTTTGAACGAGTCACTGGATGTGCACAGGAAGCCACATTCGGCACGTTTATGATCTTGGCTGAGAGGTACTAATAACACACATTAATCGATTCCTTGAAATAGGCTGTTTCACTATGTAATGTCGCCAGATTTTTATGGAGGGTATAAAAGATATACATTTTTGGAAACCTTATGGTATAAGTGATCAGAAAAACAATGTTTCTATTTGCTTTAAGTCCAATATGGCCGCCATCTTGGACTTTACAGAATGGCTGCCGTGAAAAAAGATTTTAGTCAATATCTCTTCTTAATAACCTACAGCCTATATTTTGACAAATGAACCACATTTACATGGTCAAAGAATACAATGGTATAAAAATGAATGTTTAACCAATCTGACATGAACATTCCACTAAGTCTATGTCCATTAAGAAACAACATGCTTCTCATGACAGAAACGTGTTGAATCTCTCAGGCAATCAAGGAGTCTTCACATATCATCACAATCATCGTCATTATCAGTTTCATACTTGTTCTTATCATTCTGACACGCACTGCCGCATCAGCATAGATCTTTGCAGGATAAATTTTTTGTTCTGCAAGAACATATGACAGAAGAACTTTGGCATTTGGCATATAATTATGGCGTTTGGAGCTGGAAGGGCATCTGTCAGGGTTGTTTTCAGCTGGCCATCGGACTCCTTGTGGTGGCCATTTTTCATGATCACAGTCAGCAGAGTTGATCACTCGTGTTGGAGTAGTGGTAGGGGTCCGACCTGAGTAGGTAGCTTGCGTCCAGATAAAACCAATTTTTTCTCAGTCTGGAATATTGCTCGATGCTTCCCCTGCTTCCATTCTGAATACAGCAGTGACAACAATCCAGGTGTCAGGAAGTTCACTCTCAAGACTAATTCTTGCTTCTCTTCTAGGTGACAGCAGCGGTATGTGGATAATCACCCAGTATTCATGGTCTAACGAGACTCACAAGTGAATGGATCCATGTGGAAATGAAGAGCCGGATTGAACAATTAGAATAAAAGGTATAAGAGACATTAATGTATGATATATTAGAATTTAAAACCTTCAGCCAATGCCTCTTGTGGGTAAAAATTTCCGAACTGTCCACCCATTAGACAGATTTTGTTAAGTGCTGGATCTCCAGTGGCTAACATTTTACAAACTTCCTCTCGTCCTTCTAACACAATGAGGGAAGCACCAGCGTTTGCGCAGAAAACTATGCTGAGATAAATTCACGTGCTGAGAATCACATAATTTATATGGTCTTCTAATGGGAGCTGTAAATACACCAAAATGGCTGTGAATGAAAGCATTTTTGGCATGGTTTCATCAAAGTGCGGTAGCAGATTGCAGAATCTTCTGATCTCCGTCATAAACCCATACTTGTGCTCACCATGACCCCATATTTATCAACCCCATGACCCTATCTAATCAAGGCCTATTTCTGGTATAATTTATTCATGTTGTAGTATTTTCAACGGACAAGGCCTAACAGGTTAGGAAATGATGTGCACAGTCACGGAGTATATATCATGGGCGAGATACGCAAATAGAAGAGAGTATCGTTATTATCGAAAGGATGAATTAATCAGCAGCAACTTACTTGAACATCAATACCAAACTGTCGAAGGAACGGCACTCATTTAAGCAGTATACACCTATTGCTTGAATAGTTTGAGCAATATATATTTTTACGGGATTAGATAGAAGATACTAATAGGGATTGGTGTAAATTAGCAGTCACCTAACTAGCCGAAGATATTTCAATGAAAGTAGGTTCCTAGCAATATGTGTTTGCTCCGAAAAAACTTCGTTAAATAGAGAGAATGCAAGAGTAGATGACAAACCATATTGCAATATTTTGTTAATGTACATACATCCTCTCCCCGCTTCGTTCCAATTTTTCATGACTGTTAATGCATTCGGTGGTTTATTTCGAGAAATTGACAGCTACACAGAAATGAGTTACCGCAAAAATGACCCTATGAAGCGTAGATCTGGCATGCGTGTGTGACAGGTGCGCGCGCATATAACCAAGTAACTGCGGGTAATCCACTTAGCAATGTTGATCCCGACTGCAATTTGTATAACGAAACGCAAAATACTCCGTGTTGTTTTTATGATGAGGATATTGTCAAAGCTGCTTAAAAATTTAAAAGAACGTCACAGATATTTTTATTTTATGCATTTCATCATACGTAGTGTTCCAAAACATCTTGGTGAGTTCGAGTGTTTCCTGAATTCCCTGAATCATCCGTTTGATATACTTGGTTTTTCTGAAACGTGGCTTACTGAAACTAATGCTCAATTGTATGGCTTGTGTAATTTCAATGTGGAACATGTCTGCAGACATGATAAAATCGGTGGCGAGGTATCGCTGTATATTAATGAATCGATTCAGTATAAAGTAAGAAGTGATGGAGGTAAAGATAATGAATGTATTGAAAGTTTATTTGTAGAAATACCTCAATGCTCTGGTACGAAACAAAAAAAGTTGTCGTTGAGGTTGTTTACAGACCTCCAAATACTAATGAGTCGGATTTCACCGATTGTATTGATGACATACTAGCAATAGTTAAACAAGAAAATAGTCTTTGTTATCTCATAGGTGAAACAAATATCACCATACTAAATATTAATGTGCATACCCCAACAGCTGAGTTTCTCGAAACATTGTATTAATTTTCATTTGCTCCATTAATAACAAAAGCGACCATTTTCCTATTTTCTATATTGATTCAGAAGTATCCTGTCAGATTGGGACTATCAACAAAAAGCAGAGATTTTGCAATGCCAGTAATATTCAGCATTTCAAAACATCACTCCTGCAGGTAGATTGGAGTAATATCTTGCATAACGATAACGCACATAAAGCATATACTGATTTCTATTAAATCGTTATAGATCACTTTAATATCCATTTTCTTTAAAGAATGCAATCTCTGTTTATAAAAACCGAAAGTCGTGACCAACGGCCGAGTTACAAACATCTATACGAGGCACCATATAACACACTAGTGTTGGTGTGTCATTAAACCCTATACTTACCTTACCTTACAAACATCTATACGAGTACAAAATATACTGTATATTAAAAGTATGATTAAAAAGTATGAAAGAGATCATTATGTTAGCATGTTATATATAAACAAGAACAACTTGAGGAAATCCTGGACACTGATTAAGGAAGTTATAAACAAAACGGTCTCTAGGTGTCCCGAACAATTTAATATTAATGGAGACCTAATATCAAAGAAGAAAATAATTTCAAACAATTTTAATAACATTTTTGATAACATTGGACCAAGCTAGTCAAAATATATTCCTGCTACAAATATCGAGCCTTTGTCATTTGTGAAGATATCATGTATTAATTCAATTGTGCTCAATGATACAAGTGAAAATGAAGTCCGTAGCATTATTCTGTCGTTAAAAAACATCAGCCCTGGATGGGATGACTTACCCACACAGGTTATTAAATCGATATTTGGTGCTTTTTGACACCATTAGTGCATATTTTAAACCTGTCGTTTAATCATGGAGTGGTTGCCAAAGAAACTTAAGTTAGCTAGAGTCGTGCCAATTTTCAAGAGTGGGGATGATTCATGTTTTAATAACTATCGACCTGTGTCTGTACTGCCAGTCATATCAAA
Source organism: Urechis unicinctus (assembly GCA_034190875.2). Classification (NCBI taxonomy): domain Eukaryota; kingdom Metazoa; phylum Annelida; class Polychaeta; order Xenopneusta; family Urechidae; genus Urechis; species Urechis unicinctus. The sequence continues at coordinate 39,741,690 of CM067350.1, read as the reverse complement.
GATTATGGAACGATTAATGTATAATAGAATAATCGATTTTGTTAATAAGCAGAATATTTTGTATGAATGTTTGTTTGGGTTTAGAGAAAACCATGGGACAAATATTGCTTTAACATATTTAGTGAATAAGATTATTGATGCATATGGAGATGATAAATGTGTACTTGGAGTATTCTTAAGCTTTTAAACTTATCCTTACTAGACAAAACAAATATTGTTAATGCCATCGGAATTTTAGGTCTCTTGCTTTGTCTATGAATGTGAATATGATGACAGGGCGGAACCAACAACGAAAGCAAAGGTAATGTGAATCCACACCCAATATAGTAATAAGCTACACAATCTGTGTTAGTATCACGTTTACTTTTGGTCTGAAACGATGAGAAGGAATCAGTCTAGAGTTCCACTGAACCGCAAAAAAATCATACCTCAAAATTGATTTAATAATAACATACAGTGATATTTTATGATAATGAATCTATAATTAATATACTGTATGACTATCAGATTTGGTTTCAATCGTGCTTAATAATATGCAATTGAAAGCTACTAGAGCACAAACTACTCACTGCCTGGCGCCAGAATACCTACAGAGAAGGCTGTTTGCACCCTTTTTTTCTGTGATATCAACTGACGCTTCCTTCAAATAGCAATCCTTCAAATCAAGCATCAATTCGACAACTAGAAAAGACTGAAACTGCTACCCCACGTGGTTTCGAGCCTAGTAAAGTCATTTGCTAACGTTTTGAGGGAAAACGCTGAGCAACATAAGCAATTTCCCTATGACAGCCAATCGATTATATTCAATGTAAAATCGATTTTACTCTAAGAGACATTGATTTATTAGCAGTCCAAAAAATATTGAGCGCCTTGTGGAGTGGCTTACATCTGATGCCTTTCCATGATTGCGAATATATGACCACTTAGTGGCATTTTTGCAGCTTCCTGGTTTACAACGTATTTTTGTCAATTATTTACGCCATTCTTCAGACACGTCAATACAATGGCGCAAAAAAAACCCCAAGAGCAGTATGAGTCATTGAGTGAGTACTGATATCATGAATGCATAATCGTCTCAGCTTTACAGCAACGCAAATAGGTACATAGCGACCCTATCCCGGTTTTCACGCGGTAGTGTCTAATTTACGGGGCTCTCCGAAAATGGATTTACTGTTGGTATGAAAATACTTTTTAAAATCAAGCACACACAACATCATATCTATCATTACCTTACTGATAATTCCTTGATCAATCTTAACGATATACCAAGGTAACGTGGTAAGACTGCCATGTACAACTTGACAGATACAAAACAAGCGGAACGAAAGTACCTGTAGGTGATCGGAAATGGCTACCAACACAAACTGCACCTGTAAACGAGACATCTGCCTCCCAAGATTAATGCTTAACCGTAAGGAATCCGCCTAATGAAAGGAGCAAAAGGGTCAATTCAGAATGGGAATCGATTGCCTTTTAGTGTGATACAGGTGCAGTTTTAGCCAGAATTATCCCCACCCAGGTAACCTCCCACGTTAGAATTAGATGATAGTTTTTAATGACAGTTATTGGCCCATTTCAGCCTCAGGGAACCCAGGGTGTATATTATATGATAACATATACGCAGAAAGATATGTGAAATAATGTAGTATCATAATTAAACGTTTCATCATTATTTATATTTGATCATATAATTTCTTTCCAATATTCAAAACCAACCTCTCATCTCGAAGACGTTAAAAATATAACTAAGACCGAAAATAACCACAATGCATGCAGTGTCAGTGGTTTTAATACTAGCCGTTAAAAAGTAAACCATAACGGATGGAATGCCTGATGAGCACCATATGTACTAATCCCAATCCATTATGTCTCGAGTACAAATCACAGATTCTGCGGGTGAAGATTCCGCATATGAACATAAATATAAATACATATAGATGCATATACATATATATATATATATATATATATATATATATATATATATATATATATATATATATATATATATATATATATATATATATATATATATATATATATATTTATATTTATATATATATAAACATATTATATATATATATTTAATATCCATGTTCATTATAAAAATATTTATATGTGTATATATGTATATATATATAACATATATATATAAATTATATATATGTATATGTATATATATATTTATATACATGAAACAATAATACTTCAGCCAACTAGTTAAACATAAATCAAGATTAATTAGTTTGCTATATATGAATGTGATAGTTATGAGTAAGATATATATTTGCTGTTCATCCTGCTTTGCGTAATTGACTATTTATAACTATACATGTAATGTACAGGTCATAGTACACAGGTAATATTGGTATGACAGCGTACATAATTGTTTTTATAATTTTTGAACAGGGTGTGATTGTGTGAACATGAAATCAACCTAATAGACCAAGAGACAGTAATGCAATTTATGGCATTTTCATGCATGCACTCAATTCATTTGTTTGGCTTATTTCCTGAGACAACATTTCTGCCAACGGTCATGAATGGCTCAAAGTAGCATTATAATCTGCCAGGTTATGTGCTGGTCTGCCGACCCACATGACTGTTTGCATTGCAATTATATCTTCACATTGCGTCGTATGGTCCAAAATACCAATATTACACATCTCTGCCGTTTGTGGACGACCACGGGTCCTTGACGCATCTTAATGACGTAGGCGATGAGACCCACAAAGCCGACAGCCTGCCTGTTTGCCCTTATCGAACATTCAAGTCACATATCTTATGCCGTATGCGCCAAGGGTATGAAGGATATTGCCGTTACCACGCGCTGCATGGATAATTCTTCACATCTCTCCATTATGCAGATTCATGGCGGGAACAGCACAGGGGCCGCTAACACAGACCACGCTGAGCTCAAGCCACGACTCAAGGCTGAGTCGCTAAATTGGTATTCACAAACGCTGTTTGCCACTCACAGCGATGGTCGTGGGTGTCAAATACTACTTTACAGTCTAAATAAGGATATTAGCGTCAGGCTATTTGTGCGGAAATAGCTCATGTTTGTATCAGTTCTTTGTTGTTTCGGCTGATGAATAGTTAATGGTTAATGAATAGGTAATGAAAACAAAACCAATGCTGCAATATTGTCCAAATCATTAATAATTAAATTTATCATTTTGCAAGACTTCATATAATTGCTTGTCATATTCATTTTCATCCGTTTTAGTGTAGGTGGAAGATATGTTTGTCTATTCTAGAATTGAATTGACAGTACTATAAATATGTTATGCTCATTTAAGATTTCCGAAGTAGATTATCTATGGGCACCCACTCTCAAGTTAGTATCCACAGCATGTTGATCACATGAATCTACTCTTAATTATATTTAATACATTAATCCCGTCTCTGTATACTGCGCCTTCTTAAGGTATTGCATTAAATCGTAATCGCAATCATTTGCGCACATGCATAATAGAGATAACTGGATTCCTTGTGAGGCTTCGCAATTGTCACGATTGATGGATAAACGGTGCGTTCTATCTAATCACTTATACAGGCAAAGTTCGGTATTCATAATAGTAATATCGCTGCTGTCAGAGAGGATTGCTGTTCTTAATAATAATGTGGCGAGATCGGAATGAAATGAACCAAGAAGATGTATTTGCGTTTATGCTGACGTCGTCATCTCTGTTTACTGCAATAATTATTCCTCACACAGTATGAAATACTATATAAATATATATATATATATATATATATATATATATATATATATATATATATATATATATATAGATATATATATTTATATATATATATATATATATATATATATATATATATAGGGATAATATATATATATATATATATATATATATATATAATGTTATATCAATGCGGAAATTGCTTGAGAAAAACATAATATAAATAGCTCCATGGTAAAAATGCTAATCATTTTATTCCAATAGCCAAGGCGTCGTTCGGCTGCAGCAATACCACAGTTCAGTTATCGTTTATTACGTAATTTGTCCTTACTCTTCATGTCAACCTGAATATGCTAAGAGATATCTACCGTCCACTGGATTGAATTGTGTGCTAATCGATGGTATTTGTTTGATATATTACACAAAGGCATTTATGTGTATTAGTCCAGGTTATAGCTGTTGATATATTGTTTGATCATCCAACCCATCATCATTGCTGGAGCAATCAATATCTGTGTTGCACGCCAACATGATTCAATAGGTGTAGTGCAAGAAAGCTCCCTATTGCTTCCCCAATGCATTGTTTCGCACTAGTTTGCACCATCAAATGCCAACATGCAAATCAAAACAGATCTTCGATCGCTTTTTCTGTTGAAAGAGTACAATTAACCATTGGCACCCGCTCCACGCTGCGGAAGGAATGTCAATAAATTTAGACGAAATGTAAAAGCACCGCAGTATAATGCCCAACGACTGCTATTGGACTGCTGCAGCTCATCCATACGCTTGAAATGGTAAGGAAAAATATGCAATTGTAATAAGATGCATTCCACCTGTAGAACAGAGCGGTTGAGCCTATTTGACTCATTCATGGTATGATGCTATGCGGCGATAAGCATGTGTCTTTTGGTTCGCCATTGCTTCCCTCATCTAGCTCGATTTGACAACTGATTAATGCGAATCTGTCAAAGTCGGTTGGTGCATGCACTGTCGACTGCTTCCGATCCGTTTTCTTTCAGTATCTGTTGCTATTGATGCATATATTGCTGACAATGGAAATCGGGTTGGTGCTTAATATCTTATGCATGTTTTTATACGAGTATTTCTCACATTCAAAATTTAAATTTAATTTCATGGATGAATCATTCAATGCATCACAACATCGTATGCTTTGCCATCGAAAAGAAGCACATTCATTTTAAATGCAACATATTTATGACAATCATTTCGTTTGATGAACACATTATCGGCTTAAAGCCAAAAGTCATTTGATGGCCACAGTATCAACTATTAGGCCGGGATCCACTTGTGTAATACCCGATATAGAGGTTGCACCAATGGAAAACCGGTAGGGCGGACGGTGGTGATTGAAAATTGTTATGCCTATTTGCCTTTGTAAAAAACATAAACAAATATTTTCCTAAAAATGTTGTGCCCTCACAGCCTGGTTTCAGTCATGTGTGTCACATTTTCTCAGCAAAATGCAGTCTAATTGCAAGTTTTGGTTTGCCCGTATAACCACTCAAATTGGATCTAGTGATTGATTGGCGCGACATTATCACAATGAACCAGCCTAACGCTGAGACAGTAAGCTGCTTCGGTGTGTTTTCCTTCAGGATCCAATGAGTTATACAATAAATAAAAAATTACCAATCTCGAACATTCATTAAATCCCTGTCAGCTAAGAGCATATCCGTGTATCACAGCACCAACAATAAATCGAGCAATATGAATTCGCTTGTATTTGATTTTTACGCTTCGCTGGCGTTCTGTGTTCGACATTATTTGCCCATGTTCCTCTGCAGACCCCGCGGCAACGCTTATGGCAATTTGAACTGCTTTTATGAGTGTATAGAAAAACTCAGTATACGTGTTAAAGAACAACCATTGAATACTTTTTCTCTGCATTATATGTGCAACGCAATTATGCTATGATTAATATACTGATTCACTATGCTTGGGGTCTTTTGAAATTATATAGATGAAGAATATTATAATGATAAACTTGTCATCAAACAACCGTTCTATTGTGCATTGATGAAAAGAAGAAAACAACTAATTGTAATACAACATGCTTTACAACTTCAACGTCAGCCTCAACGTTGGACCAGCGATGAAGAGATGCTTGTTGCATTGTGGTTATGTAAACGCCTCAATGCGTTATTGCAGCTGAATTAAATTTCATGCCGATAAATGTAATTGCAATGTTTGTTATTGTGATAATATATGGCAGCAAACTAACATTTACTAGATCTTCCACAATATGTGCATTTGTCTGGATCCGAAAACCTTTTAACAATTCGTCATCAACGATGTACAGTAAACCACGAGTAATTTTGGATAAAAAAATTTGTCTCAAGCAGTGCTAATGTAGGCAATACACGTGATAGTTTGCCCTCTATCAAACCAAATTGTGGAAACAACTGCGGGTAGCTTACAGTCCTTGCGCTCTTGCTCAGAGTATCAATCTTTCAAGTGTTGACTAAACATCGAGTGTCACATTAGCATATGGAAGTAGTCAAATCTTGTCCACTTATCGGAAGGATTAAGCAATGCTAAAAATACTATGCATAATTGGCAATTGTTAACCAATCGATTGTACCTCGGTCCATTAATTATCTGACTTAAGATTGCTAGTAATAGCCCGGAATATCATCGAATGAGCTCCATGGGCATAAACATTATGCCAATTTGCTAAAGCCATATGACTTAATAAACTGTTACATATAACTTTCCGAGATCTCAAATGATGCGATTAATCGTTTGATATGTTGATTACCTAAGCATAACCTACCAAATAATAGTGTCGACTTACCTACATGTTGCAGTAGATGCCAGTTCATTTCTCGGTTGATCCACTCTGGCCATCTAAGTGGTGATGTTGCGACAGTCAGAAGAAACGGATGTGGGATAGGAGATGCACAGATAGTACCACAGACTTGTTTGGGCATATGGTATCCGTCTTTTACGACTAAATAACCCCCTAAAAGCAATCTCTTTATTGCTTACCTTCACCCTCTCTGCCGTGTTCGTCAAACCGCCAAGTGCAGGAAGCCATAATAACGAGCCTCAGTAGCCCGAGGGAAAACCAGGATTGACAAGAATTGCATGCCATTGCTTATTATATTCCTAACGCGCGGACGAGTCCATGAACTTGGCATAGGAATAACTGATAAACGTGATAAGAGCATTAAATGTTACGAAGAAAAATACCTACTTGAGTGCACGAAATTCAATATTACAATGTTATATGCCCTCATCTTCCTTGCAGGTTTTGTAATGCCACAGTATCTGTGAAATATTGATTGCTCAAATCGCCTTGGACGTCTTGTTATGGTTATCAGTTATGGATCTGTATGTATTAATATACCACCGTGCATAATGACTTACTTTGCTTTTTCATGAATGGTTACTTTACCCAGAGGAAGAAATCAATATTATTTGCATTATCAAAATATTGACTGAAATTATAACCGCTAAGGTTTTGACGCACCATCATGTTATGTGTGATAACAGCCAAAATGACTGCGGTATCAATATCCGTAAGGAATCTACTCACAATAAGATGTTAAATATGTAACGATTAAGAAGGCCATGCAAATGCCGCTCGAAAGCCATATTCCCTTGAATGTGTACTGTAACTCTATGGCTCTTACTTTCGCAGCATCCTCATAAGCAGTTTCATTCTATCCATTCATTTAAATTAGGTGTTAAGAGCCACGCGTGAGTTGAATGAATCGGAGATCGAGGCTGATGTGCATATTGAAATCATTGCAGTGGATAGATTGTCACTGCAGACACATACACTTGGTACGTGCTTTCATTGCGGACGAAAATGAAATATATGATAGCCATCCTATTGAGTAAGCCAACCGTCAGAGACTAATTCTGATGCTTATAGAAATATGCGAAGAAACAAATTGCATAAGCAGTGTCAATAAGGTGCCAAGTCATATTTTGTTCATCTTTTAAAATACCTGATGATTGTACAACTTGATTTAGCCCGTTATATTTTCAGTCATTTAAGCTCATTGCATAAAATACGCATGATGACAAATGTACAATCTTGCGAAATAAAATTTACACATGCAAAACTCTGTCGACCATGGAGCCACACAACTATTGTCCAAACTAGCCACCATCTCAAAACATACACATCAAAACAATGAACGATATTCAGACGCCATGTTGGCCCCATATTGCTGACACGCCTAGATCAGGAGTTTAGCTCAGTTGTATATATTGCTGGTGCCATGCTCATCCGGACCATTGAGAAAGCTATGGCAACTGCAGAATAGAAATGATACGGTTAAAATGCAATGAAACCCAAAAATGAATTCCAATCTTTAGTTAAATAACCGTTCATACTTCAACGCCTTATTCACAATACATATACTTCAGCACCAGGCGCTGATGGTCAATGAATTCATAAATCTCATAAACGCACGGCTTACATTGTCCTTACAAAAGGCACTGCACAACAATGCCACACCTTCAAGTTCGATTGTCCTCATCACATTAATTCCCAGCACAACTCATTGTTGAACCCTATGACGTGCACACACATACCTCATAAAATCACATCAAATTTGATTTACGGAGTTTGGTAATGATCGATTTGCATGTCATCAACGTGTGTAAAACAACCGTTTTGGTACTAGATGGTTCAAACGTTTAATTCTCTTCCAGTGAACCATTTTCGTTGGTACATATCAACACAAATTTGTTGAAGTTACACCTCCCGTCATCATCCTTCCCATCCATAATGCAGTGGCAATAGTATGGCATATAATGCACCGATTACATTGATTAAGAATAAATATTAATCATTGGGTGTGTACACATCTGTTAACTTTGTGCAAGACAATGGTGCTAAGAAAATATACCATAGCATACAAATTTACAATTTTTCTGTTGTCGGATATTGTCTGCCATATGTTCTATACGCGAATTTGACGACACATGGTTCCCTCTTCGAATTGACACATTATTTCATGTGTGTAGATGTATACCAAAAACCTCGAGATGGCGATATTGGTTTGCAGCAATGGTACAGTCAAGGGATGTGTTAAAGTCTTCGCAGAGGTTCGGATTTTTGCTTTTATTGCTGGCTGGATTCTTGATGTATTCCGTATGGGTTGTGCCTCGTTTAATGCAGAAAACGAACCATGTTCAAGGCATGTGTTGTGAATAAGAATTTCTCTCACAAGGGAATAAGCGTCGGCACTTCGTGACATTTTGATTGAGTAAATGTCAAACCCTGCATAAATTTGATGCACTATTTTTATCAATAAAATGCATTTGACAAAGTTGATCATTCACACAAATACAAACACACATGCACAAGCTCCCATATCGGCATCTGTATATTCTATGATATCTCTTCTATCAATACATTCATTTGATGTACTTAATTGCATTAGTAGCATAAATTTCTTAACGATGATTTTGCAGCATTTTGTATTGGCATCACGACGCTTCTTGTTGCACGATTTCCAAAAATATCGTCATTTTGTCGACGTAAATGAGCAAAGTTTGGAGTTGGTTTTGAACACACTTGCCTAAAACTAATACATATGGCGTATTCTAACGGATATTATACGTTTTGCATTCTAATGAGCGGTGTGATGAGCAATATAGGCAGATATTCCAGCAAATGCAGGATGGCGTAAATAATGCCACTGCACTGCACAATATGAACTCTAATGACCATGTTTCGCTTTCGGGAACCTCGTCTAAAGCACTGTTAACTGTTGAAACCATTAGTTGCAATAGGCAATTATTAAGCAGTACAAAGATGCAGCAGCCGCCATTTCCTTTTAAAAGAAGATATGAAACAACTGGTGAATCCGTTGGAGATTTGGTTGACAGTTATTACTATTGATAACACCAGCAATAATTCATATGGAATTGACTTATTCACGAAGAATATCAACCACCAACGAGCACTTCCTCTAACAAGGGGACAGGCATAAGTGTCGGAAATATTTCGACCGGGGTCGATGCTAATGTAATTGCCATTATCTGTTTGTTTCAGAGTCCGTTATCATTGCATGAGGATAATACAACCGCTAATTTTTGTTAAATGTACTGTCTTTGCTTCGGTTAATAGCGAAGAAGGATACGTTACTGAACCATTGCCTTAGGATGTATTATAACGCCATTCTAAGCCATCGCGTTATTGTCATTCCGATTATATTTATTAGTGGAAATCATTATTCAAGGGGCCTTTTGGGCGCCGAAGTTGCAAAGCTTTGCATCCAAAGGCCAGGTTGCTGACACGTATGTTCATTGTAGGAGTGAAACATCAGTTCACTGTTCTTTCATCAACATATCCTAATTTGGCACCGTGTGATCACTGAAATTGGCCCATCCTTGTGTATATACACGATAGTGTAATACGATATAGTGCATGCAATTCATTTGAAGGGGAGGAGCGAATCATGAATGATTCGGTATACCACTTTTCAGCACACCATGCAAAAAATGACATTAGAACGGTCTACAAATAAGGTGTTGTCTAGAGACAGCTGCCAAGCGAAGGTGATTTGGCAACGGCAAAGCCGAAAAGCTTCAAATAAGCCACACGGTGGAACCATAGTGAATATATAACTGAACAACACTTGCATTCTTGATAAAGTTTTCCGTGAATTAAGTCATACGTATTACCGACATGCCTACTTAATATCCATACTATTCGTATGTCAGATGATAAAATCCCGTTTAGTATCGTGATCGATTGACATGAATTATCAGAAAAGAACAACAACAACCTCAGCTTCATTCCAATAACTAAATACAGATCAGGCATTAACCTCAAATCCACAAGGGGGTGCGATTCAATTCTAAAGTGTGTTACTATATGTCAATATTGGCTGACTGGTTATACGATTCCACATAATAAAGATTGCACATGTCTGCAATTAATTTCTGTCATGTTTATAAAACTTTATCTGATCATAGAATCAACGATTTCATAGAATGGCTCACATTTGTACGCTGTAATAAGTTTGCAAAATTAACACTTCGCAACCGGCGAAAAATCTATTCATGAATTAGTAGGGACTATGTTGATTGATAAACTGTTTTACGGAATTGCAACTCGATGCGAGAGGCTTGTCTACCTAAGTTTCAGCAAGGTGAATAGTCCATGCAACATTTATTTTGTATAATTGAATGGGAAATAAAAGGAGATGTTTTGGTGTAAGACATGCCTGCTCTTACAAATCTGATTTTTGGCGAGGTCCGCTATTTTATGACGTGACAGCGAATTCGAAAGAATCAATAGATTCCTTGCTTTAATCGGATCGCAGCGGCGCACTTGGCGCACTGTAAGTAAAGTGATTTCTCATTAGGCGTGTAAATATTTTCGGCTGACAGGATCCATTTCCTGCTTCAAATCATCTCATATATGAAGATGCATGCTCAATTTGATTTAGCTAATGGGAAACCCGCTAAGGATATTATTTCTCAGTGCATTTGATATCCACTGACACCACAAAGATTACCCATCACGTTACCAGAAACTTCACTATGGAAGTTACAACCTTTGTATATGCTGAGGTGAATACTGTATCACTGTAATGCTTTGTTTATGCACATGAAGCTTTCTCTTTTCGTTTCTTGCGCCTAAGTCATGGCAGTAAAGACTCTTTATGGTCTCGTTCGCGTAAACCGACTGAGCAAAACTGTTACATCATTAGCATACAGACTTTACGAGAATACGAACATGATGTCAGAAAAGTCTATAGCGGGAAGTGTTGACAGAAGGTCGCTGTGATAAAATATCACAGTGTGATATGCATCTGTATGAGTAATGTATAATAAATGCAAACACTTCGATCTTGATATTGCATTACCGATGTATATATTTAGCTGTATACTAACAGCATAAGTGGCTTTATCATAGTCAAATTATCTAACCAAGTTATAACAGTTTTTAAATAATTGCTATACTTAATTATGGCACAAACATGCTGAAATAACAACAAAATGATATATTGTATATTAAATTTATTAGTCAATAGTGCAAAATCAGTTTTGAAATGAACGTTATGTGCTACAGTGACTGCTATCTCATCCAAACTGTAGCTCATCAATTGGTCTATATTTAGGAGCCCATGTTACCCGCTGTGTACCGTAAGCATTCGGGAGACCAGATAATGCGCTGCATATCAATTCCCTTGTCATTCACGCAAACATTTTAATGATCTTCACGGTGGGATACGTCGCTTTGATTGAAACTCTAGAACCGTAGACGTTGGACAAAAGAAAAGAAGACGAATTAAAACAGAATGTAAATAAGCAGGAATGTTACCTTTATTTGTAATTCATATAATTATACATATGCCGCCGCAAGGTGGTCTTTAGTTAGATTTATCTGGTATGTGTAACTGACACGTTCACAGGCAAACAAATAAGTGCCTGAGATGTACATAGGGTCACTTCTATAGAGATGGAATTGATTAATTACGCTAGGTTGCATTATATCCTTCTAGCACGCAGACCGCAACACATAGACACATAATATCAGGGAATATAAAGACTTGAACGGCAACATATAGACATGTTATATCGGGGAATATAAACACTTGACGACAATCATCATCACAGTTATCATCAAAATCATCTAGTTATAACATGTCAGCACTATCAACATCTTAATCATTCTCATCCATCAAAGTCATGATAACATCTCTTCTTTGAAAACAAATGAATAACCCAGTGTATCACTTAATTAATCATCATCATCTACAAAATCATTAACATTATCATCATAACGTGATCAACATCAACATCATATCATCATCATCATCATCATCTTAATCATCATCATCATCATTAATATCATCATCATCGTGATTGTCAGCAGCAGCAGCAACGGAAATCACCATCTTGGCATTGCAATAGCCTAGAAATGAATACAGGACCGCAACAATCTATCCATTTTGATTTTGAAATAAGATACATGACAGCCACAGAGGATATAAATAACGAAATATCATAGTTCATCACTCCAGTCTTCTTATATTAAATTGCATCGGTAAGGGACAATAAGAACTCCTACGCCTATGGAAGCAGGCGATCTCAATAATAATAAGCAACTGCAGTTGATGGCGGCTTTTGTCCGTGGTCGATATAGCTTAGTCTGTCACTTTGGACTTGCTGCTTGATTGACAAAAACGACATTAGACTGAGCCAGATGGACAAACTTGATGCCAATGTTTAAAGACGAGAGCTTATTGCGTCATAGGATGAACTTTCAAATCTTTTTAGACGCCATACGCACTTATACATTCGCAATTCAATGCATACAACGAAGGACCTGGTTGAAAGAATTAACATTTATGATAATGCGACGTATTTCATATTAACGCTTCCTGTATTGGACATTCATTACAAAAAATTTTGTATAATTTTAAGTTGACAATTGTTAGGACGTTTCAATAGGTTGTGGATTTAAATGAATTACAGAGTTGCAATCGGCCTCGGCGTTTTCAGTACCACTTATCAGTATAACTGAAAGCGTCACGAAATATAAGACATGCCCTGGAGTCGCTCACGGTCTAAGAAGCCGATAACAATACACCCGTGAAAGTACTACCACATTAATAAATCGTCTACAATAGTTGCTGACGGAAAATATGACCAAATAACATTTATCATCAATGTCGGTGCATTTAGAGCATAGATTTCAGACCCCATTGACTAATACGTCCTTCATAAATTTTCTGCATCCATGCTATTGGGTATTCGGTTAAACTTTTTATGTAATTCTGCCAATGTTTAAAACCATTTTTTAAAGCACTGCCTTCAAAATGGGTGTATCGAGAATTGTATTGAAAAACACCCGACTCGAAAAGGTAAGTCGTCTTATTAGGATCCACCGTGTCGAGCTGACTTGAGAGATAGTAAATGAGAAACTTTTAATGTCTGTGCGTCCAGGAATTGTTACAAATCAGCGTTACGTGAGCATGAAATGTGAATTATATAATTATTATCTAATGCCTTTGTCTTGGTACAACTTGTGACTTGGTTCGTGGTGTTTGAAGCCCCTGGAAGTGAGCACAGAATAATCAATGGGATATACACTGGAAAGACAACACAAGACAATCATTTCCAACAAGCACGCTATCGAATTAGGTATGCATTGTGATTCTAATTGCAGCTGATGAAATAATGCAACCTTCTAATCCAGTAAATGTAATTGGAGCTATTATAGAAAAGACAATTTGCTCGAAGCATTTTCGGGCGCCATGAACGTTGTATGCAATAAAATGAAACTGCATGCTTGTGGCTCCGAGAAATGAGCACAAATATTGTACTGATGGTTTTGCCCTGGATATTGATGTCGACATGATTGTAAAAATTTCCAGTAGCGTCATCTTTAGGCTAGAACCACGACAGTGGTAAAGATATACTTTCAGATAGAAAAGCTGCCTATGGACAATTTTTACCATAGATAACACAACCAAAGGCATACATCACCAGTGTGTGCCACAGACCGAGGTCTATGCTCAGAGATTGACAGCTGTGATGATGAAGTCGGTACTGACAAATGAAATTACTCGATTAAAAAATGGAGGGGATGACGGGGTTTAATGTCAAGAGTAATATTTTCATCAGGCTTATCAATCATATATCTTAGTGACATGATATTGTTTTGAATGCATAACTTACTCTAAAATCTGAAACGAGGCAATACTGAAATGCCTGCTGTCGTTTGGTGATGATATCCAACTAGCTGGAATTTAGTTGTTACATAAATCATTATTACGGCCTAGGTACACAAAATCAAACGGCATCGATGGCCTTACCCCCGCCAACGCAGTTTGAATGAAAGGTATTCATACAAATCGGAAAGCAGATTTAGAAAAAAATCGTTTGAATCGTTTGGAGAAAATAAAATATACTGATGCAGCATCACCTTGTGTAATATACATAGCAGTGTTAGCTAACTGAATCATCCGAAATAATCAAAATGCTTGTAACTTCATTGGCATTTATAAGCAGTGTTTACAGATCTTTGAATGATTATAATCAAATAAGTTCAGTTAGGAACAATCGCAGAATACGATAGCTATTGCTTAAATAACCAAAGTGATTGCATTGATATCCAAACACACAGAGGGAATGGAGCTCATTATTGCATTTAGTTTTGCTGTAACAATTGGAAACACATGTCGCTAAATCATACTCCACCATTTATGGCAGGCTGGGTAAATACTTGCAGGCAACATTCAGATAAACTGCGAAGTCAGGTTACCATGAATGACATTGATCACGCTGCACTCCTCAACACCTTTCAATCGAGACTAAGGA
The DNA here is from genome assembly GCA_034190875.2 of Urechis unicinctus. Lineage (NCBI taxonomy): Eukaryota > Metazoa > Annelida > Polychaeta > Xenopneusta > Urechidae > Urechis > Urechis unicinctus. The sequence continues at coordinate 39,726,661 of CM067350.1, read as the reverse complement.
CGGACATAGTATAACTGGCTGCCTGTATATGTTTGATTTGATTTTGTTATAGAAAGTGAAATTGCCTCTTTCTCGTTTTAATAGACTGAATGATTAGATAGCTCTGGCCCGCAGCAACACCTTTCATTGCTTGTTCGTATGAATAAGCAGAATAATATAATGGCTATCGCCCCCCTCGATCAATTGCGAGAGATAATATACCTTAACAATATAACAAATGCTTAGCCCATAATATATTGTACAGGAAGATGATACTTAAAACGAATGTATAAATGGAAATGGAAACATTGAAATGAAATATCATTCGAAATATGGTTGCATCCGTATTTCGTGAAATTGACTGGTCATATATTTTTTAATCGCAATAAAGTCGATGGTTATGCTCAAGAAGGCTATTCAATTTAGTCAGTTCAGTCACATTGAATATCTGTCGTATGATTGTACATTACATATATTGTACATATATATATATATATATATATATATATATATATATATATATATATATATATATATATATATATATATATATATATATATATATATATACGTCGTGTGCAAAGACGGACATTTTCCAAAAAAGGATATAGACATTTATATATATATAATTTTATATTAATACATATATATACATACATGTATATATATATATATTTGTATATACATATATATACATATATATATATATAAATATATATACATATATACATACACATGTATAAACATATGCATATATATAAATATATATATGTATATATATACATATAAATATATATATATATATATATATATATATATATATATATATATATATACATATATATGTATATATATATGGATTTCTGTGTGTGTGTATATTTTGTGTGTGTATGTGTGTGTGTGTGTGTATTTAAGTCTGTGTGTATATGTGTGTTACTTCTGTCGATCTCAATAGCAATTTGGGTACCTACATGGTGCAAATACTGTTTTATGTTCTTTGGTCAGTAAAAGACAAAGGCTAATCAGTAGTGCTGCTTTGAATAATTCTTAGTTTAACATTCGTTTTGGTTGCTATTCATTAAGTGAAAATATTCGATGTAAAGATTCCAGTCTCTGAATTAGTCACATGGTTGCGCATAACAATCGGCACGAATTACACCGGAACCATCCATCTGCATCGGCTCACAGGACAGAACATTCATTCATGAGACTCAACCCAAGACATATGGTCTACGTCGAGAATATTGCTGACAAAAACTCACTGCAATATTAAACACTGAGGGCAGGTGGACGATATAGCCCAAACACCGTCTTATTGCTCACCAATAGGCGTCACCAGATGCGGATGGCAGGTTTTCTGGCGCCCATATGCATGGTTAACTTTCACAAGTGTCAATGTCTACGCCAAATACGGGAAAACATTGATAAATATTGATTTTGATTGAACTGATGGCGATGCCCTGAGGCTTTGTGGCCTTGATGCACCGACATCTTTGTCTTGCATATTTTTAAAGCTTGTTCCGTTAACCTTTACAACGTCTGTATGTTTTGTCTCGAATATTCTAATCATTTTGACAACCAGCCACCAGCTCTAATTTATTGTCATCATGTTCAAACTTAGTATGGCTGTCGTTGTAGACGTGTTTTTGATGAGGAAGATTGTTTGGGGAATTTCTTGTTGGATGGACGATATACAGATGTTCTGTTTCGTCCGGTACCTTGTGATTGGAGCAGCATCGAAAGAGAGTTACTATAAAAAAAAATATTTTTTGTCTTTTGTCATTAGGCGTCACCTAATATTGATTTTGATTGAACTGCTGGCGATGCCCTGAGGCTTTGTGGCCTTGTTGCACTGACATCATTGTTTTACATATTTTTAAAGCTTGTTCCTTTAACCTTTACAACGTCTCTATGTTTTGTCTAGAATATTCTAATCGTTTTGACAATTTAAGTATAAAGCTCAGAAATTGCTCAAGTAGCTTCAATTATGACTCGCCGCTTTAGCGCGACTGTTCCAACAATGACGATTTGATATGTACGTCCCATAATGAGTTGAAAACGCAGTCCATTACATTCGATAAACGAAGCCCTCTTGGGGACCCCATGTTATACTTACTTAATGAATCGCGTAGCTGATTAAATATTTTGGAGCAAATGCAACCGAGAGTTCAATTTTCCAGCAATGCTTAATTCATCTATTCAACTCACTTATCTGTGATGCTATGTTACAACATTTATAATGAGCAAATGTTTTGAACAAATATTTACTGCTCATGTCCGCTTGGCTTTCCGACTGATTTGATTCCACACAAGCAAACACGATGGAATAACTTATAAATTATTAAAAAAAACATACTATGTAACCGCAAAGTAAATTTGTTTTATCTGTTTAGACTATACACTTGAAACCAATGCAACGCTATTTATTAGCTGACGTTTAGGTTCTGTCTGAAACATATTGTTATTGCCGTTTGCGTCAAAAAAGAGTGGAATCCTTCAGATTAACATCACTTGGAATTAGGCCTTAAAAATTGGCTAGGTATCATCAGTGCAATTCCGTACACAATATTGCACTTTTATGCAAATAAAACTGGCTGGCCAGCTGTCTTATGTATGTTTATTTTTACACCGATTCAATCGTCTAAGGTTTTGCTAAATTAAAAGTACGCAAAATATTTCAGATACAGTAATACAATTTGCGAATTCAGTAAAAAAATATTATAACTCACTCTAATGTTCGGACAATACAGCGGGCAGTAGTTAATAAGACGGCAATTAATGCAAAGAGATATATTTGATCAAGCAGTGTTAATCGATACGTTAGAGTGACCTCTAGCAAATCTAAGACACTTTCACCGTTTTTATATCACCGAGTATCAAACTTTGCGTTGCTCGTACGTTTTACACACAATGAAAATTTGCGGCCAATTAATGTGCTTCTGATAATCTCCTCACACGACCGTGCAGCCCTAATTATCTCATCCAGCAATGTCAATATTTTCTGCAACGAAACTTACAAACCGACAAACTCCGAACGGCACTCATTGACGATAGCGATTCTCAAGACTGTGTGACCTTGTGAGAACCGCGTTGATCAAACCTACATGGCAATCCAGAGTTTTCGAATGGAATGCTGATATGTATTGATCTATATATTGTGACCTTGGGATAGTTTATAGAACCTCGCATATTAAGTGTCATTTGCCATTTAATGGTTGCAGTAAAATGCACATTTGAATTGCCTATGTCAGCTACGATCAACGAGAAAGTCATTCCACATGATGGTTCCAAAGCAAATTAACATTGCAATGAGTAGAAAACTGCTGCTGCTGCTGCTGCTGCTGCTGCTGCTGCTGCTGCTGCTGCTGCTGCTGCTGCTGATGATGATGATGATGATGATGATGATGATGATGATGGTGATTGTATCATTGGTCATGCGCACGATAAATGTACAGTAATAGTCCGGTAAGGTACTATTTGCCCTGCTGGTCTGTCCTCAGCACATTAGTGCTTTTCGCAAACATTTCACGTCAGAATAATAAATGCAAGTACGTCTTAATGGACGATTTGTTGAGACTAAAAAGTGCTTTGAAAGTACAATAAGCTATAATCTTTCTGGCAGATTTCCGTGAGCAGAGGGCAATCATCAATTGGACAGTATCGATGAGCAACTGTATATATGATATATATGTTTATATATATATATATATATATATATATATATATATATATATATATATATATATATATATATATATATATATATATATATATATATATATATATATATATTTCAGCTAACAACGCTATATATATATGTATATATATGCATATAAATGCATATATATACATATATTCAGTATATATATATATATATATATATACATATATGTATAAATGTATATATATAAAAATGTGTGTATATATATATATATATATATATATGTGTGTGTGTGTGTGTGTGTGTGTGTGTAGACATGTATATACATATATATCAGGCTATTCAAACAACCATCGCTATGCAAAATTCGATTGCTATTATAGCCTGAGAATGATACAAAATGGGACAAGCATTACCTACAGTTCATCGAAACTGCACCGTTTAAGTCAACAGTCGACAACATCGATTCTAAATAGTCTCATTGATAAGTATTTCTATTTTATTATTCTTAGCCTACTTAGCTTCTAGATCAATCAATAATTATCCCGTTAACCACACGAATGTTTGGTTGATACGCCTATGGACCGGTAAACGACGAGCACCCCATGGATTCCCAGTGGAGATTAACCGCTATTGTAAGCAAACAAAGGAAGCACAAAATTGAATACTAATGCACCATCCTGTGGCGACTAAAAAAAAAATCATTCACTCTATTGCCTGTTGAAAGTGCAGATCTATTTGATGGGATGGAAATGTCAAAGGACCGGACAAAAACAGAACACACAGTGGCGTAAAAGGTTCTTGGGGACACGTCGAAAACCAGTTAGTGGACCACTGCGATCATTTTATGATCACTCACTGAATGTTTGTACCTCCAATATACATGGATAAATCTGCCAGTGATGTCAGCCATACGAATACTTCTGAACTTCTATACTGACAAAAAGCTTCGTTTGAATATATATATATATACATATATGTATATATATATATATATATATATATATATATATATATATATATATATATATATATATATATATATATAGCAAATATATATATTAATGTATATATAGATAATATATATATTTATATATATTCCAAATATATATATATATATATATATTCCAAATATATATATATATATATATATATATATATATATATATATATATATATATATATATATATATATATATATATGTATATATTCCATATAAATGTAAATATATATATTTGAATAAATATATATATATATATATATATATATATATATATATATATATATATATATATATATATATATATATATATATATATACATATGTAGATTTATTTATATATATGGACGGTTAATAACAACCGAATCCGCTCCGTTGCGTGTAATTCACCCATGCATCTATTACAATATGAATCGTACATTTAAAGAACATCGTACGAAGGCTGTTGAAATCCACCAAATGCAGTCATTATCAATTAATATGTGCGTATTGAACTGATTTATCGGAATTGTGGTATTTTCAAGTCTTGCACATATCGAAAACGAGTAACGATATTGGTGCCACTTTTGTTCCTCTGCAGTGTATTCTGCTGTTTGCTATGGTCTTAAAGCTATTTACATTACAAGTGCTTAAAGTAAAGTGTTATATATAAGATTCGTGCAATAATTGCTGATGGACCTTTTCTAACTGTATCAGAAAAGGGGTGTCCGCTATAGCAACTTCAGTCAGTCAGCAAGAAAATTAGACCCCAGAGAGTACTCAAGATACACTACAATGCTGATCGGTCATAGTTACATTATCTGCTCGGTATGGGCACTAAATAATTGTGAGATACTCGGTATGTCTGATGGTTAAAGATGTTTTTCTGACTACCGACCGAATGCTTTGTTGTTGCTGTTGTTGTTGTTGTTTGTTTTTCCTGCCGGTCATCAACGATTTGAACCAGATATAAAACCATACTTTTACGACACATAAAAAGTCACCATAATACTTCACATCCTTTTTGGATTTATTTGTGTACATATAGTCATACTAGCAGTACTCTATGTCTTTTATCCCTTTTGGATAAGCGTAATATGCTAATACATTCGTGGTGGGAGGCTCCTTATGATCACATTCTCGGATATCATCATACCAATTACATGTTGTCTTCAAACATTACTCAAGGTGTACTCACATTACTGATACCTATACCAGATATCACAATCATCGGATTGTTGCCTCTGATAAGTGGAACTTGCATTTAAGAAAACACGTCTATGGGAATCACACAGTTGTCGTTCTTTTAGTCTTCAAAGGCCGCATAGTTCACCCGCACATATTTGCTTGAACGACCATGCCGGTTCAATACATCTCAATCTCTTGTCCCGATGGAGATTTCCCTTTGGTCTTCTCTAAAACTGCAAAATTCATGCCGGTTCATTACCATTTGACGTCACTTTATCGTCCTGTTGAATGATGAAGAAGTAATTGTCTTCAACACAATGGCAAGCCAAGCGCACTGCAACATAGCCAGGTTATTGCCGGTATTTACATAAGATATTCTTTCAACGTATAGCTGGTTGTATAAAAAGCGTAATCAGTGGTGTGGGTCAGGAAGATAGTGAGGTGGGTCGATATTGTTTTGCTGGTTGTATTAATAGCATAATCAGTCGTGTGGGTCGGGAACATAGTTGGTTAAGTTGGTTTAACACGATTATAATCGATTTGTCATAGCATATAAGCAGAACGTAGATTCAGTAGCAACTATAGATCATTGATGCAGAAATGCCGTGGTTGGTAAATTTGACACTCAAGGCTAAGTCTAAAATCTAACAAGAGTTAATCGTGATCAAAATGATTATGCACACGTTCCAAATGAAGTCGACCGCTGTATATTGTGGCTAAATATATTAATGACTTGCAAGGGTGCACGATATTCGACCTCCATAAACAATTAATACACAAAGGGTTGCATGTTGTGGAGTTATACCTCCTAAGATTGAAGCAGCTTTACCTCGGTTAATTAACTCCATCCAACCCGAATGATCATCACTCATCGTGGTTTCATTTCTATCTACATGGCTAGCAGAGTACTTTATTGAGGTGTAATTTAGGCGTGAGAGTTTTATGAAATGAATTGGTCGCGGTTTATTCTCTCACGATAATTGTACGACGCGTTCACTTAACAGTATATTTCATGGCGGATAAATTAGCGTGAGAAACGTGTTGGTGTTTGTATTTCACTGTGCGCAACTTCTTTTGCACCAGAATCACTAGGGATTGCATATGCAAATGAATGAAACATAGCTAACCCGTTCAAACTTGATCCCAGTTCACAATTTGTGCGATGACAGCTAAATGTTTCTGCAATTCATTAGTCTCAAATTCAACCAGAAGTAGTATACAACAATATATTCCTCAAATAAAACATGGTATAACACAGGTGCAAACAGAGGGGTCACGCGCATAGAACCATGTAATCACGAGGTTGATTAACATCAACGCGCTGTTAAGGTAGCATGGCAATTTGTGGCATCGCGTGTCTTTTATATGAAAGTTGATATTTATCGAACATGAATCGTACAATAAATAATTTCAAAACCGGCTCTTCGTAAAAAACATTGTATGTAAATGTACTTACATGCATTGGCGTTTCTGCAAAAAAAAACCTGCTTTGCGACTATGAAAGAGGTAGCCATTGCAACTGAGAACAGCGATGCCCGCATATGCAATATATTCCTTCGGCCTATTTTATTCCACACCATGGCAGTGATCGTTGTCGGCCCAACTAAATGGTAATTTCTAAGAAGTGGTATTGTAATCGCGTTATCTACAATACTTTGTGGTAAACCTGAGTGCACAACCCATTACATAAGTATCCCTGCAACGGCATCTCTCTCTCTCTCTCTCTCTCTCTCTCTCTCTCTCTCTCTCTCTCTCTCTCTCTCTCTTTTCTCTCTCTCTCTCTCTCTCTCTCTCTCTCTCTCTCTCTCTCTCTCTCTCTCTCTCTCTCTTTCTCTCTCTCTCGTCTCATCTCTCCTCTCTCTCTCTCTTCCTCTCTTCATCTCTCTCTCCTCTCTCTCTCTCTCTCTCTCTCTCTCTCTCTCTTCTCTCTCTCTCTTCTCTCTTTTTCATCTCTTTCTCTCTCTTTCTTTGTCTATTTTGGATAAACAGGGTAAACGCTACTTGCTGTATAAATGGATGGCAAGGTGTTTATTGCTTGTTTGATAAATGATTGAAGTTTGTGTTTTTTTTTAAAAATTCATTCATTGAATGTTTTTGGCAAGCACTACTAAGCAATAAGTGCCTACAAATAGTCATATAAAGCGCAAGATGATCAGGATGTGGATAACACTTAACATATCGAGCATGTGATAATGTTTGGTTCTTATATATACATTTTAAAAATATAGCAACCAACATGTAATGAGTATACTATGATGCTAAAAGTGCCAATCCATTTTTCTTTAATATTGTTTCGCATTTCTCTTGTTGCATGGAAAAGGAATCTGTGTAATGGTCACCATGGTCTAAAACAATTTAATGTCGTCCTTTTCTCAATCATATCACATCACATTTGTGGTGCTGTTGTACATTGTAACAACACAGTGTACTCGTTAGGCAAAACTGCACGAATGCGCCTGTTGCAGAACGCGTTGCATTGTATACTCGCATTCATCACTACAGTCAAGTATATTTTACTAGCAAAAATGCTTATCGCATATATATATATATATATATTGCGCATGTGCGGGAATCTGAATATTGTATTGTGAACTCGTAATGCTAAGGGGTCACACAGGCGCAGTCGGCAATCCTCATGCATTTACTCTCACGCTTATCAAACAAACAATCGCCATTGGTATTAAGATGGCAACCAAATATTCCGACACAATCACCCGACATGCAACCACTGACAATATTTTACCGATATGACAAGAACCAAAATGACAGGATAAATGAGACAAAAAAAACCCCTGGCATTTGGACTAGAAGTGCATTTTCTCAAGAGTGTGTGAACCTGATCGCGCGAAGTACGAATACACAACTTCATTGCTAGTAACAGTTTTATAGACCCCATCACAATAACGCGGGGATGCAACAATGCACTGATTCATACCTTAAATAACTTTATAACAAGTAACAGAGATTATTAATTGACAACCGTAAAGATATTTGAAAGCTATTGTCGTGGTATATTTATCCACTCTTTTCTGACTGCCTCTGTAATGCATATTACAGTATGCCGTTACTCAGAATTTTTTTCCAACATTTTGTAACGTTTTGTTCAACCAGATCTGACTGTCAAATCTTTTATGCAGGTTTACTTGTGTACACCCAGTTACGTTATGGCATTCACTAACATTACTTGTTATGGTATAGAGCAAGATTATACCCAATCGTGCGTTATGATGCAATTAATTTTCTTGAATAATAAGCTTGCTCATTGGCAGAAACTTGCACAATGGATTAGAAATATTAGAAGACATATCATACTATGATATTCGACCCAATCGTGCCATAATGCTGTGATCCGATGATGCGTTTCGTGAGCGGCTTGTTTGATGAATATTAATTCATCGAGCTATGTCTTGGTCTGATCACCCTCGCTCCTGATGAATAGTTTTTAGCCAGTATTGTAGCAGAGTGTAGTATCGTTCGATTCAAAAGCTATCACTAGAAGGCAGAATGCTGGATCGGGAAGCAATTACTTCCTCTATCACAACACAGAGGTGTTTTGAGTTTTTCCAAAACCAATCAGTGGTAAGTAATCAAAATACGATGATATTACACTAAGTTGTGGTATTTGCCCAGCGTCGCATACATATAGACAAGCAGATGTAGTAGTGCATGTGAAATATATCAAAACCGAAATGGATCCTATCAAGCCATGAATTTAAACCTTTCATCAATACTGTCCATCTAGTAATTGTATAACTGTCAATCAAACAGCACATCCAAAGTGTCAGACATACCAAATTGTAAATGACCCCGGACGAAAGCTGGTATTGCTTATTAAAATTGAGGTTTCGGGGTTCCGACTGTATGGGCGCTCTCATTGTCCCTGCCTACCTCGATGACATGTAAGATGACAATAGAGATGATAAACTGCTACTCATCACATGGCTCTTCTATTGCCGTCATTTAGTGATATAAAAATCAAGCCGGTTCGTTATTTCGAGTTTAAATTCCGTTGTTGATGATGCTGCTACTGATGATGCTGCTGGTGTTAATACTGATGAAATAACACATTTGAGACTGACTTTACCTTCAATGACGATGAGATGTCACGACACTGATGGTGGGATGGCTATAGCGCTAAGGCGGCACTAAGGTTGTCACACCTCGGGATCGAACTAAATCTAGAAAGACTAAAGGCGGGCGGAATAACCTCTACATATCTGAACCAAAGTGTGTATAGCTACGCTTAGAGGGTTCTCTCAAGGCATAGCCCGAGAAAAGATGTACAGATGCCGCCTGTGAGCCGCGTGTTGCCATATCATAGCGTCTCTTCACACTACGTTGATTTAGCTGATTAATTCGGAGGCGTTGTCGCCTCGACCAATCAAATATCTTTAACAGACACCGAACCCCTAGACAACAGTCCCATGTGCTTTTGTTGATTTCATGGTATCGTCGCCTGATGACGAGCGTGTATTACATGCACTTTCATTATCACCCTATAGCTTGTCTTAGTTACGAATTCATTAACGGAGCCGCCTAATGATGATAGCAAATCGAAGCTTCGTAGATTAAAGGGATTAATACCGGCGCAAAGAGGTGAAATTGTTGCATAGTTTTGCGCACCAAATAGGTGACGGTCCACTTATCCGGACGAGAGTGGGCCTTCTTAGCGTAGTTATACGGTCTTTGATGATTTTGCTAGAAATAGGAATGGCACACTTCATGCGCACTGATCGGTATGGCAGCTTCGCAGTTCAAAAGACTGAGAACATGCACGTCGATAACACTCCAAGCGAGGCGATTATTTAGATAAAGTTATTGAATCACAAATGTCACAACCGATCTAGATGGTTTCGCGTTCGTGTTATTCAAGTGGATAGCTGATTCCCCATCGGCATGTTGCGAACAAATACAATCTAAGTTTGCAAACATAGACTCTCACAGCAATTGTGTCAATGGGTTTCACTTGAGCACCGTTATGTCAATACATGCCTCCTACTGTAGCGGAAACCCTGTCATATTTAATGAGCTACGGCTATCAAAATGTTCCTTCCACAACACATCAGAAGCGTCCTTGCGTTCTTGCAAACAGTAATTTCATTTGCTTAGTTCGTATCATGTTCCTACACTACTGCAGAGAGATGCTAAGCCATGCCTTGTTTCGCATACTTTTGTTAAATCCAAAGTGGCTGATTGATTACTAAGCTTACATAAATGCTACTGAAGCAAGGCTCTCTGGGTAACGTACGAGACAAATGACATATGTACGTGATTAGCATCGCCAATGTTCACATATTACCCAGTGTAAAAACAGTGTTGAATAGAAAAATTCCGCTGCTGTTAATTGATATCCGATTTCTCTGCAGCGACCAGTCATTTCTCAACGGTTTCCCTAATAGCATTTAAGCAGTTGCCTCAAATGAAATTAATGGATGTTGGTGTACAGTGATGCGGTGTATTGACTTGGTCTGGACTGAAGGCGACTTTCACCTCATATGCCCTGGCTGGGATCTAAATCGTTTCTTGGCGCTTTTGGATACCACTTGAATAATAAAATAAAATAAAACACAGTGACGTATAACACGGCAAAGCTTCGTCAATATGCCTGTGATCTTTTTCTGTGAGATATTTCAAACCTCAAAAGCGACAACTATAAAACTAATTTGTTTGAGATTTGCTAAGAGTACGCTCAAATATCTCCCTAATAGAGATACTTTTCCAGGTTTGCTTTTATCCGTCAACGCAACCATTAACTGATAACATCGACGAATATCAATCAGGTGTCGCCAATTCCATCGCTTTCGTTGGTACGCTGCCAAATATTGGTTTGGCTTCCCATCGAGCCATTCGGACACTAAAACAATCCACTTCAAACCAGGCTACTAAAATATCCTTCTGTAAACAGACGTAGGTAGCATTATATATTACCTACATTGTGTATATTCACATGTTGAATCATTTCAATCAATAACCTAAAAGTTGATAAGTTGCAAAACTGATAATTATAGGCATACACACTCTTGTTGTTATATTTATTCTGCTTCATGTACTGCCAGCTGTGTACGATACCCATCCATTACTCCACGAGCTGGGTTCTTTGGTAAAACGCATATATTCATTCAATTAACTGTATATGAGATTTCTTTTTATCCAACAGACTGTTAGAGTTTTTCAAGACTGATGGATTGATGGCGCGGGCTATCTAATCACTTAGACACGCATAGGTCCGCATATGTAGTAATCACAGGCTTTCACCATTCTATTATCTCGCTGATCTAAGATAGGATCAAGCGGGACTCGGTGAGAGGTTAGCGAGGTGGGACAAAACTGAGTACTAGAGAAACAATAAGGCCGCTAGTTTTCGTCATCGTCCTATGCAGCACCACATATTCTTTTCTATTATGATAAGCATACGCTTTCAGCTGATTCACACAACTGTAAACCTGACGTTTATGTTGTCAAATAATGCCATCGTTCATATATGCTTTCTAATTTTATCTATCGTGCATTAATTTGATCTGATGCAAGTATATTTTTTGCACGGTTTACCAGTTCATGTGCGGTGCTAAAAGCTTCTTGCAATTTCACCATTGACAGCCACAGCTGGTTGCCATTTTGAGCATACTACATGCTTGGCACAATGTCCAAGCTGTTGCACCCTATTAAATGAAGAATAATGCCAGGCAATTTTAAGCACGATGGAAGTAATTGTTTCCCGTCTGAAGCCGTGATGGCGTAAATTATAGCGCTTTTCAAATCATATTCCACTCATATGCTCTAGAAATAGCTCAGTGCCGTTTGTAAATGTTCCGTATTCTCCGTGATAGTTCTCTACTTGGATGTCTTGCACATGTTGGTGTGGAGCGGTTGACACACTAATGGTTGCATGATGCATTGATCCACGACAGCCGCGTCCATTAACACGACGCGCGCTAAAACATTGACACTGGTGATTACACCGAAAAAGACTATCGACAGGAAACATCAATAAAATGTAACAATTAAGCCATAGGAATTTATGTATCATCTTGCAAATTCAAACCTGAACGCTAGAGATGCAAGAATGGCGAACTAATCTTTGTGATTGAATCACCTGACGCATATATGTATATATGCACACAGTATGATGACCTTGACTTTAACAGCGGAACCTTCAGGTTTCACTCCAGCTGGCGTAGTTGCAGGATACAGCTAAAAAGCGGATTTCAGGAGGCGTTCTTCCTTGTTAATTTGCAGCAGTACAAAAGGATCTGCTGTGTCTATATATACACACACATACACAAACACACACACATATATATATATATATATATATATATACATATATATATACATATATATATATATGCATATATATATATATATGTATATATATATGTACATATTATGCATGTATATATTTATAGAGAAAATATATTCATATATATATATATATATATAAATATTTCAAAAGATATATTTGTCAAAATTTATTAATCTATATATGCGCATATATACATGTAAATTTATATATTATATATATATATGTGTATATGTATACATATACACAGATAACACATAGGGTCATATAGATAAATATATACATATGCAAATATATGTACATATTCAAAGATAAATATGTACATATAATTATATTGTATATATTTATGCATGTATATATTTAAATATAAAAATATATTTATATATATATACACAGATAAACATATAAATATATAAATAAATGTACCAAAAGATATATATGTCAAAATTTATTGATCTATATATGTATATATATACATGTTTATATCTATATATATATATATATATATATATATATATATATATATATATATATATATATATATATATATATATATATATATATATATATATATATATATATATATATATATATATATGTGTATATGTATATAATAGATTACACTGATAAACATATAGGCATAGAGATAAATATATACATATGCATATATGTGTACATATACAAAGATAAATATGTATATATATTTATATGAATATGACATATATATATATATATATATATATATATGTATATATATATGTATATATATATGTATCTTATGTGTCATACATATATATATATATATATGTATGTATATATTATATATATATATATATACATATATATATATATATATATGGATGCATACATAAAAATATCTACACATATATATATATATATTACACATTTAAATATATGTATACATATGTTTATATATATATATATATCTGTATATAAAGTATTATTATATTTTTTATTTATATATGTATGTATATATATGAAACTATATGAATATATGTATATGCATATACATATTGCATATATATAATTTTATATATAAATATACATATTTATACCCATATTCGCACATATAAACATACATGCATATGTATATATATATTATTATATATAAATATATATATAATATATATAAATATATATATTGATGTCAATTCGTCATTAATAACAAATACTGACAACGATTTTGTTAGTTTACTAGCATGGTATCAAGTAACTTACATTCTCCAAACGCCGACTTTATGTAGGAAATAATATTCAATAACCCATGATTGGATGCCTTTCCTGATAATATTGCATAACCATAGGCAACAAATTGATCTTGTTTTTTAAAGGATCATACACTATTGGTTAAGTTCAGACGTGCAACTAGTAAGTCGTGAATGCCCGAGAACTAATAGTCCCTGTGCAAATTGTTCCTGTAAACAGAAGGAAAAGAATGACCACATTTCTTTTCAGGCCGAGATTGGCATTGCAGCCAACTCCAGTTGTTAAGCACAGGTCTCTTGAAAGCACTTGAAGCCTAGTATCGGAATCGGGTGTTGAGATGTACGACCATGCGAAATGATACATGTGGTGACCAGTTGGTTCTAAAAGTATCCAGCTACACATATATGCTCGTGTCAGCAATTGAATTCACCGTGTTATTATTTTCTAATTCTATAGTGAGTCAGCTTGGGTGTTTAATAATAATATAACTCAGGCATAATACTACATAATGACAAATCTTATGCTGAGCATTGTATTACATTAAGCATATAATATGTGGGTTTGGTCGAAAGGAAAATTTAACGGCGACACGTATATGCTAGAACGTTTATATTTATGATTACTCTTCGAAGCATTACACATACAACGTCACCTCAACAAAAGTTGCGCGTCGACGGTTACATCAACTCACAAATCTATTGATACTCGAGGTACATTCACGGTCGTCAGGACATAGACTGAACAATAAATATTATTAAACAACTGCGGAATCTACAAGAGTTTTTGTACTTCAATTCTACTTTTTAGTAGACGCAAATCTTGGATTCGTTAATGGCAAATCGCCGCAGTGTATTATATGGGGCAGCATTCATCCTCGAATATAAATCCCATAGACTTTATTTGGTGGTTTGTTTACCCAACATATCTATAGAGATGGGTAAAGCTATAGTAAATGTGTGATATTATTGCTGTTGTAATGTTCATATTGATGTCGATCGGATTTTTGACTGCTTCATAAACTTCCATTCCGGCGATCACTATAATCAAATTATGACCATTGTACCATTGTGTCCGTGACCACAAGCTACTACTTAACAACTATGAGGCTCATGCTTACCATTTACAATAATTCTTACACGAATAACGAAGCTTCATCGACCACACCAGTTGCCCAATCATTGGTAACCTTTTTTTTGTACATTAAATCAAAGGCAATGAGTGAATATCATTTAAATCTTCCGTTTAATTTGGTCATATACCTGCAGATGTCATCTTAAACAATTGCAACTGCTGATTTGACCCTTAGACTGGTGGCAGTTGTTCAATGCCAACCCTTGATAGGACCAACAACGCGTAAAAGAGAGTAAGACATGAAAATGCGGTCCATTTGATTCCAACTTTTCAACGCTGTAATGGAACAAGAGGAAGCCAAATTACCACAGGCGCCATAACAGGGCTTGCAGAAAAACACGGACAATGATTGGCTCACACATAATATAGATAACACATTGAAATCGAACACAATATTAGAGCATCTATTGCACGATTGGTTATTTGTTGTGTGCACCATCTGTGGGTTGTAAGATGACAGCATTGATATATATGTGCTATCATCAAACAAGGTGATGTGTTTAAACCATCTTTTTATATTCGATATAATTCGTTGCCTCCGCATACGTTGCAGCAATTAATCGATCTGTTATCAATTGGTCCATACAGCTAATTACCGACAATGCAGGTCAACCATTCGCCAAATCGATCCTGTAATGTTGACAACGCCAATACGTGATATTTTATAGTCTGTCATGCAAACATCGAGAAGACAAGAGAAGGACTGAGACTGCACTGTTTAAGGGAAGAAACTATTTTTGTGTTGTCAGATGAATGAATTAGCATAGACGCCTATGTACTATGTACTCATGTCACTAAAATGCTCTTTCAGTCATCAACAGACCGATCCGTACTTACTGTACAGACTTTATCAACTCTCGGATGCGTTCAGATGACGACGTTCCTTACATCGAAGCCATGTCACATTGGCAGCAGGCGCTAGACACGTATAGCAATGTGCAAATGCACACGGATAGGTGATATTAAGCATGCAAGGTAGCATTGATCATTCCCGTCCGTACCCTTATAATTGTCTGTAACCATGCTTGGATAACATTGCCGAAATACTCAAATTAAAACGAGTAGAGTAAACAATGTGGAGACATTTTCGTTCGGTAGCGGCTAAATTACTAGCGGATCGTTTTGCCCCATATCATACGGCGTATTTTCCGTCTGTCATTCTTCACTGGACACATCCCATATGACTATTCAACACCATTGATTTAAGCATGATTAAAGTCGATTATTACTATTAGGGCGAGCACATGCTTTGATTTGGGATGAGAATGCCTTCCTTATTAACCAATATCGAGTCAATATTAGGGTGTCGTACACCAAGAGATCATAAGAAAAACTTCTATTAAGTAGAAAGATACCTAGGCACAGGTGATCATGGGAAGTTTATATGCGTAAGGTCGTTATTCAATTACCCATGAATTTATGTGAGATAGAATATGATATTCAAATTGTGGTGGGAGGGACTTGTAATTGAAAGTTAATGCAATACAAAGGCAAAGAAAGTATATCCAGAAATTAATCGCAAAGACATACTGAAGATAATGAGACAAACTATGGCGTAATTTCATGTGACATTGTTGCGATGATGCTTTGTCAAACTAGACTGTTTTCATAGGGGTCAATGACAAATGACACATTACCGACAATATCTGTAAACATGAATAAAATGCAAACAGTTAAGAATCTCTTTTTGCAACTGTGAACCACAGGGCGCTCTCATTCAGAATGCATAGTGCAGTAACACAGTGAAAACGATAAGCAATTGCTGTATATGCTCTAGGGGTAGAGTTGGTTGTGTCAGACGAATAGGATTTTGTAACTTTAATTTGATCCGTCTTTTAAATCGATTAAGCAATACAAAGTTCCCCGGGTGTTCAAATCATGACGCTGAAAATCTTTGCTTTTGTTGGTTTAAGTAATGAGAAGTCTAAAAACGCTTAAGCTTACGATGCGCCGCTACCTGACACTGTAGATGGCATTGTGCTTGGCTACCTAGTCTCTAGAAAAATGCAAATTCAACCTAAGGCCATCCCTGGGTTTTTAAAGCAATTGAGTAAACTATCTATTTCCATCTTATCTTTTCAAAATGCATTGACGAAACTACTGAAGCTTTGTCTGGCCACAATACGGATATCGCTTCCAGTCAAGCTAGATATTGATCCGTGTCTATAGTTGTCGCTTTATGTGTCATAGAGTACCTATCTATTTGACTCATGATAGTGCTATCAGATGAGAAGTATTACCTATTATCAGGGGTATGGTCCCCAGAGGAGCTCATTTATATTCAACAATAAGAAATAAAAGTAGCTTTACGTTGGGATATGGTGAAAGTGCTCTGAAAAGAACTATTAGCATTTTACGCGGGGTAACCCTCAATTGGTAACTTATATATGAACAATGCTCTAGGCAATTGCTTTCACTTGCATCTATTTGGGGTTTTTTTTTGCAATTGAAGCACTATACGTTTTGACGCTGATATATCATTTAAATATTTTTGTGTGGTTGAGCAAGCTAAGTAGAATTTGTGCTCTGATGTGAATGGTATGCATGCAACGATCAACATTACGCGTGAGTTCGCAAACTGCAGACGTAAAAAACAATTCATTCCAATTGAGTCACACTGGGTTCAGTAAGCGCAACATATGTGATACGGGTAATTATTTATTTTTGATGTTTTGAGCTAGAAAGATACCTTCAACAAGCAACCGCAAACACTTTTATGACGATCAATCAGTCAAATAGAGCCATACCATAGTAAAATGTATGGCGCTATAATGCTTCGTGACTTGTCTACTAGCATTGTACTTAAGCTTTCTAATGCCTTAGTGTACATATGTACCACGAACTAGGCTTCTCCGTTCGTGCTGAGACGGTTATAGCTGTGATATATTGGCAGTAAGAATGAAATAATATAACGCTCATTAAAGTAAAAGTTTATGACCTTTTCACAAGTTGAACGATGTTTCGGTCGTAAACAATTCAGCTTTAGGTCCGCCGCGCCAGATAAACTACAAGGCTGCAGTAAATTTATAAAAAATACTTCCCACATAAGTTTTTCCATGGAGGTGTTATGTATATTGTAAATACCTTCATGAAATTGACTGCATGATTTCCGTTCTTATGTAATCTTACTAAAGTGTTGAATTACGAACAGTGCGGCCGGTCAGTGACAAACTTAACAGCTGTGTGCCTTTGTTAACCCATGTTTATCAGTTTGGAATCATAGCAAACTCTGTGAAAGGCGGTATATGGGGGTTTAATGTGGTCGTTCATGGCTTTCTGGTACTAGTAGTTATTATACAATGACTGGTCAATAAATTGAACATATAATTTAGGATGAACCTTAAATATGATATATTTTAATCAGATAGTGAATTCTGCTTGTTTAAATGGATACTTATTATTATTAAATTATCGATATATCGATGGGTTATGCGTCATACTCGTTTTTAATATCTTCCTCATGCATAAAAAAACATAATTTTCTTACCCCATTTCCTAGACAGGAATGATGGTGTTACAGTCAATTGCTATGGCCATGTGTTAATATCGGTTTGTGATTATTAGCATCAGTTACGATGCGAAGGTTTTAGTAAGGTGAATTAGGGTTTGAAATGATTTAATCACATTGGAATGATTGATCTCTTCCCGCGCCCGCAGATATGCTTTTATCTGTTAATACTAATGAGAGAATTGTGATAATGCAAGTGTGCTTGGAGATGCGACGGGGCGCTTTTCTTGTGACTGTACTTTATAGTGAGGAAATAACTGAAGTCTAAATAAATGGCATGGTGATCCCTACGACAGAGTATAGAGAGCTTGTAACTGTTACAATGCGAAGTAGCAGAGCATGTAGCTGTTTCATAGCGAAGTAGCCAGAGATGCGAATAATGCCATGTGCGCAAGCCGACAATTAACAAAAGATACGTTATATGACACCATATAACATTTAGGATATCTAATGGTTCAACGTGCGTGGCGCATGGCGGGTTGTGAAGAAATTGAATTCATTCTAGGAGTATATCATTCTAGGGGTATATCATCACACGGAAAGAACGACGTGACACACGGTGAGTTGGAAGGACGTTGAGTATACCATCCCTGGAAAAGAACGACGTGACACATTGTGAGTTGTGTTACGTTGAATACGTCATCACTGGGAATTAACGACGCGCCGTTATAAATAGGACAAAAGAAAGGTCGTGGGTACCATAACTACCAGCCACAAGTACATTAGCAATCTGAAGAAATACCCGCAGATCTGCTGCATCACCATTAATTTCTTTTGTGTACCTGTTCTATTTTATTGCAAGTTAAGCACTGCTTTAAAATAATATATAAAACTGAAAAGGTCCTTACCTGACAAGTCCGTAGTCCGGTCTAGGTGCCGTAGCTACCGGCTGCCAGGTCTAAAGGTTGTATTATATATCAGGATACCTCCATCAAAAGTATATGGGTGAATTTCTCGCTCTCTTCAGATATATATATATATATATATATATATATATATATATATATATATATATATATATATATATATATATATATATATATATATATATATATATATATATATATATATATATATATATATATACATATATATATATATATATATATGCTAAAAGCTTAGGTTATTTGTCTGATGTAAAATTTAGCAATGACGCTGCCCTTTTCGCAAGAAAGAAAGGTCACAGGTCGGACTGATGCGTAAAAGTATATCGAAATCTATTTGTCATTTTTTATAGTCTTTTTCAGGAAAGTGCAAAGTGTAATAGGTACAGGAAATGCAATATATACATAGATATATATATATATATATATATATATATATATATATATATAGATATATATATATATATATATATATATATATATATATATATATATATATATATATCTATATATATATATATATATATATATATATATATATATCTATATATATATATATATATATATATCTATATATATATATATCCGCTGATTTTTTCATTAACGACCGATGTTAAGGGAGCTAACTGGCAGAACCCATCTCTGCCCACAAATGTTGTGCAAATATTTGTAAGACAAAATTTGATAGGATGTGAATCGTCAGTTTGAGAAATTATGTGTCTGATCTCAGTATCAATACAAGTGAGTATGATAAATCAATCGCTGACAAATCATTATCTTACAGGAAGGATTTAATGGAGGAGCCTCTTAAGCCGCTGGGTAAAGTTAGATCTATTAAAGCAAATAGCAGTTAAACAATCCGTTATCACCAAATCAATCTAACTCCCGTTGACCAATGCAAACACTTAGCAGCACAATCAACGGGGTTAAAACTGCATCGGTTAAAAACTCAACGGCAAATTTTTTGGAAGATTTAAGTGATACTAATTGAGTGACACAATCATTTCTCAACCCCTTCAAACGTTACGAGGTCAGTAAATACAGCCACCGCATTGCACACTTGGCGTTAAATGCCGATTAATTGATTACACTGGTACGACCGAAAAACAACTGCGCAGATCTAACAATGCATATCAAACCGAACAATGCGTTATATTGCATAAAGCTATCGTGTTGCAATCGATACATTAGAATAGACGAGGCTGCGTAATCAATTCCTAATCCTATACGCATTAAGGCGACCGAAGCTGAAATACATTTGACGTAAGCATTGGCAATGGATAAACATTAAGGCGATGCAGGAAGGAGATAAATATATTTATAAATGTATATATATATATATATATATATATATATATATATATATATATATATATATATATATATATATATATATATATATATATATATATATATATATATATATATATATATATATTTACATATATTAGACAGCGATAATGATCAGCATTTGCTGTATGTGCTCTAGGAGTATTGTCAGTAGTGCCAGACGAATGGAATTTAGTGACTTTAACTGATCCGACATTTAGACAGAGTAATCAAAACAGAGTTATCTAGGTGTTTAAATCATGCAGCGGAAAAAAGTTTGCTTTTGTGGGCTTTAAATACTGAGAATAACCGTAGTCTTAAAACTCTCAATGATACAATGCCTATTACTTGACACTCCATATGGCATTGTGCGTGTCCACCGTGTAGGTCTAGTCGCTATTCAAGAGTTCATCCAAAACACAAGGCATCAATAAGTTCTAACTGCAGTGGAGTCAACTATCTAGTTCTATGTTATCTTTTAGAAATGCATAGGTAAAACCAATGAAGCTTTGACTGGCTACAATATAGATACCACTTCACATACAGCTAGATAGTGGTTTGCGCCAAAAGTGTCGTGTCGTAGAATGCCTATCTACTTGACTCCCGATAGTGTTATCGGATGAGATATATTACCCTATTGTCAGTGGTATGGTCTCCAGAGGAGCTGACTTATACACGACGATCGGAAATAAAAGTTGCTTTCCGTTGGTATAAATGTAAAGATAAAGAATGATTGACAGGTTTGACATGGTGAAACTGCTTTGAAAAGAAATACTTGCAATTTACGCAGTCTGGGTGATCCCCAATGGGGAACTTTTTATATGAACACTGCTTTAGGCAATGACTACATCTTTCTTCAATTTGTTTCGTTGCAATTTAAGTACTGTAAGTATTGACGTTGGTATAGCATGTGTAAACTAAGTACAATTTGTGCTCTGATATTAATGCAATGCATTCGTCCAGTTGAGAAGGTTTTATTAAGATGCACCAGGATCCGTCGTTATTTCCCTCAAATAGTGTTTTCCGTGTATGTTTGCGTGTGTCATGACAGACACAGACATCGGGTATCCCTTTAATAGAAATGGATTGAATTTTACCTGTTTCTGCGTTCATTATTGTTACATATGTCGAATGAGAGTAATGCCCTTTGCAAACCTTCCGCATGATGTTACATATGTCGAATGAGAGTAATGCTCTTTGCAAACCTTCCGCAAAATGATGATACAGATGGCATCAAATATTGATTTAAGTACTGCAGTCATTATTGTTCAATATTTCATGAGAATAAACCGATTTATTTTTGCTGTGATTAATGCTTTTTGCAAACCTTCCGCAAAATGTAACCGGTGTTCTGGGTTTAAATACTAATGCATCTCCTCCGACATTATACAACTATCGTACGTTACGTGTGATTGCCTCAGCTGCAGTCGTTACGAAATAATCATTCCGATTAAGTATAATTGGATCACGTAAGCGCAATCTATGAGATTCGGGTTTGTGATTGACCTTTTCTGTCCGATTAATTAATCGGTCCCTCGCGTAGAAGCCACAGTCAGTCAGCTAGAAAGATACCCTTTAGAGGCTACCACAGAATCACTATAATGATGATCAATCAGCCATCTAGAATCACACTATTGTAAATACTCGGTAAGTTTGGCACTATAAAACCTCGTTTCTCGTCTGCTAGCATTTCTCATAAGCTATCATTAACTAACACTTTAATTGTTTTAGATACATTACATTCAGCACCACCTTTTGTACAGTGTATTCATAAAATTACACCAAATTAAGAACCCTATTATTCTATTACTATTCACATTCCAAAATAGCAAATATGTATCAATATTAATAGAAGTGCCCATGACCAATCAGTGGTCGACAAAACATTATTCAGCAGCAAGGATGTTTTATAGAAACCTGTTAAGACGTTGGGTATAGCTGGTACCATTCTAACAAAGCAAATAGCAGTAATGCAACCCGCTGTCCCTAATCAATCATACCCCGGTTAGTCAGTGCAAACACCCGAGGGGATCAGCTGTATCGGTTACACATTCTACGGCATCACTTTACAAAGACTGTAGTGATAAGTATTGAGTGACACGATCATTTTCCTACCCCTTCGAACATAACGAGGTCCGGCAAATATACCAACCGCGTTGCACACTTGAGGTTAAATGCCAATTAATGGATCACTCAGGGACGAGAGAAAAAAAACACGAAGCTCGATTGCGCATATTGTTTACTTGCTATCTTTTGGGAATGCAAATCTCTCTGATTGGACAATCTAATTAAGAGCTCCAATCAGAGCTCGCGATTTCTTTTCCCCGTACAACGGGCAGTCGGTCAATGAACTTCCGGGTACAGTAAATCGCCTAAACGGCTAAAATAGCGATTGAACACGAAACAAGTATCCTTTTAAGTGGCAAATGTCGGGACGGATGGTTTTGTTAGGTAGAAGAACATGTTCTCAATGGCTATTGGGCGCGCCAGGCTCGTAATTGGGACCAAAGATGGTTTGGGCAAGATTTGTGGTGAGCTGGTGGCGAAATCGTTGTCCTCCATGGGTTTGCGTATACATAGAAGATAACGGACGGCAGGCCAATGCAAATCCCTGTGCTTTCACCGATGAAACTTGATTGATGCCCATAGAAGGTAGTGTGCATCACTAGAACGCTTCATACTGTACTGCATGCCGCACCAATAAGGCATTAATCTTCTGCTAATTTCGGAAGCCTAGAAGGGATCCGCAGCAGCTGATTTTTTGCATCTATGCGTGTCAGTTCATGGCGAGCGAGTAACAGTCGTTGGATAATAGCGATACGATGCCATCTCTGAGGATGACATTCTTGAGTGGAATGTCTCATTAAAAATTAACCAAAACAAATCTAGCATGGAAATGGCTGAAAATATATTTCAAAGCATACCTTTTATTTGTCTCTGAGGATTACAGGACAAAAACTCGACTTAGTGGTATCCGTGTAAGTAGTTAAATCCGACTTAACGAAAAACTCAAGATCCAAAAGCAAACAGCTTGGTAGAGATACAGATCAAATAGAAATGCCGCCGAGCGTAATTATGTCCCATTATTGTGGCAATAAATAAATTCCTATTGATATTTTCGTTTACAATTTTATACTCACTGAAAGCAACATATATATATATGTAAATATATATATATATATATATATATATATATATATATATATATATATATATATATATGCATATATAATATATATATATATATATATATATATATATATATATATAACATATACACATATGTATATATATATATATATAAAAATATATACATTCGTATCCATATATTTTATCAATATAACTATGCATATATATATATATATATATATATATATATATATATATATATATATATATATATATATATATATAAATATATATATATATATTTATATATATATACATATATATTTACAGATATATATATATGTATATATATATTTATAGATATAAATTTATATTATAAACAGATATAAATATATATATATATATATAAAACATACAGTATATATATACATATATATACATACATATATATACATATATAAATATATATATATATATATATAATATATACATTCGTATATATATGTATATATATATATATATATATATATATTATATATATAATTATATATTCGTATGTACATATGTTTACAGATATGTATTAAAATATTTATATGTATATCCATGATATATTGGTATAGATATATATGTATTATATATATATATAAACATGTACGTATATATTTATCATATATAACTATGCATATATATATATAAATATATATATATAATATATATATATATTTATATATACGCATATATTTTCACAGTTATATATATATATATACCATATATATACATATACAGATAAACATTCGTATATATACATACATACATATGTATGTATATAAAATATATATATAAAAATACATATATATATGCATATATATATGTATATATATAATATATATATATATATTATATATATATATATATATATATATATATATATATATCATATATATGTGCATATATATATATATATATATATATATATATACCATATATATATATATATATATATATATATATATATATATATATATATATATATATATATATATATATATATATATATATATATATATATATATATATATATACATATATTTAAGGTATATTCATGTCTATATATAATACATCTAACGCTACGTGCTGTTAGCCAAAGATTGCGATATGAGAGCACTTTCTGACTCTCGTTTTGTCGGTCCCTTATTTGTGTATAATCATCATCAGGAATGAATCAAAATTACCAACCTATATGAGGCGAAATCCCTGATTGATAATTCTACAATGAATAGATTCACTTGTGTTTGCAAAACATTCACAATAATAGGTCTTTTTTATTATTTTTTTGGGAACATTTCTATGTAAGCAAAATCTTGGAAACAAAACACCGCCAGCTGAAAATTTTCCGATTTTTTTTATGGCTATTTGCTCAAATCATGTGATCTGAATATTGATAATTACACAAGAGACCATTTACTATGTGAGGTATTTCATTGATTGCACGTCACATATCGCATAGTTATGCTGCAATGAAGTCATTTATAAATGAGACAATCAATTCTGAGTATACCACATAAGTAGGGAAAATATATGTAGTAATACGATATTTTGAAAATTGTAGTCTTCTTGATTATTCAAATAGTGTTAAGTAATTAGAAAACAGTATGGACCCCCTGCAATTAATATAAGTGATTTGCTGGGGACCACACAACCGTACGGCCAGCAAATGAGATGAATGTGGGTTGGTAATGTTGATTGTTTGTTCCATACACTACCAGGCGCATAAATCAAGCCATCGGTGTTACTTCGATTGTGCGTTTTCGGCTTGTGCTTCAGATCTTTACCAAATGATATTCTGAGTTTATTCTCTGAGGGTAACCAAACGTTTCAGCGCACATAGCATGCCGTTCTCCGTAAGAAAGCAGAGTTAGGGCCTTGATTATGTGGCTTATTGACTCAAGTGTCCAATGGGAGATGTTTGTTTAAGGGCACCACCGCAGCAACACATCACCATTTGTCGTCGTGATACCATTTCGTTGCTTGGAGCTACGGTTAACCTTGAGGTCCGATTTCATGTCAGTGTACTATAAATATATTACAATTATAAGAAATTGTACTCGTTTTTTTTATGCCATTGATATACTTGGCAACCTATACAGCCACCTTAATGTATTAGCTCAGCAATCAACTGTCGGAGTACACTAGTCTGTCTGATCATTGCATCTTTACTACCTGTCACTCATTTTCGGTAATTTCTGCAATCTGACCATAATCTCATATGCGACTGAAGCACCTACCAGTGTTGCGTTTTCTATCTACATTAAATTCGAGTCATTATATGAAGCGATAACCATAGAAAGGAATAACCATTGATTAGTCATGAACCAGGTGTTAATCAATTCCTTATTTATGTTATCAACATGTGTACATTATTTTGTAACAGTTGGGCTAAAATACAATGTCCCGTCATTCCGTGTAAATATGTCTGTGATCATAGTTTTATTCCAATTGTGGTCACCGTGTCAACAGGCATTAAATTACACAGATTATATAGTGGTTTGCCTGTAAATGCCTTGTTATGAACTTTATTATGAACTTACGTCCTGTCGTATATACATTTTGCATCTCTATCTCCCATTTGTATTCGCCAGATACTGGCACTCGTGACTACTGTATAACAGTTGGAATATCCATATCAACGCGCCATCAAAGGGTCCCGATGTGGTAAGGGGTTAGTATTATTTTAAACGCAATAAACAGCGTCAATGATATAGGTGATACGCGATCATAATATGCTGCGAAAAACTTTTTTACTGGGGCGTCTACCGAGGTAGAGTTGCTTGGTTGTTTAAATGTAAGTTGTGTTCGGTCCCTTCAGATATCACTGACACTAATAAGAGGTGTAAGGAACGTCGCCACCTTATGATACTTGGTGATTATTCACAATGCTGGTTAAGCGCAATCCAATATATCAGTCCTTCAGATATATACGTTCATCATGGCAATTGTGGCCTTTGATTGGTGCGTGCACAATAGAAACACATGACACTTCCGATCATTACCATAATATTATCACAGCTTTGTTGATGACGAATGTGATGTAGATGAAATAAGACGCATGGAATTACTTTGGACGTATTCATGATGAAAGTTTTTCCAAATATTGGCTTGCGCCGCTTGCATGGATAGGAATTACACATGAATTATATGGCATGATAGTTAAGTTGAACCTCATGTAAAACTATTGTATATATATATATATATATATATATATATATATATATATATATATATATATATATATATATATATATATATATATATATATATATATATATATATATATATATATATATCGATTTATACAATATATAGTTAGCATGGCATCTTCAAAAGCCTTGCAGACCTTAAAGCTGGCTCAGAAGGATGCAGATATCTTAATTCGATTGTTCAGAATAAGAACAGATATCTGTGTAACACTTGATTGGGAATGACCAATACCAATGTAAATTTGATTCAACTTTAGAGGTTTGCTGATCTCATAACAATATCATAATCGCATATTGTTCTTTTCTTTGGCCCACTTCAATATTCTCACATCTGTCCGTCTATTTGCAACCCGTCTTTTAATGATTTTCTGTCATGCGTCATCATACCCACAAATTAATCAAGCAGCTGTAACAAATGACATTTACTATTTAAAGACCATCTGCAAAGGCCACAGTATTCACGGAATTAGCGTTGTATAACTTACATTCACATCCATAATGATTAATAAACCAACGGACGCAAGAGGATCTATTATTTGAGTTAAAAAAGAGCAATATGCGGCAATGTAGTAAATAAGGTGTCCTATACCGAGCTATTTGTACCGCTCGAATATCATTAAGTTGACCAAGCCTCGCTGTTGGTCTATATAGGCAAATATTGCCTTACGCCAAACAAGGTAATCAGTCGGTGTTAACTTTATATCGGGTATATCAAGAACAAATGTTTTGCCGGAAATTGTGTTGGTTAGTGCCACAACGAGTGGTTTTGGCTAAAAGCACACGTATTGCCTCTACCAAAAGGCTAAAGCTCTGTATACTAAACTTTTTTTGTTGTTTACGTAATAACTTAGCAGATTCTTGATGTCGAAATGGCGTTGTTTTGCCGCTAGTTGATTTTGGCTCTTAAATTCAACACCCTGATCAAAGCATGTCTGTTTGCACGTTTTCAGTTTCATGAAACAGTAGAGCTGGGTCAATGGTTATGTCCTCATGTCTGGGTTTCAACGAGATATCTGACGTCGTCTCGACAACCGTGTTTTATCTTGAATCATTTGTACCCCTGGCGATATACTTCTTTCCTCTGAACCCAACTGAAAAAACATATGAGGCTACCGCATCTACTAATGTTATGATCCGGAGAGATAAAAAGATAATTTAACAGTTTAGTTCACGGACACAATATCATTTGAGTCATTGGAAGGTCAACTGGAAAAAAACATTCTGCCGTAAAACTGGCCATTATTATCATTTCAGATTATGGGATCCTCATTTATTCATCCTTAATATTCCACATAATCACCTTTAGCAGCGCAGCTTGAAAATGCAGATTTTATTCTTGTGAAGATGACTTGATACCGACTACTGATCCTCATTGATTGTCTCGTACTCAGCAGACACAATGATCCTTCCCAACAGCAACTGCATTCTATTTTCGTTTTCCTCAACAGCCATATGCGTATGCCGAAAGTTAATGTTTCCCTAGAGAGCAGAATCTAGCCTCCAATTGCGCACTGCTCAACGTGCCATAACTAATGCTTCTTTTCTTGACTCGGCATTAGCTACAGGACATTGAGCACAAATTAAATGTGGCTCTGATTAATTGCTTTTTAAGCGGTAGCCTCACCAACCACATACATGGTAACACAGCTTAGAAACTTTGCCTCGGCTACAAGCTGGGCCAACTTGCTTGAGTCCGGTGTATGTCTCGTTCGAATGGGATCCAACTGACATTGTCAACTTCAGTGATGACCGTAGATAACCTAGTTAAGTGGGCTTGGCGTCGCTCATTAAAATGGTATAAAATTACATTGAAGGTCAACGCAACGTATCATTCAACGGTTCACATTCATCCATTGAGGTGTTGGAATTGTCAGGGCTATAATATTGTCAAAATATGCGCCAACGTTTAACTTAAATAGAAGTTGAGGTTAACCATGGCTATATTCATCTTAGACTGCCATTTACGCGGGCATCAACATCGTCTTGAGCGTCAAAATGTATGATTTATGTACTTGGGATATGTTTAGTGTAAGACTATTTGACTGTATATCATTTGCGTGATATGGCTGAACGCATCTTAGATCAGGATATTCAGTGTTAACCTTATAGAGAGACGCTTATCATTTCCCTGCAACTACTACCATTATTTATAGGCAAACATATAATATTTGTCCTTGTGAATAGTTTATGGGGGACGCAGCTCGTATTACCAGTTTACTCGGCGAATGTTTTCCTAACCCATTGCTTGCACTATATCTTTGCTAACTGTTTACGTGATATATTGCCTACTTGGGCTATGTCACTCTTAATAAGAATACAGACCTGGCATTTGCAAATTGCCATGGAAAATGAACGGTAAATCAGTAGGTAAGTCTAAAAAAGCGTTACATGAATATGACGAATAGCTAGGTAAATTAAAAAAGCAATTATTGAAAATATTTGCGCAAAATAGACATAGTTGGATGTTCTTGTGTCAGATATACAACCTCGGCGTTTAATGCTTACACCGGATGCAGACGGATGCTAAGATATATCGACCAAAACTACATACATTGAGCACAATATTCTCGTCCGTGTCGTTAGTAAAACGGCTATTTTACCGTATTTGACGCGCTATTTTCACATGTGTCCACTGACCTTTTAACCTTTCAGATATCTCCCCATAGTCTACGCATTTTTAACAAATGTTATATGTGGTCATTTGATGAAAATCAAATACTTGAAACATAAAGCATATTGTTGCAAGATCCGACTGTTACTATGATTAAGATTACATTTTAAATTCCAAAGGTCTATGGGTTATTTCATTGATTTTAAATTGGATGATAAAAAGGTTAACACGAAGAAGCAATAAGAGCCTACAAATCCTACAAGTTAAACGTCGTGTAACAAAATATGCATGGGCTCTAAAAACTATCCAGGGCAACAGGTTATGGTCTGGTAAGCAATGATGAATAAAAACCTCAAATATCACAATCTTTTTTTCTTACCAGTGTCACGATAATACACTGCCGTTGAAAGTGACGTAAAACCCTGGTGTTAAAATACCTGAACTTTTGGAAATTTTTGCACCTTTATGCGTGTAAAGCACGTCTTGGAGAGTTTTTTTACTTTCCATTTCCTGCTACACATAGCCTATGTTACCGACGTCTAAGCTTTACTGGAGTCAGTGATATTTCCTTCCTTGCCTGCACTGGAAGGGAGTTGCTATGTTATTGTCCATTTCGAATCTTACAAATGACGCATGACGAGGATGTTTAATAAGTTCAGGGAGGCTTGTCCATGGCCTCATGAGCCTGGTCATCAAATTCAGTATTGCACAAAGGCATGCTTCTCGACTTTTGAAACGAAAAAACCCCAAAAGAATCAAAGATACCGTCGGTCAATGATTGGCTTGAGACATTAATGTCAAGGTGCTGCTTTCAGGAACTATTGAGCAACACCGCGCGAGTTACGTAATGGCAAATTGTTCCCGCCCGCGAATGGCTTGCCTCGAATCCATCTATAGCTTGTAAGAGATTTATTAAGCTGAATATTGCAATTTGTATATTAATTAAGAAAAGCAGTTGGTTATATTTGTTACATATGTTAAAAATGAAAACATTGGCTTGAGATACTATAAAAACTTTCTATAAAAAAAATTAATCAAGCTGTTTGAATTGGTTTGAAGTATAACTCGGGATATAGCAAATATCATATATATTCTTGCCGGATGCCGCTTCGCTCAAATGACGATTGTGCTGTCAGATCGATTTGAAGTGAGACGAGAGTTACCTTAGCATGCATTAGGCAAAGTAGTTTGCTTTGTAACAATTCAGCAATTGACACTTTTGCTCCTTATTCATATAGAAGAATATCCAAATGGACAGAATTGTGATTAATACTTACTTTTTGCTCATATGCTGCAGTGTGCGATTAAACACAATTGGTATTTAACCATAGCTTGGCGTTTAAACATAAGCATCTACGTGGGTTAGATCCCTTAAACGAGCACAATGCATAATTGTCATGTAAGTCATTCTCGTCTCCTAACCCTAAATGAGCATACCGAAGTCGTCTGACTCGATTGTGGTCAACGCATTCACTGGCGCGTGTCATCATGTTTGAGTGCTCCAATAAGGCACACCTTGAACGCCATTGAAGAATTATGCGCACATTTGACGAGGAACAAGACTGACCATAAGTGCTATCGGGAAGAGCTGCTTGTTCGGGTGAGAAAGTTCTATATGATATTTTACTGATATTATCGTCGATACGCGCAATTAGTATTATCTTTATGTATGCGACACATGGCTTAGTATCCATGTGCATTTACCATGTCGGATGGCTATTATTTATATCGGTCTTGCTTGTGCAAATACTACGACCTTTCATACATATAGACATACATCAACACATATACGCATGCATACATACATTCATACATACATACATACATACATACATACATACATACATACATACATACATACATACATACATACATACATACATACATACATACATACATACACATACATACACACATACATACATACACATACATACATACATACATACATACATACATACATACATACATACATACATACATACATACATACATACATACATACATACATACATACATACATACATACATACATACATACATACATACATACATACATACATACATACATACATACATACATACATGCATGCAAGCATTCATACATTCATACTAAAATACACACATACATACATACATACATACATACATACATACATACATACATACATACATACATACATACATACATACATACATACATACATACATACATACATACATACATACATACATACATACATACATACATACATACATACATACATACATACATACATACATACATACATACATACATACATACATACATACATACATACATACATACATACATACATACATACATACATACATACATACATACATACATACATACATACATACATACATACATACATACATACATACATACATACATACAAATATGAATACATACACACACATACATACATACATACATACATCACAGGTAGGTATCTTAACATTTGAGGTAATGTGAAGCTATGGGTGGAGAAATTCACGAGTGCCAGTTACCAATACTTGGTGACAACGGGAAATTAGACCAAGGGCATTGTTTGCCCTCGCCTTTAAATACACTGATTACATATCAGCGTGTGCCAATTATATAATTGCTATGACATAGTGATCTGGCTAGCGGTCAAGGCATTAAGCATACACAAACTCCCTAGCAAGGAGAACTTTGCAATGTTTGGTTATATACGGTCGCTGTATGGTTGCCTTATACATATAAGGAACCGCTGTGCTCCACGTATGATGATAATACTCTCTATTCAATTTCAGTTTGATAGCATATATGATTAGAAACATTCCTAACGGCTTTTTTGGTGGGGTGGTAACATTGGGTTCGGTCAAATACCAGAAAGTCCTCACAAACATTAGTGATAATATGACCAACGCTTATAACAAAACAACTTGGACGTCCATGTACCGTTTAGATCCGTGTGAAACCATTCAAACGTTTTTGGTGCTTATTTTTACTAATCCCCGCGCGTCAATCAAACGGCAAACCCCAAGTGAGTGGCAGCGAGCGATATATTACCAAAGAAAGAACCTACCGAGGCGTGCCGTTGCTTATTGAATTTTAAATTGACTACTTCCGTAGGCGCGATGACGTGAGCTCGGTTTAAGATAAGGTTGACAGAGCGATAACAGAATGTGAACTTTAGCAAAGATCGTTTATGGGGGTTACGTTGC
Organism: Urechis unicinctus; assembly: GCA_034190875.2. Taxonomy (NCBI): domain Eukaryota; kingdom Metazoa; phylum Annelida; class Polychaeta; order Xenopneusta; family Urechidae; genus Urechis; species Urechis unicinctus. The sequence goes on along the minus strand of CM067350.1, from coordinate 39,693,261 downwards.
GGTACTGAAACCATGGTCGGTCGTTATATGCCGCCAATATGTCCAAGTGAAGTAAGTGCACATTCTGGCGCATGCCCTGTGGTACGATGATGATGATGATGATGATGATGATGATGATGATGATTATGATGATGATGATGGCGGCGTATATCGTAATGTAAGTCATTGACAACCGAAGCAATACTCGTTCGTTCGTAAGTCAACATTATGGTTAGCATCATTTATAACATAAATACTCATACGTAAATAACGTCATAACAACCATAGTGAGGAATAGAAGGATATAGCAATTGACAATAAAGAGCAGCTGCAATGAAGCCATAGGTTGAAATTACATAGAGGCATTAACCTTCAAAGACCATAGCCATGATATATGATCGACAAACAGTAATTTGGGTGACTTAATCGTAGAAAGGTACATCGGCTTTTATGTACTATGGTGATACACATCCCATTGGCGATAACGGTGATACCGTTAAACGGTAATGACGGTTTTCACACTGCTTGTGTGGCTCAGTCGTGCATAATGTAACAAGGATATAATCAATTGATCAGATTCTAGCTAAGCTGCTGCAGATTAAAAGGTGCCTTATATAATGTGTGTTCATGTACGCACCGTAAGCGATATTAGTTTCTTGCCAAACATGCCATAGATATACTTTGACAGAAAGTAATCCGACGTCTCTTTGATTCCAAAATAGGATCTAAATTTACTAAATTAAATTTTATTAATGGTACATTTTCTATATCATATAGGCATTATTGACGCATTAAATCAGATAACAAAAGCTAGAATTAAATAATCATTTAGTATCTCGACCCCAATGAGCTTGTCTCACCAATGGCGTATGACCTGGCGGTTGACAATCATTCAAACTTCCCTCTGATTCCGCAAAATATGTTATGACGTTGTATTGATTGAATATTGTGTCCTTGTTCCTCATTTGTATGAGACACGGGTCAGGTTCATGCTTTGTGTGCTACTGTATTGTCGTGGATAAGCGGTGTTTACCGTCGGCCGCATTATAGTCCAGAATAATATACCCATTACCAATTGTCGGACATTATGGTACAGCGAAAGGATAACAAGTTTATGATCTGTTTTGCCAGAACACTAGGTGTGTAGGTCTAATCGATCCACCCTAATGAGGTAAAAAGTATTATTAAACTGGTGCAAAGGCAGCATCGTGGAGAATATGTATGATGAAGACTTCCATGACATTGAATAGCCTCGGTTATTATGCTGCCTCTGTCAGACATAACAATGTAATATCCGCTCGTATTGATGATGTCACGCATGAATGATGTATCTGCTGTAGAAGGAGGCTTGATGCGAACAGGTTATATTTCGATATCTGATGACTATGGTTCTTATTGTCAAAATACCAAGAGTGGAAACAACGGTACATTTAAGTAGCTGTGGGGCCATATTCGCGCTGTTGGAGTTGTTCACATTAGGACATGATCAATATTTGGCGCGATATCTACACGTCAGTTTGCTACGTCCAATGTGTATAATTTTTCCGCATGTCTCTCCAATGTAAATGAATGACGATCGTGGTTCGATTCACATTCTGAAAGTCAATCAACGTGTCATTTTTATAAATCCAAAACATGAAAGTTTAATAAAAGGATAAATGCTGCGCACACGCTACCTAAGATGGGTTCTCAACGGTATTGATGGTACGTGATCTGCAAACAACACTAGTGGCTATCAGATATGATCAGCTTATATTTCAAGGGTCAAAACAATGTATTGTTTTTCACAAATGTGTTATTCTAACGCACGGCGTGTCTGATTTATATAACAGAAACTCAAGTTGAATTAAGGTACAAATCCGGCGCGCACGCTGCCCAAGAGGGGCTTCAGACATTATTGACGCTGCATTTTCTACAAATAATATTTGTGACTATAAGAAATGATCAGCTCATATTTCAGGGGACAAAACTATGCATTTTATTCACAATGGTGCTATTCGAACACGCAACAAAACAATCACATGCCATTTCAACAACTGTCTTCTCGCTACTATTCGATGGGTTAAATGTAAACAGATCTGACAGTTCCATTGCAAGCAACGCTCATTAATTGTGCTAGACTATCGTGTTCTGCAATCTCAAATCTTCATTGGTGCCTTTCGTTGCGTGTGAGTTCTTCCTCGCGCATTGAGAAGCATGATCGTAGTAAAAGTCGAACGTACAGCACCGACCGTTCCTCTCAATAGTAGACGCATGTTTATTGAAGTGTATAACAGAACAAGGTTTATATACTGCCAATAATGCATAGTTAGAGGGTAATGCAATGTAATGGTCGGCTAATAATACAGAGTGCTACGAAGTGGTCAATGCATCTCGAACGAAAATGTCATAAAGGAAAAATATGCCAAAGTCAATTATTTAAGGTTTTGACAATATCACTGTTCACGTAGCCGCTGGTATTACGTGGGCGTCGACAGATGGAAAGGTATCGTTTTCGAGGGAGATACCTTCATTATATATATTTACAGCGTCATCGTCGCTGATATCACGATTATGTTCATCAATTCACCTCGCATCACCACTTCTAAATGCATTTAAGTGGGGTTGGGTCACGTACACCCTGTACAACGCGTACTTGGGTTTCAGCTGTAGAGCTTAACGAATTTAATTTGCAACTGTAAGAAATAGACTCACGGTAGCAGGTATCCGTCACGTTGGAATCGGATTGCTATGAGATGTAATGTACCGATATCGTTTGCAGTGAAAGGAATCGTGATTACGTGATTTGTGCGCAACCCTAGAATGTTATCTTTAAAGTGATGCTCAGCACGTATTTACCCGGAACCTCACTTCATAGTCGTCGTAAATTCAAACATGCGATTTCTTGTGTAACTTCGTGAAAGTTCGCTGGGCACCGTCTTGTTTGGGTGGAATTCGGTGACTCTTTGTACAATTCGACGTCGCTCTTTTTGGCTGCTCGTCATTTGGTACAGCAGTTATTTAAATTGAGAGTTTGGTAGGGCGATTGCAATTCCTTACGTTTTATAAACAATAGAAAAACCTGGCGTCACTTTCATTAAATCAAATCAGTTAAAATATAATTATCCGCATTTAAAACAGTGTTCAGAGAAACGTATCTTAGCTCGAGTTAACACAATACTATTGTTATGAGCCTGTCAAATTGGGGAAGAATGTAATAGTATATAAAATGGGATTTCTGGGAGAGAAAGGTGCGTTTTTTTTTGGAAACGCCAACGCCCATATGCAAGGCACCATAGATCCCATAGCTACTTGCACAGAGCTTCCCAGAGGTCATCTGCAAGGCTAACCACCCACTACCTGCAACACAACGATTAGAATACCCCCCGTTTTTCCACATATACCGATACAGCAGAATACAGTCTTGTACACAAGTTTTGCAAAACAATCGAGATAGAAAAAGATCCAGGCTTGTACGCAATGCGCGAGAGGTATATATATATCTGTACACGTATTTCGCAAAATAATCCAGACAGCCTTGCGACACCTTGCATGCATGTTTTGCATTGCAATCAAGAATGTCTAGACATAGAACGAGAGCAACCAGTTGGAGATAAAAATCGATAACAGAAAGAGAGTATAGAATGCAGCTAATGTGGCATAGTACTTGGGAAAACAAACAACCTTCAGCAACATAAAAATAAGAAAAAAACCATGCAGCGATCCCTAGGGGACATACACCTGCCACATGTGTGGAAAAAAGCTCTCCATCCAACAAGCCGTTAATAGACACAACAAAGCTACATGTATTCCACATGTTACATGTATAGCACTGGCACGGAACCTCGGCTTGCACAGCCTCGCATTAGACATGTACAAAAATAGCACTGCACGACATGCACAGCCTCGCAATATCTATGATATGCACGTGGATCATCTGGAAAACCATAGCTAGATACAAATTCAATTTGGATCATCCTCTTATCCTCTGTGCTATTGCGATTACTGCTGCACAGAGTAAGTTACGGATGCGCAGACACAGGTAACATCTACCTTCGAGCAGGCTCGCAATCAATATCAGATAAACAAGCGATACGTAATACAAAAACATAACGGTATATTGATGGAGGGTTGAAATTGACAGAGAAGCTCAATTGTTGCTAACCCTAGCTATAATAATAAATTAGCAAAATTTAGCATTCACATACCCCCTTGAAGCGATGCATTTACAGTTAGGTTGTATAACAGGTATCATAATCACATGTTTGATATAATATGGTCGGGGTGTAGATAACAGAAAAAATATAAAAGTGCACAAGAATGAAAGCAGAGCATAAACGGATAATTTCAGGCTGAATAATAAAGACGTTGCATGTTGTCGTTAATAGACACTACACACTTATACTTATAATTAATTCGGCCGTTAGTTTAATATATATCAGAAATTAATAGATTATATGTTATACAGTACATTGTATTAGATAGTCCATACTTTGTATAGTCCATACTTTACATTCGAGACGTCAGCTTTAGTGCTTATCCGCGTTTTGTAGAACCCACGGTTTGTAGATTGCTGAATAAAAAATAACTCTTTGCCATAATCCACAATTTAAACATTCTGTTTACATTTGTCCAATGTCGTCATAATTATTACCACTCCTCTGACCCCGACTAATTTAGACACATATAAGGGTAAATCTATGCCGGACATGCAAAGCAGTAAATATAAATTACAATTGGCAAATAAAGAAGTGTCACATTATAAAGGAACTGTTTACTGACTGCAGTAATGACACATGCGTTTAAGCAATTGGCGAATGTCTCTTCATCATGCCATCTGGGCAAACTATATAGAAGCGCATCCCTAGCCGTCGTTCGACAATATTGAGATGCCAAGGTCAAATTAGATAAGTGGTAGTTTATATAAAATATATATCAACACTATCACATGCTACAATCGATGCACATCTCTCACTGCACACTAAAACAAGGAGAAATGCATCTCATCACATGACTCGTCGTGAAAAACAACCATTTTAAACGGGCAATGCAATTGGCAATTGTATACAAACACTTCATCAAGCCATCTGGGCAAACTGCGCGCATAGGTAGCCAGTCGTTCTGCGTGTAGGTGTGATGCCATTCTGGCATTATAAAGGCTAATGCTAGATTTATTATAAGAACGTTTCGGCAAGTTTCGCGAAACTTTTTATCTTCTATGCTCCAAGCGCAAGAATAGATTGTTGAAAAGAGCACTAAATGGACTTGTTAAGGAAGAATATTGAAGCTGCAGCAGTCTTTACACAGTCGTTCATGTGAAGGTCAAGTAAGCAACGTTGGCTGCAAGAGATGCATAATACAACCTAGTGCTTTTGAGAACATAACAGAATCAGGATTGTATGGCATATATCTATTACTCATATAATATAATAATAAGCCCGGAAAATTGACAAGCAAAACAAAGGACAATAGACAAAATGCAGCAAAGGATAATAGACAAGTGACAGCAAAGGACAAAAGACAAGCGGCAGCAAAGGCCAATAGACAAGCGACAGCAACGGGCAATAGACAAGCGACAGCAAAGGGCAATAGATATACGAAAGCAAAGGACAACCGATATAAGACAGTAAATGGCAAAAGACAAGCAACAGCAAATGTCAGCAACGTATCATACGTTCACATAAAATGATGATTAAATCAATTTACCATCCATCCGTTCGATTGCAGAAACTAACAAGTATCCAAGAGGATGTAAAGCGCGCGCAGCGTATTATGTCTACATAAAACGGCTTGAACATCGTTTCTTGCAAAATGATTGTCGCTTTTGGTGAAACTGGTAATGTAATAGGCGGCGTGAGTTCAAAGATTCGTGTTCTGATACAATAACATCTAATAACAATGACCGCTTAACTAAAATATTTCAAAATGCGCTGATTTAACGACATAATGACAAAAGCATGAAACGTGCTTTAATGACATTTGTCTTTATATTGAATTCAATTGATGAATACTAAACGTACGTCAAGAACGATATTTGAGCATACTTCTTTCAAAGTTTTCTTAGCGACTTACATGTTCCAAGTAGACACATCAAACGAACTAGTATATTAAGTAGCAACAGGGTCTTCAGTAGCTCAATCAGCATCTGATACAATGCGCCCGTATTGCACTAATATAAGAGAGTTTCGGTATAACGGTTTTCAAAACTGTGACAAAGGCTTACCAGAAGGCGCACCGTATAGATACGCAAGACAATCGGATGCCTACTGCTAGCATACTTATAGTAAATAGAAAAAGAGAATGTTGTTATCTCATCACATGACGTCTTAGTGGTCAGTGTTATTCCAGTCGGCTTAATTCTGATGACACTGCATAGCCGGGTAACTATTTTCCTTTGTCCTGTTGCTCATTTATAGTCAATACTTCAACTGCTTCCAATACGCGTAAGTGTCGTGGAATATGTTCAACTTCACAAAACTGATATCAAATCGTTTTCTAAATATCTGGAAGTGCATTACTAGTGACAGATCGACGACTTTTGGAAAAAAAATCCGCTTTTTGAATTGGTAAAGCATGTTGCTTAAGACAACGATCAGCATGCTTACGTCGATGTTATCATACTAGAGAATATAACACTCGCAGAGAAGCATGTGTCACAACGTTAGGCTAAACAAAGCACAAAGCAGCTACAAAACAGATAATAGATCAACCTTATTACATATATGAGCCGCATTTATTCAATGTCACGTGCGGTCGATCAGTAGCTCACAACAACATACATCTCTTGCAGTAGTGGTGTCAATATCAGCTTGGAGTACGCAGGCTTTTGATTGGCTGAAGATAGTAAAATAAGTGTCATGCAAGCCAAGAAGTGACAGATTTGCATTTTGAAGAAATTTGACCAATCGATACCACAATCGCCCATTGTGTGCAGGTCGACAGAGCAATGGAACTTAAGCAGATTGAAACCAGGCTAAGCTGCCTCGCTGCTCATCAGTGTCAGCGCGGAAAAATCCTAGTGTTTAATTTGTCCTCATAAACCCATGGAGGAACAAAAACGGTAACTAGTAAAAAGGAATTGTATTGAAGGTGTAACCATATCATAATCAACTATCTACACCTCTATCGGAGTTTTCACAGTTATCGAGCACATGTCATGATAAAGCATCCGAGCTTGTCGCTCTCGGTTTTGGTTAGTTGTTAAGCTATATAAACATTGAGACCAGATAAAAACTTGAATAGCTATGACGCTTAATGTTATTGGCGAATTTTACTGTTGATATGCTGAGCAAGTAGTATTGTATATATCTGGTGTTTTTGTATCGGAGGTTATGTATTATGCTACGATGAGCCTGTTTAACTCGGTAGCACGACAATGTGCTTTGAATTTAGGGGAGCTGTACTAGCATCCCAATCATCCTCATCCATCACCGTCGCGATATCATCCCGTTGTTGAAAGTGGCATTCAACCCCAATATTACAATGACTATGTTTTTTTTGCGGTCCAGCGTTTATGATTACCACTAGTCGCCAAGGGGCAAATATACTTGTTGGAAAAATATACTGAACAGTGCTTGCGCGTGTCGAACATGCTTTGAGCATAAGCAAAACAATATCGATACGTTTTGTTCATACATCCATGCTAGTTTGCGTCTTTGTATTAATCACGGCATAGCTATTTCTTATTACACAAGTTCAGACACATCCCCCCCCAACCCACACACACTGTATTTCATGTTTATTGGAATAGAACCTTGCTCACATTCGTCAATTTGTAACAAAACTAGTAGGAAATACCTTTGTGAAAATATAGGACGTTGCTTTTACGTAATTACAATTGTATCCTATCAACTACCCTGTCTCGTTAAATTAGGAAGTTGAATCGAGACAAAAGCTGTCTTTGTCAAGAAATCCTACACAATAAACTATTCGCGCGTAATAGTTCTAAAACTTCTGTATGTTTTTTTTGGTCGGGTCATAGAGGTAAATAGAACAGGCAGATGACGTGCCTCAACTGCTTAGTATAATGGATTGCCACGGACAAATGTTTTGCCAATTACTGCTACCAATACGTGACACCTCAAGTCATCTAGTCTTGCCTCTGCCGTTATATTGTTTGCTTTGCCCGAAAAAATATTGCATACTTTATACATACAAATGAGTATATGCTGATATATACAAGCATACGCCTTTACACTATCACTATCCACAAATTATAAGCACTTATATGACATTGCTGTGAGCGTTTTACATGCTTTCTTTCAAAACGGGTGCCATGATTGTTTGATTTAAGTTATTTAGACAGTTACCCGAAAGGATTTGCAGGTTGACGCTTCAGGCTTCGAGAGCTTATCCTTTGTCCACTTTGGCACAGTCATACATGATTTGCATCATATGTCCCGTAGTCGGAGATAGTTGCATAGAACGTTTTTGTACGGCGCACTGTGCAAGTGTAATACAAGGCTGAATTGTTTCTATAGAGATGGATACAATTACCATTGACAAAAACGTGCAATCATTAAGATTGAAACGTAAGTGAACTAACACACTGGTTCAATATGACAATATCGTACATCGGAGGAAAACCAGATAATTCAGTCATGCAATAAACTAGACATCACTAGATAGTTAGTTGTAGCGATGAAAGAAGTCGTAAAGTTTCACAGAGACCAATGTTGTATTTTTAGCACGAATTATCCTAAATATGTAAAATGAATTTATTCCATTCGACATCTAGCAATAACACGGCATATGCAATAAATGGTCTAAAAGAGTGTGAAATGGTTCTTATGAAACATTTGTTATTGATGCGTTGCACTTGCGTTAGCATCAGTCAATTATATTGCTGTGCTAAATTTTCTCTCTTTTGAGAAGATTTTTTAATTATTCAATTCGTGCCTTCACATATGCGGGTTTCCGTCGCGGCCGCCAGGCGATTTTCAACCGGTTGTAGGGGGCATGTTTTCCAAAATGCAAACGCAATACACGACACGGAACGTAGAGATTTAAGCTGTGGTGAATATTCGTTGTTTTACATTAGTGTTAGTTAAGAAAAATTGTTTAAGAATATCGTTCTATAGACTATATACATTGTGCGGAAGCAACCATTCCCAGGTTTAGAAGCGCCGTAGTGAATTGCAAGGCCAAAGTTTGTGCAAGGAAACGTAAAAATCACTCGTTGATGACAATTAAGTTTCCGTCTGTTGTACTACTGACATGTATATAGACTGTGTAATTGCAATTGTCAGACATCAAAATAATCAAGGCGACATGCCGTGCGACATCAGGAGGTAATGATGGACGAGGTCCTTATTCCAGCAATCCAATGTCAGCATGAAGGCAAATAGATTGCAAAGGTAATGATAAACTACAGGATTATATCGCAACGGTGATTGATCAAAAGGACTGTGATGCTGGGATAGCTCCCCTTGAGTGCCAGTGTCTACATGACACAAACCCGTTGCCCAGATCCCACGCCACTGAGACGAAGGTCCAGCACGATACTGTTGTGCTAGCGGGTCGGGTGCATCCCCTTGCAGAGATGGACCACATCTTGAAGTGATCATCCAAGACACGGAATTCGTATTCGCCGAGTTATGTTGGTCAGTCCCGTTAGTGTTTTTTTTCCTTAAAGCTGATCTAACTATAAAACTTTGATTATGAGTATGCTTTCAAGATATTCGTCGCTATCAAAGCGCGTTGAGTTAGACACACAATGTTCGTAATACTTTCGATTGCTAACAAAATAGTAAATATCAGTTCAATAGTCATACAAATTAGACCAGTTGTTGACATAAACAACGCGAATCTATTCGCATAATTTATTGATATCAGATGCCTTACTTTCGGTTTCGAACGAATGAATGTTAAAATGGGACTGATCTGATGTTACCGCATCGTTTTCCAAACATTAAAGGTCGTATCGTGAATTGGCTTACACTCGAAGGAAGCTCATTCAATTCTGAACATGTAGCAAAATGAAGTACAGCGGGTGTTATTTCTGCTTGCTGTTCACTGGTTTGTTAACAGCAGCCGACTTATCTTCTCAAGGGCGCACAATATTCGACCTTCATAGACTATGCATCGCTATAGGTTTAAATCCACTAAGGGTGTCATTATGTGGATACCCACTTCGTAAGAGTGGAGCGTTACTTGGCTGTTTTCATTCAACTAGAAAGATTATCGCACATGGCAGCTTCAGCACTGTTTCAGTGACTAGCATAATCGTTAATCGAGGTGTATTACGTGCGTGACGGTTGTATGTAATGTACATCATTTGGACGTGGCTTTTTCTCTCACGATAATTCAACAAAGCGTTCAATTCACAGCAAATTCCATGTGGATCAATCACAATGAGAAAAGGCTTATATTGTATTTCAATTTGAACCACTATCCTTTCCATCAGACGCATTATGAATAGCATTAAGCGAATTCATTTCACATAACAAACTGGGCTTGATATCCATTAATCTCAAATGAAACTAAACCAGAACTGTAAAATATACAACAATCAATTATACATTTATTCTGCTTATAAGATATGGTATTAATCATGTGCCATGTTTATTAAGGAATATGACAAGTAGGTGTAGAAAAACAAGGCGCTAATTTTATATTGATCCACTGTTTGACAATATAACACTATAACAATTTCTATAGCTAGCTGAGCATTAAAATTATACCTGCTCGCAAAATTGATAGAATAAAAGTGATCATTTGCATGTTCGCCGAAAATATCATAAATAAACGCTCTTCGTTCACGGCGATCGGCACTGTGGTGAAATTGTACTTTCGCGTGAATTCTAACATAGACTGCTACCTGCATCGTATGTGACAATATAAAAATGATCGGACGCGATATATAATTATAACAATCAACGGGTGGATATATGAATTAACAGCGTAGATATTGCCCTTCTCGTTAACGACGGCACTACATCATTATTTATCTTTGTATTTACAGTATGATGTAGCCGTGTCTTAGCAATGTGATTGATAGTAATTACATGCGATTTGTTCTCCTTGGCCGTCTCCAATGAAACACACCAATCAAGTCGTTATTGCCTTTATCAAACATCAGGGATATTGCAATAGTAGGAGCCGGGGATTACAGCAACTGCTTTTAATGGTCTTTGTCGATGCAATCGCACTGGATGGCACAGGCTTAGAAATAAAGCATAATCTTGATTCTACGTGTAACTGAATCATACAGCCAAAATGATAATTCAGGGAAAGAGCTGACACTGTCGCCGTGACAATAACGTAGAAAATAGATGCAAAAATAACACCTTTTATATTTAAATATAACCCTTGTATTGGCTTGCAACGCTGCTCACATACGTGTACCGTTATAATCTACAGTCTGCTTGCTATACAAATTCAACTGTTGCCAACGTAGGCCACACGTGAACAACATCTGAATAGTTTGGGTCTGGTGGACATTCTGCATTATGTAGCAATACTTCGTTATTGGTACATTTGTCCATTGTTATTTAGCTTCAGCGCATTTCTTTTATCAGCAAGTCAAAGCTTTCATAGCCGGTCCCTATGGCGAAGTGGTTAACTGCGTAGCCTACAGACCCACAGGTTTTAGGTCCGTTTCCAATGTGCGACAACTTGAACAATCGGGGCAATAGGTCTGTACAAAGTGGGCGCTGACACTCAATCTCATCCATCACCATTGCAATATCACCTCGTTGTGGAAAGTGACGGATGAACTCAAAATTCCCATAACTATTATCACCGATTCCCGACGTTTTGTGCAGGTTTACTTTTGTATTCTAAGTGGGTAGACACATACGCTTTGTGATAGTGCCGCTTCTAATGCTGTTGCTGATTTCGATTACTATCCCCCCCAAAATTTGATTGACCTTCAATGACGAAGCACGTATTGTCGCCGATGTCTATAACTCTCAAGCAGCACACTGTATGTCAAACATAGAGATCGAACTTAATTATGTAGACGTAATACGAGGCGATGAACTATCATCTCACTGGACCGCCTTATGATGATGAAATAATTAGGATACTCATAGCGGCAAATATCATCTTCGAGTCTGCATTGTCACGTGATATGACTTAATTTTGCTAGTAACTCGTTGAAGGGGTATAGAAGACCATGTTTTTCCGCTGAATAGACTTCGTGCGGATTTCAATCGTGTCAAGCTACTTTTAGAGACATCGTACTGAATGTCATGGAAGTGCATCAAAAGAACAAAGCATAATGTTTATATTTTGTTATGGTTCCACATATTTGTCTAAGATCATGGATTTCTAAGGAGTTGATAATACTTATTATGAAAATGTCTGCATTATTTTATATGACAACAAAAGGTTTCAGCATGTTGACTGATGGCACGATACAATGTACGCTGGTACGTCTATGTAAGGCTATGCAAAGCGATACATTGTATTAGTCTGTGTATCATATATTTCACTCGCAAAAATGTCCAGCGCACTGGGGATTACTTGTTCAACAAAGTGAATCTAACAATGCCCACCCTCGTCCTTAACTATGTCTTGTTCGTATTCTCAGCACATCCGTATGCTAATGTTATAGCGGCTTTGCACAGTCGGTTTACTGGATTGAGACAACTCAAGGCCTTTACAACCATGTCATAGTGGGATGAAGTGGGGAGAGAAGGCTTTTGCGCATAAACAAAACATTGCGGTACTAAAGTAAGCTTCTACAACATATGCTACAATATTAAACCTGGTATCTTACATGGTAAAGCCTCTAGTAAGGGTGAGGCTGTACTAGACAAGAAACCGCATAGATACATCAAATACCTAACGATATGTAACAATCCACATCGCGTATTTTCGATATGATATCAAATAGTTTATACTTAAGCTAAGAAGGCTCACTCAGGATGGCTATGCGGTGTGCATCCTCTTGGATTGACGTATAATGGCTTTTGTTGATTTTATGGAGACATCTTATGGGTTGACGCGCCCTTGCCTCTCAATCAACCAGCGATTCCTACGTAGTTTAAATATAGCCGTTATGAGTAGTTGCGTACTGCACATAGCTGAAGCGAAAACTTAATTTGATGGGAATGAGGGACCGTTGGGGAGCCTCGGGGTGAAAGAGGGTCAGTATGAATGTTTGTGCATACCATTGTTTATTCTAGTCTGCGTCCCAGACTCCAGGGGTTCCGCTACGCTTCTCGCCCTAGAGTCAACGACAAGACAAGCTCTAAAACTGGCGCGTCCGAATATTCATTAGACACGTGACCAATCAACGCAAAGGTTGTGACCCGAATTGATCTTAGTTGCGCACGTCTGGCTCATGAAACTTGCTTGTGATACGCACCCTCGGTTTTATGTGACGTTATGTACATTATCGTGGTCTGCGTCCAATGAGAACACATTTAATGTCTTCTGGAATTACGGGGCGTCTAAAAAGTTCAAATTGGCACCACAAAAAGCTCTTAAACGCTTAGCTGCATGATAGTATGTTTACGTAATAGTCAGTTAAAAGGAACCAGTTTTGCGTCTGCTTCTCTAGCCGACTGTGTGATTAACGGTGCCACTCAGCGTGAAACAACAAATCGGGGTGCTGTAGAATGTGTGCCCGGTTAATAAAAATCACTAGTCCGGTTGGATAAGTTGACTTGGCAAGTCACTTGTCCGACATGACCAATCACTTGTCACGGCAAGCAGACAACCATCGGTGTCGAACCCTGACCCATTCCAAGCATTGTATCGAGACCAGTAGCTAACAACCTGTAGCAAAATGTTTCCCCGTCCCAGCAGCCGCATATACAAAACAATCACGACCCATCAAGCAGCCGAGCGAACAAGTCTTTCAAACGGAGCGTACCAAAACAAATGTGGCGCCGAATCTTCGGAAACTGTGACACTGACCAATGACAGACAATCACTCAAAAGTACCCGAGAGTGACCGAGAGACACGGCTTGTGATTGGAGAATCTCAAATCTGGGATGCTGCACCAGTTCAAGACGGTACCCTAGATTAGACTGTTGGCGAGACTATTAAATATCATTAACATGTAAACAGCGCCCGCAGCCAACAGGCTAGGGGACCTTGACTAGCTTATTCTGTAAACTCGACAGAAAAAGTACTATATATGTAAATATACATAAGTATAAGATTCACAAACTGAATCTAATCTAACCTCAATTAAAATAATCGTCTTTTGATCCGAAAGATTACTCAAATTCCTTGCGTCTGACTAAAAACACAATGAGTTGATGTCCAGTGAGCTGGCTGTTACTATTGTGACTGGTTAACTGTTTCATAGGACTCATGCCAGACGTTATTTTATTCGAGTATTCGCCTTACCTTAAGTGGTCTCTAGGTGGGTGTTACAGGTATTAAGTTTCCAGAACTGAAACATTGAATAACAGAATTATTATTGCTTCATTGCTATTTCTTTCTTAATTCTTAATTCTCAAGGAGCCTATAGCTACGCTAAGAGGGGTCATTCCAATCAAATTAAGTTTTCGCCTCAGCTATGTGCAGTGATTACAACATAGCACATAGCTGAAGCGAAAACTTGCGACTTCCCCACAATCCCCCTCAACCTGTGTCACCCAAGGCTTTCCTACTTTATCTAACACCGGAGTTTTGAAATTCGTCTCACGTAAGTATAAGTAAGAAAGCAAATAAGAGGCCATATAAAGATCGAATTTTTCTAGCTGGCGAGCACAAACATCAGCGTGCCATTTGCAATGCAATCTGTGAAAAAAGATAGTTGATGCTATGGCAGATGACTGGGCTGTGAAATCAAAGTCACATGTACAATTTGGGTGCACAGGAAGTGTATTTGGTGGACAGAGTCTAATGTGGATACTTAAGCTTACTATTGTATCCCTATGTACTGTTGGA
>CM067350.1:39665949-39668449 GCA_034190875.2 Urechis unicinctus | reverse complement strand
TGTATATATATATATATATATATATAGATATATATATATATATATATATATATATATATATATATATATATATATATATATATATATATATATATATATATATATCTATATATATATATCTATATATATATATATATATATATATACCGTATATTCCCTTAATTGCGCCCCCGGGGGCGTTACATTTTGGAAAGGGGGGTGCGTTTATAAAGCGTAAAAAATCGATAAAATTTACTTCATGCTTGAGTCTTATATACCAAAAAAATCAATAGTCACATCATGTCAATGTCTTTTATGCGTAAAAAACAACACGTACGTCCATCCCCCTAAACATTTTGAGAATATAAAAGGATGAATTAATAAATTTATGGTAAGTCATGATTTTATCTTTTCTTTAAAACGGAGGGGGGGCGTTAATTAGGGGAAGGGCGTTAATTAGGGAATATACGATATATATATATATATATATATATATATATATATATATATATATATATATATATATATATATATATATATATATATATATATATATATACATATATATATATATGTATATATAAACATATAAACATATACATATATATATAAATATATATATATATATATATATATATATATATATATATATATATATATATATATATATATATATATATATATATATATATATATATATATTCATATACTGTTGGATATTTTATTACTATTTATCATTCAAGTTGCGAACCAAGCTGTCAGCTGTTGAATGTCAATTGTAAAGCTGTATACCACCACGTGTAAGTATCTGGAGGTTGTATTGCTATCAATGTGCATTTTTTCGGTTAGTGATTAACACATCCGCGCAGTTTCTACACGGCCGATTTCTGGTTTCATCAGTCAAGTAGAGCTGTGAAGTATTCTCCGCAGCGGCGGTATTTTCAAAACGTCTCTTGTCTGTCACCAGTGCTAAGACGTGTGACTGGAATGTTCGATGAGAGCTGGAAGAGTGGTAAGCAAACCCATGGGCCTCATCACTTAATCTATTCCGTAGCAGTATTTGTTGACGCTGTGCAGTATACGACTGTATAGCTTGACGCATAATATGAATTGGTGAACTACCGAAGTCCCAATTTGGAATTGCAATGCATAACCTGTATTTAATACAGAAGCTTTTAATACATTGGCCATAGAATCTTCAGTTACAAGTTATCAATTCGCCCTGTTGTTGTATTTTTATCAATATGGTACCTTCATTAATCTTCATGCGATTTCTAACATGACTCGGTAAACATACGAGACGTCACCACGTAATGTTGCACTATCCTTAGCGCTGTTAATGATAACAGCACAAAGCACCATTGTAATGTTCAGATAAACCGAAATGGTATTCAAACACAACCACATGATGCGTACACTTCATCTAACTATCAGTGAATCACAATAGCTGTAGGCTTTCATTTTGTGCACATCGGTCACATTACCATCGAGTAATCGAAGATTCGTTTATCATCCGCGTGCTTTTGTGGAGGTCTCTTGATGCTAAACATACGACTATGGCTGCTGATGTATCATCTGACCATGCTGTGCATTAAGTCATCAAACACAGGGTATTTGAAGTCGCTGTATTAAGGAGTCATCTGAAATCTTATTCAAATGTAAAATTTGCATTTAAATGTGAGTGACGGAACGAACTACTATTATTCATTGTACAGATGTTGTATTTTGTGCTTGTGCTAGAGTCGCCAGAATAATGCGACCATTATACGACTTCCTCTCGTCTCAACATTTCTATCCATGAATCCAGGTTTGACATTTGACAAGTTCAAATCAATAAAATAGCGACATCTGCTGTATTGCTTATATTCGATTACATTATCAGATAATTGTGCTTATAGAACTTCATTATCTTGGTAATTAAGAAGTTCAGGAGACATGCTCATACTAACAATAGATTTGACATTACTGATATGCTCTATGATAGCACTATACTACATTCACATTGCAGAAGATGTTGTAATCGAATCCAGGAATACACTGCAAGTGCCATCCTCGTTGTGCACAACATGAGTCACAAACGATAGCGCGAACTGTTCGATTAGACTGGAAATTATGTTATTAATCACTAAAGCGTGTGCAATTTGTGCAACATGACATCAATTTGGCTTGTTGTTCGTGATCATATGAGCAAAAATAAATCAGATTACTGCTCCTTATAATGTATTGGGTACCCGATTTGAATATGTTAGGCATATCCACTTTACATTGAATCAAGCAACCTTCAACAAGTAAATGGAGATTACTATTATATCATAACGTTGGAGACAAACACACGCCGACTCAGTGGGCAATGTTATGTATGTCATAATGATATTTAGTAATCCACGTTGGCAGTGTTGTGTTAAAATGCAAGAATGATAATTCCTCCAAGCATGTGACTTAAATATTGATCGCAAGACAGCGTCGAACATAGACTCGTTAAGGTGATTGTGTGATTGAGCACCAAGCATCGTATTGTCGC
>CM067350.1:39653449-39655949 GCA_034190875.2 Urechis unicinctus | reverse complement strand
ACTTGTCGACAATAAGCAGCCAACCGTTCCATGAGACTACGCCACAAATGTTACCAATAAGAGAAATATTTTAAGACAAGACGATGGTGACGTCGTGTTTGGGAATATCCATTGTTTGGCCAACTTTACAGCATTAATATCAAATTCATTTATGAAACATCAGTTATTGCATCATTAGTTATCGATCGACGGGCAATGGATATTATATTCAGCTTCATGAATTGGTGGAGCATATTGCTAAAACAGCGTTCATATTGCCTAATGCTTAAAACAACACCATAACGCCCATGTGTTTTTTATCATTGATGGCTCTTTGGGTAAATAATGTACTCGAGTTGCACACTGGAGAATAAATAGCACTCTCAGAGAAGCGCTCGTGACTTCTTGGTGAATGGCTATGGCAAGCCAACACAAGTTTGCTCGCAGAATGCACCACACAGTGCAAGTACAAAGCATATAATCGATCGACCCTTCTATAGAAGAAGCAAAGCTATTCAAAGTCAATTTCACCCGACCATAGAGAGTCGGTAGACAACAGCAACGTTCATCACTTGCAGTCAGTATTTGGTGTCTATATCAGCTTTGAGTACGCTCTGCTACAAAATGTGAGGTACTTTTGTTTTAACGCGCAGATAGACAAAGGTATAGAACTTCACCAATATCCGAGCTGCAAATGTCTCATATATATTTTTCCCTAGGGGAACAAGACACGGTATCAAGTGTAAGGACATGCCACTATTCTAGCTGGAATTTAAGCTTCAATAACGTTTAGACGATTAAAAAACACAACCTTAATGTAAACCCGACTAGCTTTGCCGCTGTATATTATTATTGTAATATTTGAAATAACGATCAAGTGAGATCTTATATATTATATATTTGTATTAAAGTGCATGCAGTTTGGCAATACAAGCTTTTGACATGACAGTGATCTTAGAATATAACATTCCGCCTGTCTGCATGCAGTACCATGCATTAGTATGATACCTTAAGGTAGGACAAACAAGGCAGCAGACCGATGAATAGCTCAAATAATCGTTTTTGGACAGTTTGATATATTCGTATTGCTGCCTTTTGTGATGATTATTGGGTCAAAACATTGTCTCATAAATTCGTTAAGCAATATGAATACGAAACTGTACATGCCTCATATTAGCGATTTGTTGCGTGACCAGTTCATCATAAATCCCACATGCAATAACCGTAAACGATTGAAATTTTATGGCAAATGCATTAATATAAACCGTCATAATGCCAATCACTAAAGTATGCAACAAGCACAGGCAACACTTTATATGGTATTGCTGTTGGTTAGGTAATGTTGCATGGCTCTTCCTATTGTGCTGATTCCGATAATTTTTTTTACTTTCATGGTTTGTAAAATACGATGCGTACATGTCATTCTACAACAGTTTCAACCTTAGGGGACAGCAACTTATGGTAAAAGATTGAAATACAATGGTGTGGTACTTAAGCGGGCACAATATTCAACTGCTCGTTAATATTTCCAGTGTCTGCACGAGTGAACCATTGACAATACCCGATCGTGCTTGCTGTTTGCAATCGTTTAGTATATGTTTATAAGCCGTTCGGGCGCTCGATCAATGCAGTCATCATTGTAGGCGATCGTTGCTCCATTCAATAATCTTCAGTTGTGCAAGTTTTGTGTGCTAAGCAGATGGCATATGGTGCCCGCAAGAAGATATCTACATGTAAGTTAATATTTACCAGTGGCTGTGTATTGTCTGTGAGGCTTGACTGGTACGGTTGAGGCAGCCATTATCAGAAAACAGTTTGTAACCATTGATGAAAAGTAGCGAAGTATTCTCAATGTGTACCATAAGACTATAGATTATAGATTACTATAGAGCATAAAGTTAACTTAACCCCCATTTGGATTCGTACTTCACTATTAAACCAAATGATCCATTTGTATATTAGCATTGAAGCAAACATAGCTTGGTAACAATGTCTTTGCATACCATTTAGCTCGATGGTCCATTCAATTGACTGTTTCAGCATGTTGTTTGATACATAAGATCAGATAATACCTGTTGATGGCCAACAAATTTGTTCAATCAACGTTACAATGTGCTAGTGTAAAGTGCTTTAGATTTTACACAATACAACAGATCGTCAATATGAATGAGTAGATATCCAAGGCAGAGCAGCTTTACATTTACATAATCCCCCTGAAGACGCATTTACATATCTTTTGAATATCTATCGGGTGGCAAGCAGGAACTTCCGCATAATATATTTGGGCATGAGACCCATTAAACCATCTGCAAGCCTCCCTGAGCTCATCAAGCATTCCAAACAAAAGTGTTGTGTTGGACGCCAAATAGATTACAGCAATAGCATGGCTCCTACGGCATCTTTTACGACTCACTTGCAAATAAGGAAGTTAATACTCCAATATGATGTAGATGTCATTCATCAAAATGGCACAAAATCTTGAAGGCAACACGATGGAACAAATGATATACAAGGTCTATAA
>CM067350.1:39648449-39650949 GCA_034190875.2 Urechis unicinctus | reverse complement strand
CAGCGGTGCGGAAATCCACAAGCAGCAAGTCCGTGCCTGTGTATAGCAGGCCAAGGTCGCTACCACATCTGGACTTCATGGTGTTGTAATAGAAGTCGTATATCCGGTGCTTGGAGATGTCAAGTATGCACATGCCTACATAAACTGTGAGAATTAGCACCCGGCGTGTTAGTATGCTGGGCGGCCTGGTCGTCATTTGATACTGTTTGACCAGAAATAGATCTGTGTTCATGCGAATATAAGGCTCTATCCAGAGGCTCTTACGCAGTCCATTCCGTGTCAGACCGGGTCTTGTGTAGTAGCTGGGCAGGTCCAACCCGTACTGCTTCTGACAGGTCTTGCGGTATATCTCGAATACATCCGCTAGAAGCAGCACGTCTGTGCGCAGGGACAGGTCATGGTAGTCGCCCATGTTTCTACACCCGAACTGTCCCAGAACTTCTGCGCATGTTTATAGTCTGCAGCAAATATATCTTGCTCAGACAGCTTACTGTAGAACTCCTGGATTGTTGACAGCAGGGCGTCAAACCTATTCCAGCCGTCCATGAATTCATAGGGATATACTCCCTGGCGTAGAAGTAGCAGGCGCTTCGTTTCGTCGGGCTCATATTTAGCTGTTACCACAAAGGCGTATGGGTTTGCAGAGACCAGCTTGTCTAGCGAGTCTTGGAGGAATCGTGCTCGGTCAATGAAGCATAACTATCTGATCGATGGGGAAATGTACTTCTCCATGCTTTTTGTGATGTTGATGATTTGGCATTTTACCTTGCTTATGGCTGGCATCCAGAGGTGGGAGTCATAACCAGTAGGTTGTGGAATAGCACAGGCACGGACATTGTCTTGGGCTTCAAGTTGCAGGCGTTATGGGTTTGTCCCCTGTTATTCCCTGTTACAAAGGAGGTGACCCTCAGAAGCGTTCAGTACCCACCCATGCAAATAGCTTCTAACAGCCCATTTATTCTTCGTGAACTTCGGACATAGTGTGAGAACTGGGAACGCTTTGCTTTCACGCGGGACGGGGGTTGCTTTGCTTCACCATGGCGTAGGGGCTAGATAAACTTCTGCTTTGGGCGTAAGTCTAGCAAATATCTCATTGTATACGGAATCAAATTCACTATGCTCTTCGAGAGCCTGTAGTGCAACGTTTGAGTTGGGTAGGGTGGTTTAACCCCATGAGCTATAAGGTAATTGCTCTGGGCATTACCTGTTCGCGCAGGGGGTGTCATTTTCCATACAGATTAATATATCTAAAAGAGCATTTTTGTTTCCAGTGAAAAGCAATAGAGGTTGTCGTCGGCTTTGATTACTTGCTCGGTTTCTTTGTCTTCTTATCTTCCTCTCTGTCTACCTGTTGTCTGCTTCATCTACTTGTCACCTTCTCCGTCTACCTGTTGTCTGCTTCATTTTTTAGACAGCGGACTTTTACCTTGTTGACAATCACAGCTGGAACATAGCCCAAATGTTCTATTTTTAGTTAAGAGGGGCTTTTGCTGACGACTACAGTTGGGAATCCCCATTCTATTTTTAGACACTGGCTTTAACAGCGGCACTGGTAAACAAGCAAGGCGTACTACACTGGTGGGTTTCGGCCGTAGGGCTCTTGTGCGGCAAATTTTGTTTGCTTAAACCCAAGCCTGTGGATGATCTTATCACATCCAATGTCCATGCACATTCCTTATACTCTTATGAGAAATCGTACAATTAATGACTTTATGATTCATTTTATAACTATGTAAATTATAAAATTCCTGTGCACAGGGCATGTTACAAGAGTTTCTTTTGCCTAGTAATATTCAAAGGCACTTCTTCGCAAATAATACAATTCTTGTGTATATAGTGTCTAATGTCTAATTGAGAATACTGTCTGAGGGCAGCTGAGTTCCACAAGCAGCTCCACCTTTACAAAGCCACGGAGTGGTCCGACCATTGAATAGTAGAGCACATGCTCATTGGGCTGAGTGACAGAGCGCACAAGCCAGCAGACATGGAGTTACCACATAAGGTCAGTGGCATGACCGTGAAAGAGGGATTTTGTGGAACTTGTTTTATCTTTATAGCATCTTAAGGTTCGATTTCAGTCAAGCTGGTCACCTCATTGTTTATTACAGGGACAACAGCTAGCAGCCAAAGAGATAGGCTAGTTATAAGGGCCGTCTAATCAGCAGAATCCGATAAAGATCAATTGGTTGTCCTCAGTTCTCGAGTATGTGGATAACCATCAGTTGAATGAACATGCGCCTCTCAACAATTTCGGCTGTGAGCTAATAATTGCCAAACTAGACAACAACGTGGTTATATCACATTCAGTGACTTTATATTCCCCAGAGAAATTGTGTATCTGATGATTTCGGCCCACAGTGATTTAGGCCCACGTTGATCTCGGCCAACCTGTACGCCGCGACTGGAAGTGTGAGGGCGCTGGCTGCCTCGGGTCATCTGAAACGTACAGCGGGTGTATGACGCGCATTGGGGCACCTCGCGTTCGTCAGAATGTGTGAAG
>CM067350.1:39598449-39643449 GCA_034190875.2 Urechis unicinctus | reverse complement strand
CCGTGAGAAGATATTCAGTTGAAGCTTTCTCAAATTCTATGTAGTACCTTAGCTATATAGAAAGCCGACCCAACCCTCCCACTAAACGCAAATTGAGTGAAATGAAACGAGCACTCTTGTGTGCATCTGAGCATTCTGAGTTATGGTCTGATCGTCTGAATTAAACAATCTGATATAGAACAAAATCGGACTTGGATCCCTTACGGGTGTGATCATTCATGCGCGACTACCACTGTCATATTATTCGATACTACATCCGTGATATGGCTTCATACGCCTAATAGCAATG
This sequence comes from Urechis unicinctus, assembly GCA_034190875.2. Lineage (NCBI taxonomy): Eukaryota > Metazoa > Annelida > Polychaeta > Xenopneusta > Urechidae > Urechis > Urechis unicinctus. Next base: position 39,643,160 of record CM067350.1, on the reverse strand, counting down.
AAAAACCATTATCCGTTATATTTAAAAACAATCATCCTTACATGTTACAAACATCATAAACATGAATATAGAGCCCTCATTTGCATTCATTTAAAATGATACGATTCTCAATTATTGCTTATAAATGAATCCCTTGTGAAAAATACTTTCACAAAGTACTTGAATCTAACTTTGAATTAGTTATTGATACTGAACTGCTATGGACTGCTGATGATAACCATAAGAACAGCAGCATAATTTGAGCGATACAATGGCTAAGTTGTAGTACAATTGAAAAGCCGAAGCGCCCGGGTGTATTCTCCATGTGTCGCTCGAGGGCTGATTACAGTGGCTTCCACTTCGCTAAAGAGATATTTTCTAGACAAACCTCTATCAATTATTAATACAATACAGAGAAACAGGTAGTTGTTCAATAGCCAAGTATGTTACATACTGTTTGCCTAGGTAACTTTAGTCTTTTTTTCCCATAGATCGAATAACCTCGTGAGATTATTGATCACTTACGCGGTAATCACAGCACATTACTTGGTTGTACAATACCGAACATTCTGCTAGAGATTGTCGCCTCACACATGGAGTCACGATAAGACAATTAACGACCGATGACAACCACATCTTTGCAATTGATCCGTTATTGTGGGCGAAAAGCATCTGGCGGTTCCCTGACATGCATGCAATGTAATGAATTTGTTTATGAGACCCGCGAGCCGTTGTCCAGCCCTTTTGAGCTCATAAGGTATTCAAGACACACGTCTTCAGTAGAATTTGGAAACGTTAATGACAAGAGCAATACCCGAAAGGAATACTTCACAACACCCATGAGTGCAAATAATGAATGAGCTATCCTAATCTCCAGCTTGGATTAGGTACCCCCAAAGCAGGCTACGTGGTGCAATATACCAACGAAAGTTGTCCAGGACTGGTTGGATTAATAAAATCGGCCAAAAAACGGCTTTTAAGAAAGATATTAAAAGCTGGGTTATTTTAATAACTTTCAACAACGCGTTGATATCGCGCAGGCGATGGGACAGCTCCCATGATGTGACATCGCCGACATGGCCCGCCTTGTTCCATCAACAAGTAGCCAATTTGCAAACACTAGCAAACGTTAGCAAACACTAGCAAGCGCTAGCAAACGCTCGCAAATGCCAGCCAACGCTAGCAGTGTCAGATAGCGTTACGCCGCTCATATATCTCGAAAATAGAGCCATATCTGGCGCACAAAATAAAGGGGTTAACTGTGCCGCCATTCGACCTATATATTGTGGTTTCAAACCCAATTTGTGAATGTCTAACTAGTACTCAGCCTCTGAAAGCCTCCCACCTCTGCAAGGAGCTCATTAGTATCTAGCTGGACATACAAAATATGTCGCTCGCAATATTGTATGCCCCAAGGATATACAGGCAAAAGCAGCGTGGATCTATGAAAAAGAGTCACTAAATAAATGATAAGGAACGAATAACCGATATTCATAAATTCAATGGCAAATGATCACCTGGTACCTGGCATCCCCCTCGCTTGCAATGCAAAAGAGCCAATACTAATAAAGCATGTGTATGACCCAATATGTATGGAACTGAATATTAAGGGCACAGAGACCTGACCCATTTGATATAATGCGCTGAATGAGACAATGTTTTATTTTGTTTGAGGCTTTATTTGATAATAGGAATTATTGCTTACTGTTTGTTAAACGTGACAATATTACAATAACCATTCCAACCAGCCACAAATAAATGCGACAGTGTCAAATTTATCATTATGCACTTCCTCTACGCACACATCTAGAAGGGCAGACAGAGAACTACTTCAGTACCAATCTGTCCTTACATAGTTGTTATGTTCCCACACAATCTGTGCCTCATGAAGTGGATGCTGCAGTTAGAAATATTCAATCAAGTAGTATTATATATATATATCATTTATTCGCAAATCGAAGTTTACAAAAAGATATATTAATTAAATAATAAAAAAAGAAAAATACATGAGTACCAATTAGTTTGTACATAGAAACACAAGAAGCTCATCTGCCTCTTGCAGTGTTAGAGAAGTTAACAAACTGCCTTCGCGCTGCTGACACAGTTCTTGCAAAGCGCATATTGTCGCCCTGTCTTCTGCTGATACTAGTGAGCATAGTAGCAAGTCAAACTTTTGGGTTGTTACTAACGGTGCATTTAACCCAAAAATTAACAAAACGTAACAATAGCTGAATGCGTATATCTGGTCTGCCTACAAGCAGTCGGTAAAAAACGAGACCTCTTTCTTCTATTAAGCTTAAGAACTCTCCTTACACACTTTCGCCAAGCAACACTTATTTTTACAAGTGACTTTAAATCCAGTTTCCATAAAGGACCACCATAGAAGCTTGTATAAAAGGTATCAAATAGCCTAGTGTGGACGTCGGTGCGACAAAAGCCCAATCTTGACATCAAAATGTTAGTACGATAAAACAATTCTCCTACAGCTTTTTCGATATTCGCATCGTTATTCTCATAACCAATATAACTGCCTAGATGAACAACCTTAGAGTACCTTTGTAAAATGGCTCCATTCAGCCGTAATTCGAGATTGGTATAACATTGTGGAATATTGTAGCACAGCAGCATACTTTTTTCACTATTGAACATTACATCGTATTCTTGTGCGTATTCGTCGCATATTGAAATCATAAGCTCGGCAGCAGTGACTCAGGGAGCAAGGAGTGTTAAGTCGTCAGCATATCCAAATGCACCCATAAACTGATGACCGACATGACAACCAACATTACTACGTTCAAGACGATTAAGCAGCTCATCGATATAAATACAGAAAAGAATCAGCGATAACACCCCGCCCTGCTTTATGCCATTACTGCATTGGAATGCCTCAGACACATTAGAGCCCCATTTAACTAACAACGATTGGTTGAAATACATATAAAGGAGCAACTTTACAATAGTAGGACACAAACCTCTACGTATCACTAATTGAAACAATTTAACATAATTAACCCTATCAAATGCCTTCGATGCGTCTAGCATCACAACATAATATGGCGATTTTTGATTGACATAAAAAAATGTATAACTTCTTGATCTACATAGGTACACTGAGAAGTGGAATGGTCTGGTTTAAAACCAAACTGGGGGTGACTGGTCCTTAAAAAATTTGAATACGTTGACAAAATAACGTTATCTAAAACCTTACCTACAACACTACTCAGCGCTATCGATCGATAGTTATTGCTGTCGCTTGCCGATTTCTTTATGTTTTTCAGTAACGGAACAATCACCGACCTTGTCATTTCAACTGGAGTGAATGCATGAACAATCATTGAATTGAACAACAAAGATAAATGTGTGAACAATTCACGAGTGTCATTTATAATATGGTCCGAATTTACATTTTCATTAATGTCAGCCTTATGGGCCTTAATTTTCTCCACGGCTGCCGTGACATCATTGACTGAAATTAATTATTAGATTCGCATTTGTCTGAATTACATATTTGCTCAACTTCGTCATTCTTAATCGCTCATAAACATCAACATTATATGACACACTTTTAAACAATTCTTTGTATTTGGTAGAGAACAATTCACGAATACCAGTCTCACCTCTCACATTATCTACAACTGCTGGCATAACACGTGACTTACCACTTATTTTCTTAACCTCAGACCAGAAATCACGGCTTCTATCGATTGTTAAAGCTTCCGCCATGCATTCTACCGACAACTTGTCCTGAATTCTGACAACCCATCTCGAAATTCTTTTATATTCGCGTTTTGGTCTTTATCATTATCTCCTTCACCCAGCCCACAATTGGCCTTCCGCTGTCGACCAATAAATGATGCCAAAATATTGACTGCTCCTTATAAGGATTGACTAGGGTTTTCCAGCCTGTCTTTAACTTTCGTCTTACAGAAGGAATAGCCTTTTGTGCCGCTAATATACATGCATTAAGGATTGCTTCGTGATAATAAATAATTGCGTAGGCATGGTCAGTACAGTGCGCGTCATTACATTGCAGTGCTTCGTATGGCAACTCTATATCAGCAAATAAATCATTGAGGTGACCCTTGAACGCCTCAATGTTAGATGCATTAGCACATTTCCAAGAAAGCAAAGTATGCAATACTCAACAGGAATGTCAAGCTCTGAAATTACTGGACTGTGGTCTGACAGGTTATGACCTTCATGTAAGCAATGATAATCGGTAATGAAGTGGAACATATTATCCGAAACAATAAAGTGGTCAATACAAGACGTAACAAACGAAAATGAATTTTCATAAGTATAATTCACAGTTGAACATGAGCTCGATAATCCACATTTCATACTTTCGACCTCACAGAATGTCTTAAGCAGTGTAGTGTGTCTTGAGTTATTTCTGCTTAGGTCAGTATTAAAATCACCACCAATGACAACATATTCAACATCATTCTTATGCGCAATTAACGGCCTTATCTCGTGCAACACATCTAAATACAATTATACATTAATTGTACAGTTTGAGTCGCACGGCATGTATACAGTGATACGAAACATTTTAGCGTGGTTAGGTACTGTTATCACGCAAGCACTAAGTCTATTACAATTAGATGTCAGTGACTCTATTGCACAACCAAGCGACTTTTTAAAAGCGATGACACAACCACCATATGGTCGCCCGATTAGTAAATGACCCTCATTGACCCCTGATACGCCAATCACAGTTACATCATCCAATTTTCTAATAAGCAAAGGTTTTCTTGTAAACACCAGTGTTCTTGGAGTAACAATATATAACAATTTCGCAGCAATGAATTGATACAAGCTATACGATCGCTAGCATGTTCTTTACAATTGAAAGACGCCAGCGTTAATTTGTTAGTGGCAGCCATTTATGTATGAATAAAAAAATAACAAAATGTGGTCAAGAAAATCAAAGCGAACTTTTGTCTACATTGCTCACTTGCTTGGACTTGAAAAATCTCCGGACACAAACACCTTCGGGCCAGTAATCTGTCTAGATGGGATGCTTTAATTTAGACTCAGTACTGGAGATCTTGTCGATTGATCTGACAGTGACTTGATTCTCCTCGATGAAATCCTTGATGTGATTTATATCAGTTCCCTTGGCGACTCGGTATATAATTATGTCGCGACTAGGTTCTGGAGTTCTGACTTGCCTCGTGTTGTGCCTGTGATGTTCAGTCGACTTGCAAGACACCTCCTCGTTTTCTTCATCTCTGAGAATGGATACTGGTTACCTTCATCATCATGACTACTTTGTTTCTTTGTTGCTGATGTATTGTCATTGCTTTTCTTCTGTCCAGTCTTGGGCTGAAGTACCTCGCGCTGTGATTTCACAGATTGTTGTGCCGTGGCATTTGGAGATACCGCTGCTGCCGCCGCGTAGCTTTGTGGAGAATGAACAGGATTATCCTCTATCTGATCCAACCTTTATTCTAAGTCATTCATAGCGTTCAGTCTCAATCTTCCAATTTATTCAACCTTTCGCATACACTTAAGGGGTGCACCACAGCGGGTGTGGCCTTTGGGATGCGACCCAGTGTTATTGAGTCGACCGCAAACAAGGGAATTTTTTTCGCGGAATCGAGCTTCATGATTCCTGACACTATATCTTTAATAACCTTGACGATTTCATGCGAGTTACCAATGTCTCTGCGTCTAATACGAGCGGGCAGAACCTGTTCATCGCCCACTCTCCACAACAGTTCCTTTTACAACCTCGTCCTAGGAGTAAAACTCACGCAGGCTTTTACAATGCTTTTCACCGAATGGACCACGTAGGTCAAAAATGGATCTATGACAACCTTTGAGAAGAACTCGCTCCCGTCCGGCATGGCTGGTTCTACGCGGTTGATTACAATCTTTAAGACAATTAAGTCAATGACACAGTGTTGAGTTGGTCCAAACTGACACTGCAATGAATTCAATGTTCAGAAAAAAAAGAGAAACAACACTGAACAAAATAGAAAAAGTTCCACAACGCAAACTCCACACGACAAATTTTCTCCTATACTATCCCATGCGCTTTGTAATTGTCCGACCAAAGCACCAAATTTCATCTAAATCAACGGACCAAACCCGGCATGATAATCCTTAATGTCGGAGCTCACTCGAGGCTTCCTTCCTCCCTCTTGACTTAAAGGCATGCGTAGCGAGTAGCTCGACAAGCAACTGATGCAATATCATGAGCACGTGCTGGACGTATCACTGACATTCTTAACATCAGAGAGTATTATCAGGACGTTTGTTTATATATGACAATAGCATTGATTAATTTGGTCTCAACATGGGAACGAAGTGTATATGAATATAGTCAACCTTGAAAAATCTCGAACGATCGTAGTGTGTCTAATTTCGCTAAATTACTGGTATTGCATAATTCTGAAAAACATAAAATATGCAATATCATGCCCAGGTAAACCTTGTAATACTTATTGATTGCTCATTCGGTCAACAAATGCAGCACTCGCACTACACACTGGAGTGTTAAAAAAATGCTCTGAGAGAAATGTGTTGGTGAGCACCCCGTGGCTTCTTGGTGTGTTGAATCGCTGTTCTAAGCAAACACAGGTGGGAAACTTAAAGCACCACCCTTTTGCAACACCTACTGAAAACATATTCAACGTCACGTGCAGCAGGCTGTGGAAAATCCATAGACAACAACAATATACTGTTGTTGCAATGTTTGGTACAACATCTACAGAGAAGTCGACATAATACGTTCAATAAATTTTACATCTACGGAAAACCCAAAAAGCACCAAAGCGATCGGATAGATAAAGCAATGGCACCTAAGCAAATTATAATCAGGCTTGATTGCCTTGCTACTCACCAATGTTAGTGCTGTCATTTTCAGTTAAAAGAACACTAATTAAATTAATTCAAAGTTTATTCAATAATGTAATCATTTGTGGAAGGCTCAATCTTATGGACCAATGGCATGCGTTACGTCGTTTGTATTTGCTCAATTGCAACTCTCTGTTCTTTGTGTGATTCTTCAATGCGACCATCATATGGTATAGTTTGTCGGTTGAAATTAAGTCTTTTTGGTGTAACATTCTGGTTACGCCTTTTCGGATCAGTGGATTGTGTCTTGGTCGTATCCAAGAGAGGTCACATAATTCAGCATATGAAGTCATATAATGGAGCTTAGGATTTATTCCTGCTGCGTAAAATAGCTGCATGCTGTTAGTAAGTAGCACCTGCAACATAGAATAAATTAGCCAAAGTAATCACAATAACTGGCCTTTCATCCATCATTTAGCATAAAATGCTTTGTATTAACAGCAAATAACACAGAGCTGTATTATACCTCTTATATCCATGTTAACATTCAACGAAAAGGTTGCACAAGAATGCATATGCTTTATGCTAATATATATCATTGATATTCTGCACTTATTCAAATTGATCGATGCAAAACAATGGCTAGCTACGTCATAGCGCCATCTGGTTTTGTAGCACATGCTCTATTTATGTATAAATAGAATAGGCTGATAACGAGCGAAACATGTAGCCATATGGAGCACCAATTAGCTCCGAAATGAGACAATTGATTACTTTCACAACAGAATTGCGATCAGCAGAAATCTAAAGGGATCAATTTCACTAGTTGAAAATAGCACTTGTATTACCAGAAAGCATATTATGCTCATAGACACTGGCGGGTTAAGACATATTTGACAGTCCGTAAGCGCATCGATTATTCCATAAGGTCTACGCCCTAATGGTAAGGCTGTGAGGTCGATCACCTTGAACAGCTGTGCTGGCGTTATTTATAATTATTAATCCCATGGGCAATTGCTGAAGACGCAGAATGTTACGGCTTTATAACTCGACCGTTAGTCTAAATCAAACAAAATGAATGCTATGGCTGCGATCCACATGCTACAGATCATATTTCATAGGGAACGACAGCAGCGTCGTTTATATGTTTCATATTGGCGCTGAAATAAGTGGTGTGTTTGCATGACCGATTCGTTATTAATCCGATATTTACATTAACACTAAACAGAAGGAAACACTGTGAGTTTCGCCGAACATGCCTTCGTATTCAACGCGCTAGCATTTAACGGCAATCGCTGATCAATAAAGCAGACAAAAATAGCACACTACAAGAAAGTAGTACAATTGCTGTCTGTTATTTTTGTGCATATCGTAAGATGCGAGTTGTCCAAGGCTTGCAATATGCAGGCAGTGTTGGACAGATTGGAATTCGTATGCTAGCCCTGTTTCATAATTGATTATCGGGAGGAGGACCACGCACTCTTAATGTAATCTAGTCAACTTGACTAACTTGGCTAGTCATATTGACTGTCCACCAAACGACTAATGTGTTAGTCAATTTGACTAATGCAGTTAGTCAAATATTGATTAGTCAAAATGACTAATCTACCTAGTCAAGTAAAGAGTGGTCAATATGACTAATCTATTAGTCACTATGACTATCTCATTAGTCACATTGACTATAGCGTTAGTAGTAATGACTATTGTACTTAGTCAGACCGACTAGAAGATTTGGTCAGTTTGACTATGAATGAAGGTCAGTTTGACTATGATTAAAGGTCGAACCAGTGTAAGAACCAGTGTAAAAACAAGTCAGACAACATAATATATGAAAACAAGTAGACTTTATTGTATATAAACACTTACATGCATGCCCTTGTTAATACTAGCCCTGACACAAAGAAGCTTCGCATCAACAGGGTCTTTAGCCTCATCATCAATGACCAGCATGACCTTCTGTACATAACGAAACGTCTTTTTGGTCGATAGGTGGTAAGGCACATGAACACATAAATGGCGGCCATCAGCATGCCCATGGCCATGACCTCTGTTACATCCACAGCTTCTCCAACAGATGTTATTGCTGGTGTCGTCCTGCGTTGCGACAATCTAAAACACATAGTAGACTTATGGTTGAAGCTAAGCACTCATTAGTACTGATACCAGCAATGGTACACGACAATACATACAAAAATGCAGAAAACTATTTAATATTCTCACCTAATAGTATGGAGGCGATTGTCAGAAAATTTCAACTGAAGAATTCCAATTTCCTGCTGCAACTGGTTAAAGACCGCCGCAAAGGTCAAACTTCCGGTATGCCGCGGCGCGCATCTGTGGTTATGTAACCAACCCGTGTGATCCGCCCATCGCGGTCTCCCAACAAAGAGAAGATAACGCTCTCAGGGTGGTCAAATTGACTAGGTAACTAGTCAAATAACACCTGACCAGCCTTGCTAGTCATTGTGACTATGTTGCTTAGTCGATTTGACCATGTGATTAGTCGTTACAGAGTTTGACTAACTTCGATAGCTGGGTGACCAGGTTAGCTAGTCATTTTGACTAGATTGGGTTAAGAGTGCGAGGTAGTTTACCCACATGATAGATTCCATAAAAGCACATATGCTGTATGTGCTGTGCTGGATTCGGGAAGAGAATGTAATCATCAATTACAATTCAAGGAAGAACCGAAACCGCTAAGGAGTCATAATTATTAAGATTTGAAAATTTATTCAGCTAAATATGCAACTGCATAAGACATTCGATTATTAGTTTGGTTAAATATCAAGATAACTGCGCACAGGTTGGTATACTGGGTTTGATTACTATGCATTGGGGTGGCTATGAAAAGGATTTCTTAAGGCAAGTAAGGTGATCCATTATTCCGGTACACGTCTTTACTGCGTAGTAAGAGTTTACACATAGTTATATATCAAGTGGACACCATTGAATTCCAATAGGTTTAATTTGTATTTTATTTTGCGAAACACTAATTCGTCAATATATTTTCCGATTCAGGGTTATGCAAGTGACCATGTGTTGTGAATACAATTGCCAACTTATACCTTTAATTGACACGCTCTAAACGAACGCAGTTCTTGGCGACGGGTGTTGCGGTGTGTATGATTGTATGTATGTTTTTTAGCGAGCGACAGCTGTTTTTATGAAAATATTGCTAAGTGCACTCAATAAATGTAGCTCAGAAGCTGATCACTTCCATAGTTAACATGTTACCTATAGGACCGTTTACATATTCTACCAGAGATTGAACAGCCTACTACGCGATCAGATGGAGTCACAACTTACCAATCAGGTTTCTAGATCTAGGGCGTGAGCCTCGGTTGTTAGTTAGTCGACTTACTCTAATTTCAGCCAGCTATTGTAATATTACCATGGGGCAGGTATAACCAAACGGTAGGCATATTAATTTGAACATAAATAATAATGTTCTTCCTACGAAAAATGACATTTGTGAATGATTATTGTAGTGAAATGTGCCCACATGCACATATCATGTTTGTGGAGTCTAGTGGTTGACTAAATTCCTTACCCCGTTTTACGGCAGTAAACTGCACCCACTGAAACCTAACAGCCGTCGTCACTAGAAACTCATAAACCACATTTGATTTAGCATTGCCATGAAACTACACGCAACAACGCTTTGCCATAATGAAATGTAAAATAACCAATCAGATCAGACAGCTTTTTATACTGGCACACACGTGTGAAATGGCCCATCGCTACTATTCGGCAGATCGTAGCTCCATAACTAACTTCACAATAAGAAAACAACGGCGGCGTGTTTTTTTTCGGAAAGGCGATAAAGCGGGTCGAATATGTGATGTTTAAATCTGCTTTACGAATACGTTAAGAGGGTTAAGTGTGTTACAAAAACAAGTCTAAGGGTTCTCTGTGTTGAAATTCGGTCGAAAAATCGGATGGAATTTAAGGCATGATATCGGTCATAATATTTTTTCGTTGTTTTTATCCAAACACTGGGCCTGACATTTTGGAAATACGCTCAGCTGTTGTCGTATTGCTCAAGGTAATGCTGCGCACTCATCTCCGCGAGCAAATTCATTATTTGGCACGGTATAAATTCAATAGCCCCTTTATAGAGTATAAGCAACATAAGTATTAGAATAATATCCTCATTGACATTCAGATAGACCAATATGCCTCTCAATACTTGCTCGTTAGAACATCTCGTGCGAGATTGAATGACCCCTCGCTACTATTCGACAAATATTAGTATTCCATAAGTAACGTCACAATAGGAAAACAACGGCTGCGAGCTTTGTTCGGCCAGGCGATAAAGCGGGTTGAATGTGCGATGTTTAAATTTGGTTTACGAATGTGTTAAGAGGGTTGTGTTCATAAAAGCAAGTTTAAAGGCTAGCTCTGTCGAAATTAGGTCGAAAAATCGAACGGAATTTAGGAATGATATTGCCATGAAAGCAAACATATCCAAACCCTGAGCGGGATGTTTTGGAATTACGTTCAACTGTTGTCGTATTGCTCAAGGCAATACTGCGCACTCACCCCCCCCCCCCCCCCGTGCCAATTCATTATTTGGCAAGGTATAAATTCTATAGCCGCTTTATAGGGCATAAGGATCATTAGTATTGAAATAACATCCTCATTAACATTCAGAAAGACCACTGTGCCTCTCAATACGTGCTCGTTCGAACATTTCGGGCGAGTTCGATCGGTCGACCGACCGACCATTGCTCTCACATTCACGCGTCTTTTCTAACGAGACAACAGAAGGCGTTGCAAATCGTAGCCCAAGAGAACAATCTTCAGGCACTCACCGAAAAGCAGCAACATCTATGTATCCTTTCAATCGGATTTTGTTGTTGTCAAGGTGTTGGCGGAATGGCTAATTTAAGTGAAGCCCAATAGCAGTTTGCGGAGCATAATGTGCTAACGGTGTCTATATATCCTTAATCTTCATTTTCCCGAAGTAAATATTGCCTTAACACAATTGCTACAACTTGATTAAGCAATAGTACCATACAAATCCTGAGGTTCCCAACTGAAGTACGGACCAGCCTATATGGAAAGATATCTTAATATCCCCCGTAATCTTCATTTTCCCACAGAAAATATGGCCTAGACACCATAGCTACAGCTTGATTAAGCAATAGTACCATATAAATACTGAGGTTCGGTCCAGCCCATATGGAAAGGATGGGTTAGATATTTAATTTCGGGGAGGTTTGTGTGCGAAGCCGCGTCGTTGGAAACACTGGAGATATATAAATGGTCATTGCTCGCTCTTCTGGGATAGTTGCTACATCACGATTGCAACCTATGCAACCCAGGTGAACTTAACAAAGACATTGCACATTATGCAGTCATCGACACTCCACGCTATTGCGATCAGCCTTAAAATGCCTGCCATTTACTCATTGAGTTTTTTGTACAATATTTACAGCCAAGTAATGCACATCAAAGGTAGGCAACTTCTTTCTGTATTCCACGCTGTAATATGCACACATTAAAAAGCTTCTTGATAGGAAATGATATTCATGACCATTATCACAAATTAGCCTGTATTAAGACATGCCCAAATGCTGAATCATAATACTTTTGCAGTATGTCACTGATAAAACCATCTCGTATGATGCGAATGTAATGGCCAAAAAAACAATTCTTCGTTCGATGGCAAGTAAGCAGCTTCTCATAATGAATTTGGCGATTAGACCCATGAGGCCACCAGCAAGGCTTCTTTAGATCCTCAATCATTCAAGTCACACACCTTTCGTTGGACTCCTAATGGATAATGACAATAGCATGCTCTATAAGGCAGCCTTCATGGATCCATTGCAGTGCAGATAGGAAAAGTAACATTACTAACTTCAGCATTACGTAGATACCTAACGTGTAGGCTGAATGCAGCAGAATAGGCGCCCAAGATGTTGATAAACCTAAAATTTGGCCCAAACGTGAAACGTTGCTTCGTACAGCGAGATAGATGTTAATGGACAAATCACCTTGGAAATATATACAAAAACCCCGACTCATGGAATTTGAAAGCCTCCAGTAGCGTATTAGAAAGAACATTGACCATTACGCGAGCTGAGTAGCTATCTTTGGTACATGGCATTTGCTAACAATTTCCTCGAACAAGATTTTCAGAATTATACAAATGTAAATCGAATCTGACTGTAGCATTCTACAAGCCTGCTAGTGGTGAATAGTTGCTCAAAAAATTGGTCAATGCGGAAGCTGTCAGCCAACTAAAAATTCAGTATGGCGATTATCCAACTTGGTTATATATTTGTGATCGGTGTAATAGTTGCATCGCGTAATGGTGAGAAAATGGTAATCACATTTAGGTTGCTTAAAACGATGAACGTCTATAACAAAGCACATCAAACATACGAAGGCACCAAACGATCGCCGTTTCTCACTAATGTTCGTCCGAAAGGGTGTTTGGAGAGGCGATAATCATTGAATGGCAACGCCTTCCATGTAAATGTAAATAAGCAGTTTGCCAAATTTGCACTTACAATTCAGCTTGCCACAATTTGATGTAACCGGTGCGATCTGGCTTTATAAGCGGGTAGTGCTCAACGGTGTAATTTCATAAACTAAGGCCTTGCAAAAAATAATGAGTTCCATGCTTTCGCTGCTGTTGTTTAATCGACACAAGCCCTTCAATTAAAATGGCTATATTCATCATACTATCCAAGACTGAAGTAATACGATTCCAATCTACTGCTTCTTAGTTAGCGTTGTTTATTATCATGTATAAGGCCAAACAGTTTATAAGGATATTCCTGTTTGTCTACGTTTTACTATGTCGGTGACGTTTTATTGTATTTGTATCGAATAAGTCATATGTAACCAATGCTGAAAAGACAACCGTACAACATCATTCACCATCGAAAGCAAATGCTGATCATATATATCCACTTGCAGCTCCCAAAATAGCTCATAACGTTGATATCACTGTTAACTCCGGGATGGGATACTACGTCACTTCCACTGATGTCCCAGAAAAAACATTATTTCCCATGTGGATGGCAAGCACAAGAAGAAACATGCTGATTGCATGACCCAAAATAAACCCAATCACGACCTCTTCAAGGCTTCAATTGGATGCGATTAGATAATCTTATTTACACACACACAACATATACACACACACACACACACATACACACACACACACACACACATATATATATATATATATATATACACACATATATATATATATATATATATATATATATATATATATATATATATATATATATATAAAATATATAAAGGCATAAATATATATAAATATATAATATATATATATATATATATATACATATATAGAGAGATATATATATATATATATATATAAAATATATATATATATATATATATATATATATATATATATATATATATATATATATATATATATATATATATATATATATATATATATATATATATATATATATATGGTATATATATATATATATATATATATATATATATATATATATATATATATATATATATATATATATATATATATATATATATATATATATATATATATACGTACAAAATATATATAAAGCTGATCACGGATATCTATATATATATCCTCTCTGCAGTACGCGAATCATTTAGGGTGGCCAATATTAATTACACGGAATCATTAAATTGCCCTTAATTTACAACATATGGATTTAGCTAAGGCAACGTAAGGGTCTATCCATGCGCAAAGTAAGGGTGCTCATTGATGAAATAGGCGGATGATTGGGTTAAAACCACCAGTATTTGGGACGGGGGCGGTTCCAACAGGGCGTTTGGGTTATTCGGCACTAAATCAGGTTTGACAATCGCACATTTTGGTTATCGACCCAAAATGTCACTGTAGAAGGAAGCATTATTACTGTAAAAATGACTACTATGTATTAGCCATTTGTATATTCATCAGATGGTCTTTGAGATTGTGGTTGCCGGCAAGCGTTTGGAAAGGAATAATATATGCTTTGTATGAGCGCCAGCTTGTTCAGTGCAGTAAAGAGAACAGTTTTCTGTGCACAGATGAAATTAGCAGCCGCACCCTCGGTTGAAATGATTGACGATCGTTTGTGAGCAACATAGTTTTTCGTTCGCGCCTTGAATAAATTAACTGCCAACACCCACACCTACAGACATGAGGAGCAATCCATCTTACTTACATCACATATCGCGTGGTTACAACATAGTGATGCAAAAGTCCAAGTGCTGTTACAAATTTATCTCTACAGTATTGTCAAACTTGCAGCCAGAGACGTAAAATCATGATGCTTTGAGGAAATTGATCGGCAAAAGAAATGTCTGTGGAAATAACTTTCTCTGATTCGATCGTTCGTCTTATCAATGATTCGATACGTTCGTAATTGCCTGGAGTTATTCAGAGGGTGTAATTACAAAGTCACAAATGCAAACCAATCCATGATCAATCTAACGCATTTTAATGATGTCATAGCATTGCTTGCTCTGATTATGACAAAGTTTAAGCATACTTCTGGTCACCAGAAACTAGAATCATAAATGGCCATACTACTTACTACATGCTGTATTGGTGGTGCACTTGTTGTCTTCCGGGTCAAGTGTATTAATATCTAGTGTCATAGCCATCCAGAGAACACATCATAAATGCATGCAGCAGACTTTAAAAGCACAACTTCTCTATTCATTTAATTCATATAATCTATCGATCGATAAATATCTAAATTAGTTCAGATATTCAAGTGACCAGAAGGCTATTTTTGAAAAAATGAACAACAACAAAAAGACTGTTCTTGTTAATCAAGCTGTTGCGATTTGAGGTCGACCGAACTTGTATAAATATAATGAGGGGCACGGATCACACAATTTGGACGAAGTTTGAACATGAGGCTGTTTATTTTTCACACATGGATGTAAAGGGGAGGCAATTGTCATTGACTAGCAACGCCGTTAACGAGTGCGTGGGTTACCAGTTTACCAGAAAGGTAGTCGCACTTTCCATTCAAGCCAGCTACAAATTAATATTTAGGTGAGACTGGTTTAAATTGACAGTGTGTATCCAATTACATCGGCCTAACAAAGTAATGAGTTAATTTTCCAACCCCTGTCATATCGAACGAATTGGTTGCAATTGTCACACGGAGGTCAATTAGCCTAATCAAGCCATGTGCAAGTTTCATCTTGCTCAAGGTAGCTTCTTCGACGAATATCATTTGCCCCATATAATCGCAGATGCCGCATTTAGAATGATATTTGCAAACGTGCTTAAGGGCCGATAGCCGTTTTCTCTCAAGGAATCATTAGTTTGGCTACTGACCACAACAAATAAGTTGTATAATTGTACATCATCCTGGTAAACAATCAATGCAAAGCCACGTGCCTGATGGCGGTTCCTGTGAGAATCGGATTGTGAAGTAGCAATGTGGTCGACAGAAGCTTAATGGACGCGGAGGCTTTATCTTGTGTCTACAAAGTACTTACGTAGTGGCGCAAAGGTTGCTTCGTTGAGATTCAACAAACGTTAGGGTTGTGATTAACTGACACAATAGGATTGCCGTCGGCTTGTGGTAAGTACCTGGGCATTAGTACGATTCATTTTATTGGTCAAGCATCTGATTTTGAACAGGTTGTTATTATTCAAATATCAATTTTAATGCACAGGTAATATTTCCCACATCTTGCAAACATATCTTTTGTTCGAAAAAATAAGATGGCATGAACACCAAGCAGCAGAAATATCACGGTTAATATTACAAACGGAGTGTATTCCATAGCCTGTCTGGTGTTTCAATATTGCTGTTTGTTAACCACATCTGTTGAACCCATTGAGCGTTCAGCTTGTACGAATATAGTCGATAACAATACGGGGATGCTAGTATTGTAACAGACGTGTTCCCAGAGAAGATGGTAACATCAGCGGAAAAATAATATCGAGTTATAGATGCAAAATAGATATGATACCGACACCAGGCTGCGGCTTGGTATAAGAATCAAGCACTGAATCATTGTATGATGATGTTTAGCAATGCAGTATGCAAAGCGTCGGATATTAACTTACATTACAACGGTCAATTTAGCCATCAAATAACCCCGTAAATATATATATATATATATTTATTCGCTTCATTACACTTCTATCTATTACAGCGGTTAGTCGGTCATGATATGCAAAAATGAATGAGCAAATGTCGGAAAAATGGCTGAGCAGTTACAATCATACCAAAGGGAACAATGCCTGAGTAGGTACTTTTATACACAGAGGGAATGAGAAAATGTCCGAACCATAGCTGCAGGAACAAGCAGGAGGTAGAGATTAGATTATCCGACCATGCGCTTATGATAGGTTTTACGCCTATTAACCGTGTACTAGTGCAATATATTACAAATGCAGCTGCCCAAAACGTCACTGTATGCGATCTGCATACACAATGACAAATATGATGAGGAAAAACACCGATGAGACGTTTGATTTTTAATTCATTCATCACTGATTATTTTTTGTATTTTTTGTGTTTCTTAATTTGTGCTTTCTGCCATCTAGAATCCAGAAGAGAATACGACTTTGAACAAAGCAAATAGAGGAGAATGTTCCTGGTTGCTTGATACTGGTTGCATGAGTTTTCCTTCAGGCTCTGTAGTCTATATATAAGAGTATCAAACCGATAGTGGATGTCGTTTGCCCCATAATCGGGTCGTCCCAGAGATAACGAACAAAACAATATAGTTTTTTCGTAGCCCGTCTCTCCAAGAGAGATTATTCAAACTTAATTGTTAACTTCACTGCCATTGTGCTTCATAGCACTGGCATTATTAATCACAATGGTTCTAACATTAAACGTTGAATCAACCTCCACCCAAGCTTAATCTTGCATTTACAAAATAAAAAAGAGCAAATGTGGGTTGTTTGCAAATGGCTGAGCAATTTTTCAAATTCATTTAATGGCTCCATTTCGCAGGCACGTTCCTGAACCCTAGATATTGCAAAGAAGTAGTTAACAATATGATGCATGATTGTAGGAAATGCTTTTAAATGACACGAAGATGTTCATGGGCCAATGTCTGATCTTTTAATGCCACTCAACCAAATGCTGCTGCTATCCTTATCAAATAGTGTGTGAGTGAGTTGCAAATTAGCTGTGAGGATAAGAATATTAGAGTGCTGGTCATTTTCTATAAACAAAGAATCGTCTTTAATTTGATTCGACCATGCGCCCATGACCATAGATTTTTCTGAGCCATTAACCGGATATACATCAAGTAGGTCATGTCAATATATTACAAATTGTAGCTGCCCAAAATGGTAGGTCGGTCACTTCATGTAATTGGATGTGAAAACACGAATGACGAGGCTATGAGGGGAAAAACCTCATCTGAAAATAAAGCGACGTTTGGTTTTTAATTCATTCATCATATTGATCTATTTTGTTGTATTTAGTTTTTCGTTTGTGTTTTCTTGTTGTCATGCTCTCGACAAACATAGTTCTTGGAGAGTCTGTTTAGGAGTGCAGGTTCGATTGTGAGTTTTTTACCGAGCACATACGTATTTTAACAGTATGTAGACGGATCGTCGTGTACCTCATGGTTTGATCATTGGGCCATTGCTTCGCAGACATTGTATTATTGATATTGGTAATGTATCAAAAGTTGCTCTTCATTTTTCTCTTAATACATATTGACCAGCATGTACATCAATATCACACAGCTCAACACAAGACGTACCCAATAATAACGTGGCATTATAAAAGAAGAAAGGGCAAAATGAAATAGAAATTCTCGCATCTGAAAACATGAAATGCATCGCAAGAGGAGTGATTTACTATATTTAGAATAATACGTGATGTTTTGACATCGGGCTCAGGTACAATGTATCGATGCGATGAATATGCGATAGTGTTAAGATGTAATTCAATACTTGGCTCTCGTTCAAGCAGGAGCATTTGGTTGCTAATGAGACAGCGATCATGCTTTATGTTCGGACTAATCCACCAATCGATTGGTCAAAACTCCTCAAAAACGTAAGAGCTAGGCTAACCCCAGCGGTGAACAGCAAGAGGGAACATACTGATGAAACAGCAATATGATTAGTTTTTCCACAAATGTTTTCTGCATGGATATTTGAGCCATCCTTTCTCGAATAATACTTGTATACTCTCACTGCTCCGCATACTTTCAAATTTAAAATCCGCAGCCATCTCAGTTAATGAGGAATCCATAATGTGCGTTCCGTTCTGAATTTTGAAGCGCATCCCGATCAAAAACGGCTCTGTAAGCCGTTGACCGCGTCTATTGTAAGTCGGTATTTTGCTGTATCTTCAATAACATGATACTCCGCAGCATGCTTTGCCAATAGGAATAAAAGAGTTGCATTATTGCAAGTCTATGAAATGTCTGGCAACTTATTGTCTCTTCCATTTATGTGCACAGCCAGGCTGGTATGGCGCGAGCAAACGCGACGCTATTCTAATATTAAAACGTGTTTTTTCAGGCTGTATTATATATGAACTCATCTGGGAGAAAAATACGTCAATAGCAAAACTGATCAATAATGTACGCAAATTAGACCGATGCAAATAGCAGATGAATAATCGGCAATATAAACCTAGGTTCCTAACAGCCACGGCGTGAAGCGCCTCAGGTTCAATTAGTTTGACAAAAGGTTGCCAGTCGGCAGATGATATATGTACCTAAATTCATAGCTTTTCCCATCATTATTATATTTTATTTCATAATATTTTATTTCGTTGCACCATATTAATATAGATCACAAGCGCCCAGCTTTGATACTCGCGAAAGTCATAAGAACCAATAACGCACAAGCAATCCGTCTTATTATCCTTAGCAACCACGCATCGATTCTTACGTTTGTATGCGCAACACACAGATATTCGACATGAAAGGGAGTATAAATATGTTTGACAACATCAACTAGTTTGCCTAATCTTATGTGTTTCAAAAATCGATTTATCCTGTTCATTTGGAGTGAGTGAATTGGCCAAGTTAAAACTTGGAGATCATTCTAGTTTGTATGTTTGTGGTAATGTTTGTGTGTTGGTTTATATAAAATATATGCGTGATACGCGTTTAACAATGGTCAGCCTATATTTGATAAATGTTTGATAATTTTTTGGGTCTCTTGAAATAGGTCACAATTCTCAAAATATTTTCGTAATTGTTTTTAAATTGAAGGTGCCTATGATGTGCAGAACCCGGAGCTGCTGTTTTGACCTTGAGACAATACTATGGAAATCCAAAGAAATTTTACATCATCGATATATTCATAATGACTTCGTCAATTATAGGCCGATTTTGAAGATTCGTTTACTTTTGTTTACAGTTTGCCATGTTCTCCAATGTACCTATGGGCCTATTGTTTGGTATACTCTGCCTTGAACGCTCATCCATCTATCCGGCAAAATATGGAAGCTTCCAATCTGACATAGTCCACCTTCTTCACCTAACCGTACCTAGTGCCTCATGAAATCACGGAAAACTCAATCAGATGCCTTAGAAATGAGGTTCGGGTGGCGTATGCTGTACATGGTCCGAAACAAATTATAAGACATTGAATAACGATAGTTATGTACATAAGCAGCAGTGTCTTAAAGCAGCAATTAGCGCGGTAGTCATATGATAATATTGTAACTGGTTAAGCCTATATTTGCATACATGTATGCGAAACCAAGCCTCCTTTATAGGCCGCAGCATAATACAGAAGAACTATGTTCCAATCACAAGAAGTACTATGTGCCATTTCATGGATTATAAACTTTCTCATAGCACAATTATATCCAGATTCAGTAACGCTAATCAGCAGCAACAAAGCTAGTTGTGTTAGGGTCGTCTCCATTATGCAACTACCGCGCTATTGAATTACATGCTCTTGATCCCTTTGATATGTCCTGTTAAGAAGTCTGTCATTGTGATTGCCGGCAAATGCGCTTTTCTTGCTTTAGTATGGATATAGAACTCACCAACATTTAGGACTCATCAATATCGTGATTTACAGGTCAGAGTACCATGATATTTATCATATTTACTTTTATATGACTGGTGTCAAGTTTACTGCTTTTTGATTCTGTTTGAGATTAAAACTAAACAGGCCAATGGGCAGGCAATTCGGAAACCACATTTTACCGGACAATTATCGCTCATGCCTCCATCAGACTTTTCTATTGGTCTTAGTTAGAGCATCGAAGGTAATGGTAGAGGCAGCTTGAGTATAGGTTGATTGCTGCAGCTTTAATTTAACTTAGTAACACAAAGCAATTAGAAATTGTAGTCTGGAT
Source organism: Urechis unicinctus (assembly GCA_034190875.2). Classification (NCBI taxonomy): domain Eukaryota; kingdom Metazoa; phylum Annelida; class Polychaeta; order Xenopneusta; family Urechidae; genus Urechis; species Urechis unicinctus. The sequence continues at coordinate 39,622,074 of CM067350.1, read as the reverse complement.
GAATCCGGTGGCCTGTATCAGTCCAGGGTCTGGTGGCCTGTGTTATGACGTGGTACATTAAAGACGCGAACTAACTCTCTGAAGAATTGCCGATGCTCAAAAATATTCAACACCTTCAGCGGTCGGAAGAAGTGATGTTGGTGGGAATTATCGTCAGAGAAGTGACATGGGGTAACTTATCATTATCCAATTTAGTCACATATAAGCAACTTGTAAATAGATACATATCCTTATTAGTTTAACGTCTGAGCATGTTTGTGTAAACAGCTACTGAGGCCATACAGCTGTGATTGTTCTTTATTAATCCTAAAAGTGGTATCCTGTATAAAATCACTCCACCAACCACTGATCCTAACAAATGTGCCGAGTATAAATGCGAATCGGTTGTGCATAAACGGTGTTCGAAGTCGCTGCGTTCCATAATGATGATCTATGATCTAACAAACTGCTTCGGAGTAATGAGGTTCTATATACGGACTAATCTGCGACTTGGTGGATCTCACTTCTATGAGATATTAAGCGATTATAATATCTCTATCAGTCGTCGAATTGCCTATTGTAGTCGAAATAACGATTTGGCAGTTGTTTTCTGACTATTGGCACACATAAATTCAGCAATTTGTATAAAGGTATGCATAGCACTGGATATGATGTTACATATGAATTGACGTTATTCAACACTGGACAATCAAATTCCTTACTGTTCAATTTAATTTCCTAGGATGCAAATGATTTATCATGTATTATTTGTGTATTTCTTTTCATTTTCAGATAGTCGAATGATTTGATGCTGACCTCTTGCACCCTTACTAATGGAACTGGGTTAAGCACACTAAATGTACAATTAAACTGTATAGTGTGCAATCACTACGGTCACTTGTTCATATTCACCTGTTCCATTGCACATAATGGTGCTCGATGACATTCATTTTCATTAAAATACCAATTCATCTAGCCGTGCAACTTGGTTAATGAAGTGCAAAACGTAATGTCAGTAGCGTACTACCAATACTATGGGGCCCTGTTCATTTGTTTTGACTTTAATGTTCCGCACGCAAGAATGTATTATTGCAACGGTAATTTATATATTGCTCTATCTTGCTTTATATCCCTCATCAAGTGGCATATAGTATACAACACCGCATTCGTTTGACTTTTTGGAATTTTGGAATTTGTTGCATTGTATTTGATATTCCACAATCACAAATATATTACATGGATTGGTATATACAGACACCTAAGGATTTATTCGTTTCCCTATCTCATATTCATTTATGTGAACCAGTTCTCATTATATACCGGCCATAAAAGATCCACTGCGCAATTGACAAGTGAACATATAAAACGCAAAACAATAATTTGAAGCGTGAACCGATGAATGCATGAGCACAACATAAATCGTCCCGCTTAAAAACGCTTTCTACTCTACCGTTGGATTTCTAAAGCATTTCCAGGTATAACCTTCAGGGTGCGAGACCAGAATGATCCGTTATTTAGATGTCTATACTTGCTGTGTCTTGTTTATGACCTCATGCACGATTGGATCTGAATAGAGAAACAGACACTTGGTGTAATTGGCGCTGTTGTTGCCAGGTAAACCGATTGATACTCAGAAGTATTTGCTTGCTGTCTCAAGCAATGTGCACAAAGGCATTCTGATTGGGAGAGCCAATTAAGGGTGACACGTAAGCGAGAAATTCAATTATATATTTGCCTAATATATTTTGCGTTATATGTTTCATAGTATAGCCCGTATCAATGAGGTTTAACTGTTTCCCCTGTGTTGATTGAACCATGCTGTGGGAAAAGAAACCACCCTGGATCTGAATTCCTAAACATCCGTTGATATTATGACCAAGGCCGAGCTGATTTGCTATGACAATTTGCCTCTGATAATCACGAGGTGAATAGCTCCGGGGAAGACGAAAATAAGTGACATTCAACCTCGGGAATAGTCCGAATAGTTCACAAAAACTGATTGCTTCAAGCAATGATATGCTCTGTCGTTGATATCACAATGTATGCAATGTATGCAAGTGGTACAAGATGTCATTAGGTTAAGGCATACCAGGAAAAACATCGGTCTACTGTATGCAAAAAAAATACCAAAGTTAACAAACAGTCAATCATTAGTAGAAATGTCGTCGCTCTACATTGAAACAATATCGTACACAATAGTTGTATGACGTTCATTTATTTACAAATTATTGCTCATTCGTCCTGTCAATTTGATATATGATATGTATATGTAATAACGTAACCACTGAGACTAACGCTTTGGCCGTTAAAGAAGGCGTTTGTGCTTTTCTTGCTAAACCCAAAGGTGACAGAAGGCGATATTTAAAATATGTTTGAGTTAACTGACGGCAGAGAGGTGTGAGAACATGAGGTTTTGTGAGTCGGAGCATCTTCTCAACGCGAAAGATCCAGATTACCCGAAGGAACAGGCCCGTGGTGAAGGACTGGTTTCTCTTCGACAGCGCACTCCCCGTAATCGCCGAGGCAAATATGCGATCTTGAATTTCCTGTATCAAGACGAGGTGAGGTGTCGAATGCTTTAACGAAGGCAGGTACAGTATAACACTTTTCGTTTGCCAATTTTCTTGTTGTCATGCTCTCGACAAACGTAGTTCTTGGAGATGTCTGTTTAGGAGTGCAGGTTCGATTGTGAGTGGGTTTTTACCGAGCAACAGCTGTTTTTATGCCAATATGGCTAAGTGCAAGACAGTATATTCCACTCAAGTCACTTCCATGGTTAACATCGTTCTGATAGGACCGTTTGCATCCTCTACCAGAGATTGGACAGACTTTTGCGCGACGCGATGAATTCACAAGTTACCAGTCAGGTTTTTACACCTAGGGAGTGAGCCTCGGTTGTTAGTTTGTTAACTTATCCTAATTTAAGTCGCGTTGGGAAACATAGGCTAGGCTATAGATTTGCGCTTAAGACTGTGTGTCCCTATTATAACATTTGCATTGGACAGGTATAAACAAAATAGAGTATGGGGTTATATCGGTCGAAGAGGGTCTAATAAGTTTATGGGATAATCAGGCAGACACAAATGACTCAATCTACATTTAAACTACACATCACACGGTCATTTGTTATGGCTTCGGTGGTTCTGAACTCTTTGAAACACACCAAATGTCTAGGCGGAATGCCTGACGACTATAAAAGAAAGGTTAATGTCGGCCATTGACAAACAGCTCGCCGGAACGACATTTGTCTAATCGATGATTGCTATAGGACAGCCATAGCTTACGCGGCGAGCTGTTGAGTGACAGCCATATATCATTGTGGGCTCTGGTGTTTTGGTTGTGGCACTTGAAGGGCGTCACTAAGTACAATAATGATACTCATCCATCATCATCAATATATCTCGTTGATGAAAACGACTTAAAACCTAAACATTTCACTGCAAATCGGATCTTTAATGATGATATGAAGCTTGCGCTGTTTTGGAATATTTTGCCGATACTCAGTAAAGTTACTATAACAACGAACATGCGCTATTAGTAAAGCATTGTTTTAAAAAGTCGAATAGGATATTTCTTGCGGTAACGGAACCAAGGTTAGCCTGTCAATGTTATCGTTCCATCGAAAGATACAACCTTAGGCGTAATACCCGTATAAGGCCAACGATGTGGCAACGCAGCTGATTACATTCCTCATGCTCTCTCCGAATCGGTACTACACTATTTGGCATGTATGAATATCTGATGCACTAACCCGAGAATACTATTTACTTCGGCAACCAAGGCTCACGCTGACCCACCAGAACGAGGTAATCCAGGCACAGGAAACAGTATCGCCCTTATATCGCATTTATATATTTAACCATATATGTATATATTTATGTATATATATATGTGTATATATATACATAAATATATATATATGTTTACTTATATATTTCATTACATATAAATATATATATATACATATATATATATACACATAAATATACCTTTATATATATACATATATATTAATTTACATATTTATCGATATATCGAGATATGTATGTATATATTCAAATATATAAATGTATATCTAAATATATATACAAGTATATAGATGTACATTTACGTAACAATACAAAAATATATATTTATTATTTACATTATATATATTTTGTGTATATATACGTATATACATTGTGTTTTTATGAATATATATATATATATATATGTGTGTGTGTATGTGTGTTTGCGTGTGTATGTGCCTGTGTGTGTTTAGTGAATAGTATCACATACCCATATCATGTTTTTGTCGTCCTGTCGCTGACGTTTAACTTTAGTCCTGCAACCGTTTCACGGTCGTAATCTGCACCAACTGTGAACTGAAACATGACAGCCTTTGTCACTGACAACTCCTGGTCGCATTTTATTCAGGATGGCCCCAAAACCTCACGCTACAAGGCTTGACCATGATGAAAAATTAATAACCTGTAGGACCAGACGGTTACATTTAGAGGGTTAAGTATGTGATAATAGAAAGTCTAAGGGTTCGTTTTAATATAATTTGGTCGATCAATCTAATGAAATTATTTGCAATAGATTGGCATGAAAATTAATGGGTCGGTGATAATATTTTCGGGGTTTTTATCCAAACGCTGTGCAGGATATAATTGTAAATGCACACTACTGATGTCGTGCTGCTCAATGCTGTGCTGCGCACTCATCCCCGCAAACCAATTAATAATTGCGCCATGTCCAAATTCAATAGACCTTCTATAGGATACAAGCATCATTAGTATTAAAATAGCATTCTCAATGACATTCAGATAAGGCCAATACTTGCTCGTTGGATAATCTCGCGCGAGATCTATTTAACCGCCTTTGCTTTCATACTCATATTTCCATTCTAACGAGGCAACATAAGGCATTGCTAGTCTTAACCCAATATAACCATCTTCAGACATTCACTGGAAAACAAAACCGCAGTTTTTCTTTTTAATTGGATGTCATTGTTGTCAATGTGTTGGCGAAACGGTCAATTTACGTCTAGTTAAACAGCTATCTGCAGAGCCTACTGTGCTAACGTTACCTAAATTTCTCCGTAACCTTCGTTTTTCACGAAAGGGAAATTTCCAAGACATCATAGCTACCACCTGATTAAGCAATCGTATCATGCAAAGCCTGTTTTTCTCCACTGAGGCACGGTCTAGCCCATATGGCATCAATGGGTTATATGATTGATCTTTGGGAGGTCTTTGTGCGAAGCCATGTCATTTGCAACACCGATAATACACAACGAGTCATTGTTTTCTCTTCTGAGATAGATGAGATCAACTGATAGTAATAAACATGAAGAAGAGTAATAGCACATTATGCAGTCATCGACACACTATGCTTTTGTGATTAGCCCAAAAAAGTCTGTCATTGACTCATTACGCTTTTTGGATAACACCTACATGCAGGTTATGCCAATCAAAGGCAAACAGCTTCTTTCTGTGGTCAACGCTGTAATGTGCAAGCATAAAAAGATTGCCTCATATGAATGTACAGTATCACACATTACCCTATATCAAGACCTTGAAAACAATTTAATTATGTCACTGATAATGCCATCTCGTATGTTTCGAATGTAATGGCAAAAACACTATCCGTTCGATGGCAAGCTAGCACCAACTCATGATGAATTAGGCGATGAGACCCATAGGACCACCAGCAAGCCGTTCTAAGCTCATTACGCATTCAAGTCACAGACCTTTTGTAGGATTCCTAATGGATAATAACAATAGCATGCCCCATAAATCATCCTTCGCGGATCCATCACAGAGCAAATAGGGACTGTAATGTTCCTAACATCAGTATTACTTAGATACCCAACTTGCAGGCTGCGTGCGGCAGAATATTGCGAAAGATTCTGATAGACGTGTTTGATACACAACAAACATACTTAGGTGAATCGTCGCTTCAAACAATGATGTGGATGAGGAGGAAGATGATTTTGATATACAAGCACATTATATATGCTATTCTGATTGGAATAATGTCAACACACTCACGACCTGTGCGTGGCGTGTAGCAAAGGTCTACAAGTAAATTACTACGAAAAAGACAGTTGGTCTAAATGAGCAGCGCAAATCTCGTTCTCATTCGGCCACCGAATTGGGCTTTCAAGCAAAATACATGGTTTATTAAATCATCCATGTGTTCATCATTTAATACTGTTCCGTCAATACGTCCACTTTGCAAACGATCAATTTGGCCATGGTTGCTAAGAACGCCGGAACTGATTCAACGTGCCAACCCAGGTTTTGGGCTTAGATTTGTTTTTAATTTTTGACACAATTCCAGGTTTCAGTTGAACCATATTTATGATTACTTTAAACTTCAAGCTAGACGGTAATTGCCTAGAGCAAGAACTTGCACTACCAATAAATGGCTAATACATGTTATTGTCTTTAACCTCATCTTTTCCGTATCTGTGCTCCTGGGTCCTGAATCGATGAATTGTGTCCTTTTGTCATACTAACTGTCATACAACGAACACCCTTCAATATATGTGTAGAATATGAAAAATAAGCCTTACCCATCAGTCGGCTATTATATATGGTAATATGCCAAATACCTAGGAGGGACGCGAGATAATTCTGAATGTAGGCACTCTACACTTCACCTATTCATGTTGAAATCTTAACCAGCGATGCATACGTTTCAATATGCATAACAGAAGATTATTGCCTACTGTACAATGGCTAAATTCAGTTGTCTATTTCACAATGCAGATATTGCATCCATACAATAGCAGATATGTCAAAATAAACGTGAGCCCTATGCAGTCATTGTTTATATTTTCACGAACAGCTTTGGGCGTTCAAACCGAACCGAAATTGCTCAAAACTTGAATGAATGGATTCCAAGGGTACACATACCGTTAATAAGAGAGATCAACTAACCTAAGCCAAACTAATCAATCATGAGAGCACAGGGCTAACGCAGTCAATTCACATGTAGAAGCTCGTCAAGAAATAAATATGCAATACTTAGAAGCGCTATGGAAATCTTGAGACGCATGTTTGAACGCCAGTCCCCATATTTAGAATAAAACGCAATGTTTAGACATTGGGCTTAGGTACAATATGTCGATGAATATGCAACATTTCTAGGAAGTAATTCAATACTTGGCTTTCGCTCAAGAAGGAGCTAATGAGACAGTAATCACGCTTTATGTACGGACTAATCTATAGATGGCTAAACCCCTACTCATTGAGAAAGTAGGAATTAGGTTTACCCCAGCAGTGATCTGCTAGAGGAAACTTTTTTGATAGCACCACGAATGCTTGCGGCACGCATATTTGAGCCATTCGTTTTCGAATAATACTTATATATTTTTATTGGTCTAAGTACGTTCAAATTTAGAATCCGCAAACATCATAGTTAATGGGAAATTCATATATTTATCAATATATTCATATAAACACATATGTATGTATATATAACCATATATATATAATATATATATATATATTTTTATATATATATATATATTATTGATATATATATATATATATATATATGAATATATATATATATATATTATGATGATATAAGTCGATCTATTCCAAGCTAACTTATCATATTACATGATCTACCAGTGCCAAATAGTCCATATTGCACTCGCCAATATTACCAATTCCACTTACAACTCTTCTCCAGTCTTGCACTGTACAGCTCTGACCTCAGACCCTCGTAGGTCGCAGTTTCTTACACTGTTGTTATGCCTCCTCTGTGTGTCTCATGGAAGGATAATATACAATGGTTTTCAAAATCGCGTCTCGTCGTTAACTGCCATCGTTGTATGACCATGTCGTCTAAACTAAAAGGTCAACTATTTGCCGGCTCAAACCTAGCCTCTATAAGCTAAAAGCATTCCTCTCACCTAAGATGTCGCAAAAGTATATCTGTAATGTTAGATGATAGTAGATGCAGCTCGAGTATATGACGTTTTCAGCAACTTTTATTCATCTTGGTAACACAAAGCAATTAAAAGTGTAATCTGAACTAACCTGGTGACCTGTATCAGACCACGCACACGTGTCAAGATGTGGCACATTGAAGAAGCCTACTAACACCCTGACAAAGAAGAGGCGATGTCGGTGTTAATTTTTGGCAGAGAAGGACATTCGGGTAGAATATCATGGTCCATTTTTGTCACGTATGGGAAACTAGTAAAGAAATGCATATCCTAATTTGTTGCGCGACTGGACAAATTTGAGTTTGTTTATCCTGAAAGTGGTATCCCGTATAAGTTCACTCTACCACTAACTGATCCAAGCCAATTTGCAACACGCCACCCATACGGGCCAGTTTGTTAATCGTCATTGGTGAGCAATCAATACTTTCGAACCCTGTATTAATGAGAGCCAGTTGTGCATAAAATGGTGTTCTAAGTCGCCTACGTTCGCTAATGATGATCTATGATCTAGCAGACAACCACAGAGCAATGATGTTTTATATACGGACTAATCTGCAACGTGGTAGATCTTACTTCCATAAGATCATAGCGATATCGAGGCAAGTCGTTGAATTGCCTTTTGAAGTCGGAATAACGATGTGACAGTTTTTGTCTGAATGCAGGCATACACAACATCAGCCATTTGTATCAAGGTAAGCAGAGCAACGGGCAAGCTGTAACATCTGAATTGAATTTTCCGACATTAGACCGTCAAACTCTTTACTGATGTATTGCATTTCCCATAATGCAAATGAATAATTATGTGTTATATATACAGACGAATGCTGGTTAATTAAGTGCAAAACATAATGTCGGTAGCATACCAAAGATCTTGTTATAATAAGATACACGACCCGGACGTTTCTGTTGTGAAGCTCGCGACCAGCGCGCCACCTGGTTTCGAGGAAGGTAAAACGTAAACAATAGCGCGTGGCTCAATGGTAAAAGATCGATTGGCAATGATACGTACTCAAAAAACCCGCTGTATTTCTAATATTTAACGACTTTTTGATAGAGCCAATACATAAAAACAAAGCTATTGATACCTTTTTAAGCATATATCAGTATCTACCCCAGGCCTAGCCCCGATCGGACGGTACAATACATACTTATTCAGACGACCTGTAGGGCTGAATTTACACCTTTTTAAGACACAGTCGAACGTCTAGTCTACCCTTATTTGATGTTAAAAGATTAATCTGAATTATATTGGTTTTGTCATTATTGTGGACATATTTGCGGCGGAATATAACAAGCTGATTTAAATACATGCTCATGATTTCCCGATTGAATGATATTTGATTTGTCACCCGAACCTCCAAGCTGCATTGTCGGTTTATGGGGTGCCCTACGCAGACGTATGATTTTATAATGTAGTACTGTAACATGTAATATTTCTTATTTTAAATAACAATATAATAATGAATTATTTCAGGACATAACCTATACTAAAATCATTGATGTATCATGAATTTAATCATCATTAATTCTCTCGCTCTCTCTCTCTCTCTCTCTCTCTGTCTGTCTGTCTCTCTGTCTGTCTCTCTCTCTCTCTCTCTCTCTCTCTCTCTCTCTCTCTCTCTCTCTCTCTCTCTATATATATATATATATATATATATATATATATATATATATATATATATATATATATATATATATATATATATATTAAAGTAATTACAACTAAAACTCTCAGTCTTAATAGCTTACTCAGAACAACCACAAATGAAATGAGATCATCAGCATACATTCAAAGATTAACAACAAACACACTAATACTACACGGAACACAGCAATTATTTAAAACCAGAGCTCAATTCAACCATATAAACACAGAGCAGATATATTATCAATATGGCTCTCTGTCTTATTCCATTAAACACACCAAATCAGCAAGACATAGTTCTGCCTCATCTTACATACACATCTGATTAGAGTCAAATGCAACCAACCATTCTAACACTATATTCAGGGACACCTTTGTTCGACCAGTTCCCCCCACCACTACAATCTAAGGTGCAGTAGCGTTATATACTGGTGTGGATTTATGATAGAATAGTCCTAGTACATCTGCCATAGAGGGCTTTCAAGGAACGAAGTAAACAAATATCCATATTTGATTTTTCGGAAATCTACACATACAACATTACTTAAAACAAATAAGAGCACAAATTTCCAGGTGTGGGAAAATGTCAATGTCTTACGATTTATTCTCCCCTTATGGTCCCTTAACTTAGAGTTAGCCTCTCTCAGGGAATAATGCAACCTGATGTTCACCATAATACATATTACAAAAACATGACACCTGCATGATTCACATTGGAGTTTCTCTAATGAGACCTCATTAGCTAGAATGCTTACAATGCTGGCTTTCACTTGCTTATTGTATAATACTGTGTCAATGAATTTGCGGCAATGTTCCTTAACCCTGCATGATGCATCTACTAGTGATTTGCTTGGGACAACGAGCCCTTCCATTGCACTTCGGTAATTGTGGTCATGTATATCATTGACCACATAGATTTTGTTTCTGCATATTCCACCCCACTTAATGTCCGGGCAATATAGCCTGAGACATATGCTAGAGCATTCATTTCCTGGGTCATAACGAAGTTAGTTGGCTGCTGCGCGTCGAGTAGCTTCCACAAAAGTAGGGGGCGCTGCCTAGGCGGTGTCACGGAATTTGTCAATACCATAATGTTCTGTTCATTTGTTTCGAAGTTATTGCAATATTCGTAACAATTTAAGTTGTATCGTATATTCACTGTATCATGATAGTTTGTTGACATCATATATCAGGAGTAGTATCCATTGACAATTCTTGTTATAGCATGTTATCACTTTGGGTGAAGTCTGTAATTGCCAGTATTAATATGTATATCAATACTAGCGCGTAACTAACTACCTTGCGAGTATTTAAACACTGCACCACATTTCAATGGATTGTCCAAACTATTGTGATTGCTACAATCTCTTTATCGTACCTACGTTTGCTGCAACGAGTCTTGTGAGCCGATTATGTAGAATAATGAGAACGAAGAACCGTCTGATGAATACTGGTTTGCAATGCAATCCTCATATAGCAAAGAATGCTTGATTATTTGATCGACCAAGACGCATCTAGTGACCAATTTCGCAGCGTGCCATTTAAATTTAAACTCGTGGAGAAGAGAGGTGGCCTTTGCTGATGTTTAACAATGCATCACAATGTAATAGTATGCTATGATGATCTATTGTGCGTATTGTATACCGTCTTCGGATACCGTCAGTTAGTCTGAATGTGCCTTCATTGTTGTTCAGGGTTAGTAGCTAGGCAAATGTTGTGCGATGTTTTGTACTAAACTGAAGGGATAACAATAATTAGTTTCCGCCTTGGCTGATGGGTTATAACATACGTTATGGTAATAACAGAAGTATGTGTAGCAATGTAGTGTCCCCGACGTGAAGATAATATAACTGAAGCAAGCACTCGGATGTAGTAAATCTTTACAGCCTTATTGTCAACGATGGGCGAAAAGTAGAGCAACTCATGTGAATAGTGAATAAGAGCAATATTACATTAACACCCATTCACATTGGTCATTTGTGCTGCATCCGTCAAAGTGCGTTGACACCCATGTGCTATTTCGTACAGAAATCAGATTTACAGCTACAAATTTCTTTTGCATTAGAGAGCCACATATTTTCTAAAAATATTTATTCGAGATATTTGCCAAATGAGATCCATTGAAATGTTACTAACAGTTTTGGTACGACGCTGGGTCGATGACCAACAAATTATAACTCAGTCATACAATATGATACTGGTTTGGTGAAAATACGATGTTGCACTTATAATCATGGGACACGAACAACTCACATTGTGTAGCGTACAAATTGATAAAACATGGTGATCATCAATGGATACTGGTAAAGAGCACATTATGAATAGATCACACGATTTATCAATGTCAACTAGAAGCCAAAATGTCACATCGCGTCTCTTTTGGGGTTAGAGCAGTGTACCCATTTTAAAATCCAAGGAGGTTTCTTGGGAGGGAAAATATATATATGTTTGCTAAATCAAGTTACTGATACAGATTCACTGATAAACAAGTCCGCATCCATACATCTTCCTACAACTGGCCAGTAACACAGAACAACCTATTTCGCTTATGACGCGTTGAAGGGTGGGTTTGTATGGCGAATAGGTCACTTGCCCACAAGCACGTTATTCTAATGTTAGTTCTAGACATGAGTTTCAGATTTATATGCGCCAATACGTTATGCTCCAATTGATAATATAACCGTATAGCGTGGCAGATTCCGTTTATTGTCACATTATCTAGTTACGAATTCCGGGGCTGCGAACACGGTCTCAAGCATTATTTTTTTAGTAGAAACCATGGCACTGTGTTGCTAGAGTTATACCTTGACTCCCAAATCTTTGTCACGTTGCTTTAACACATTTTTTCCAGTATTTTACTGATGCTGCATTTCATACTAAAATGCGACACTGTGGTCCCAAAACATCACAATACAAAAGTCAATGAAATGTGCAATAATTTCTGACCAACCTCCTTTACGATGTAGTTGCCATCTGTAAATTACATGGTTTTGTTTTCTTGACTTTTCTTATGTACTTACAGTTGCTTGTTATGGAGGCAATTTCATTTTCAGTAATTTGGTGGTATTTATCAACTGCTCAATGAGGGCAATCTGCAAATTTAGTAAAACTAATTTCATATATCAGTCGAAGAATTAATACTCCTTCCTCCCATGACTATTAAAATTCGAGCCAGTTACAATTGTAGCTTAGCTTTCTACGAGACATTCGACTAACCAGTTAGGCAAGGTTAATATTAGATTTTTAAGGGTGTTCGTTGTGAGTTTGATACAATCGCTTTGACTGAAACACATATTTTTATATACTTCTAGTGGATGCACGCGTACAGTTACATCATAACAATACCGTGCAATCACATTACAAAAGTAATGTGGTTGTCGCGCGTGACCATGTCCATCATTGAGTATATTGATAACAAATGAATCCATTGATTTTATGTTAAGCATCAACACAGAATGGTAGTTACCAAAAGGCTCTATACAAGTCAATTGTTTTCGTGGAGTATATATCGAAAACCTAAACGCAGTCTGGCTACATAAGACCAATGGTGCAAAGTTATTGTAAAATGCACAACCGCCTTCAACTCGCCAGTTAACTAACTACTCTACCGTTGGATTTCTACAGCATTCCCAAGTATTACCTACAAGGTAGGAGACCAGGTTAATCCGTTACTTATGTGCCTGTACTTGGACCTAAATAGAGAAACTGACACTTGGCGTAATTGGCGCTGTCGTTGCTTAGGAAATCCGATTGATACTCAGAGGTATTTGCTTGCTGCCTGAAGCAATGTGCACAAAGGCACTCCGAGTTAAAAAAACCATTATCTATACACTTAGAGTACTACCCTTGTGGGAATTCTATTTCTAGGGTGCGACATCAGCGAGAAATTCAATCATTGCCTCATATAATTTGCGTTGAATGTTTCATAGTATAGCCCGCAGCAATGAGGTTGAACTGTTCCCCCTCCCCCACGTACATCGTACCACGCATATGAGAAAAGAGAACAGCCTGCCTCTGAATTCCTGTACACCCGTTAATATTATGACTAGGCAGGGCTGGGCTAGTTTGCGGTTATAGTTTTCCCCTGATAATCACGGGGTGAATAGCTTCAGGGAAGACGAACACAAGTAGTATTTAACCTCGTGACAATTGCTGTTAAGTTATTGGTTCAAATAGTTAACAAAATACTGATTGCTTCAGGCTATGCCATGTCGTTGGTAACACGAACATTGTAATCATGTCAAATGATGACTCTTCTAATTGTGGTACAAGATGTTATTAGGTTATGGTATTCCAGGAAATACATCGGTCTACTGCATGCAAAAAGATACCCAATGTAACAAATAGTCTTACATAAGTAGAAATGTTTTTGCTCTCAATTGAAACAAAATCATACACAGTACTAGTATTATATTTTGTTTTATTTATAAACAATTATTCGTTCGTCCTGTCAATTTCATTGATAATGTCTCCATGTAATAACGTAACCATTCAGAATAACCGTTTGGCCGTCGAAGGACGCTTTTGTGCTTTTCTTGTCGAACCCAGAAGTGGCAGACGGCTAAAGCAAAATTATGTTTGAGTTAACTGACGGCAGAGGGGGCGTGAGAACTTGAAGCGTTTTGAGTCGGAGCATCTTCGCCAGGCAAAATGTTCGGTTTTCAGAAGGACCAGGACCCGTGGTGAAGGACTGGTTTCTCTGCGACAAGCATTCCCCGTAATCGCCGAGGCAAATATGTGATCTTGAATCACCTCTATCTAGGTTATTTGATCTTATAATATGGGCAGACTCGTATAGACGGGTTCTGTCTATCTGTGCAGTCTTAGAGCAAGGTTGCTGAAGCCTTCTATTTTGAAAGGTGGCAGTATCGTACACACCAGTATTCGTTAATGTCCTCGCAGCGGGAAATATTGGTCCCAAATCAACCAATGTAGACGATTTTATATCATGAAGCTCACAAAAATCTGTATACTCGCTTCCAGGTCCCGTGTGTTGGCGAATATTATTTGGTTTGAACAACATCGGAAGTCGTTCTTCGTGGGCCCCTCGTGGGGGAGAGTGATGAGTGTGGGTCATGTGATTGTGATGCTTGTCGTCGATACATTCTGCTCCGGTTGAGATTCTGTCCTTATTCGTTTGGCCACCTGATTGCTGCGCAAGACGTCGACGACGGCGTCTAATGTGACATTATACAAATTATAACAATATAGAGAGATATACGTTGATAATCATTATACAGATATGAAAATATTATAAAAGCTAAGATAAACTTAGGGCGATCATCCCTTTAAAAAAAAAAAGCCTCACCTCCTTATGAAGAGAACGCATACAATCATGATTCCAACGTACACGACAATCACAAGGGCAACTCCGAAAATGATGACAATGGAGATTCCTACAAAACCAAACACACTCCATGGCGCAACGCTAGTCACAAATGTTGATCAAGAAAACTATAAACCAATATCCAAAATGAATTCCCCAAGGCGCCCTACAAGGTTCATATCCAACCCATGCGAAGGGGCTGATATATTATCAGTTACGCCTCTCCCTACTTTAGATCCAGCAATAACAGGTGGCTCTATTGTAATCACTCAACAGATTTGAACATGTTACATTCGGGAATGTAATTTTGTTTTCCCTGTAAGTAAATATATGGAATGATGGAACTTTCCGCAACTCGATGTAAATCGATCATATGGTTGTCAGGCTTATTTACAAACCGATAGTTAATGCGATCCTGTGTTGTAGCTCCTTAATCGATGATTTACACAAATAATGTCGGCAATCGGTAGCTGATATTATTCCATAGTAGTATTGTAGATAACACAAATGTTAACAAAATGGCTTGCAAAGCCGGTTGTTTGGTAATTCAAGCATTGTGTTTGTGTTTTTAGAGGCAATCAAATCAATTCTTGACGTATAATCGGATGCGCAGGAAAAATATATAACAGTACGTTTTTCGCCACGCATGAGTTTCAATAATAGTTTTTGTTCAAGCAACAATGGAGCATGGATTCAGGTTGATTCTTGCTCAAACGTCTTACATATTCAGCAATTAATTGTTATTAATGCGTACACTTTTGCGAACATTTTTTCGGGCTGAATATCGAAGCAAGAGGGTATCAAGACCGAGTGCTCATCGACAGGGGGCAAGCCGCCGTAACTCGTCCGTTCCTTCTCGTGCTCACCAGATGTCTCCCTCCCTGGAAAAGCATAATCGACTTCACTCAGTTCACATAGCATTACACTGTCCAACTGGAAACTACATAGATAATAACTACTTTTAACCAGCTTATATAATACGGCTGTATAAGTAAGACACGTTAAGTAATTTCTCACGAACACGTGCCACCGATCGCGGTCTTTACAGTAACAGATTATCTGCTCGGATGCGTTGATTGTAAAGTCCTATCTCAGCTAATATTAACAATCATGTCAAGTCTAAGCTTTACAGAAATATTTTTAATGGCCAAAACGCTGCAAAGTCCCGGTGTTTGTTTTTACAGCCACAGCGCAGCTGTTTATAGCAGTATGGGTCGTTTTTACACAAAATAGTTATTTTCTATGCGTCTTGTCAAACCATGACTTTGAAGTAGT
Source organism: Urechis unicinctus (assembly GCA_034190875.2). Classification (NCBI taxonomy): domain Eukaryota; kingdom Metazoa; phylum Annelida; class Polychaeta; order Xenopneusta; family Urechidae; genus Urechis; species Urechis unicinctus. The sequence goes on along the minus strand of CM067350.1, from coordinate 39,605,901 downwards.
TTTCTTACCAGAAACATAAGTGCAGTTTTTAAGAATGCCTTGCCACTGCCCATCCACGCATGTCAATATTGCGGCTTGGCTGTTTCCGGTACTTGTGCCAGTGATGTTGCAAAACACGAATATCACATCGTCTTCGTAGCGTGCGTGACTTCCGAACGGCAAAACTGGCTCAGGACAGCCAACGACTGAATATGCAAACATCCTGTATTGAATTCATTATAATATGCCAAAATATACATCACATTTCTACAAGTTGAACGTTATGGTGTCTATCGTAATCCATTTATCGTTTTGCATTCCACCTAAACGGAACAGCGATTAAATGGCAATCAATGAATGCGGGATTAATGTGGTATTACAAATATGATCTCGTAATTGAAATGTATCCAGCCAAGCAGGAGGATTTACAGCTTAAGGCGAACATGCAGCGGGTTAACGGGGCGTAGAGGATGAGTAATGTGATGGGGGTCTAGATATTTAGGGGCGAAAGCTATGCTCCTTTAAAAGATGACACAGTCCGTTCTAGTTAGCTGATGGATAGCAAGCTGGAAATACGGCCATTTATTAGAGGCTTGACACCCAAGTGAAAAGGAGTCTGCGTGGTTGAATCTGGTGATACTAGATCTAGCTTATGGCCCCCGTCATCCGGAATCTCATTCGGATCACTGTCAATCCCAGTAGGGGGCATCACGTTCCCGTCTCAGCATTGATCCGCTGCGATCTAGGCCATGTCAGTGAGTGGATATTTGCGAGACAAAATTGGCTTTAAGAATTCGCGGCTGAGGGGGGAAGGATTTCAAAGCCAATAGCTGCTAGATCAACCGGCGAGGCTTCGGGATTACTTCCGTCCACACAGACTTAGATTGTGTGTGCATTCCAGTGATTAACTTGCTGAGGCAAAGTAGAACCCTTGAAGTGTTGATATCCGCCTGTGTTTATTCATCAGGCCTGGTACGGGAGTAGGTAGAAACCTACACGAGGGCTCCAACTCATGGTTTGGACATGGCGCGGCTTCCCTCACGTTAATTAAGAAACGGGGTGAAACCAAGACTCATTGTTATCTCTTCCTCAAAAATAACAGAGGATAACAGAGAAAGGCCTCGTAATGGCATCGTCACAAACTAAAACCTACCTTGATATTTGATCGAGAATACGGCAGGTGGTGGTGATATCAGGCGTATAGTAACGTAGTTGGTTCTCGACTTGTATACACGCTTAATTCGCTGTCCACCGCCACACAGGGTAACACTGCTGCCAACTTGGGTCTCCTCCACGACGGCGTATGAAGGACAATCATGAGAACCACTGCTCACCTGACTGTCCGATATATCTTCTTTTCCACTGGAAAAATTCTTTGATGTACCAGAGAAATCGTAGAGAGTTAAATTCAATCTTTGGGCTGGAGCAAGACGCATTTATACAGGGCATGGGGTGTCGTGAAAGCTGGAGAGAAAGCCGACGCGACCGGGTAACTCGTATCCTTCTGCATTACACTCACTCACTTGAGCTTGAACCACTGCAAGCATCATTATTGTATAACTTGAAATCATGATGATGATGATGATGATGATAATGATAATGATGATGATCACCATCTTCATCAATATTGTTTGCGATACTACCGTCCTTATCAACGAAAGACTGACATTCAATTATGAATCATAGAAAATTTATCTTTTAAATAACATACATTCGTTAATATACTCCCGCTGTTGTTATGATTGTCTTATACATAGCTATTTCCAACAATGCGTTACCATCAGATTCAACTTTGTCATCATCATCATTCACACCAGCATAGCTAGAGGGCTTGTTAACAACTCAATGCATCCAGCTTGCTACTGGGAAAACATTTGTATAAGACGAATGCTGCCTCGTGAATTACCCTGCACGCAGCTGTAGGCAGCCTCCAAATAGCTTGTGAGATCCATGGGGCATGGCTTGGTGCGCACCAATACTGGATCTGAGACGCTCAATTCACACGACGGGCGCCCAGAACAGACGGAGTCCAACCGAGCACGCACATCCTCTGCGCATCCTAAGTTACCGTAGTCATATTCAACACAGCGTCCTATACGAATGCGACCGAACTGGGCATGGTCAATTATGAGCGCTGCGCCTGGAGGGCATTGGGCTGAGAACGTCTCCGTTAAGCAGAACTCCCGGCTGCCAACTGTACAACACATAAAATCGCAAATTTAGTTCAGTATGACAGAGTACACATTCGCTAGGGGAACTCGTCATCATGCAACACTTATTACTTGTTCTCTGTACAAGGTACATGATCAAGAACCGTTTTCATTCATCACTATTACGTTAGGTCTTTATTCATTCTGACATTCTCATAGACATATTCGCTCCCAACGGAAAGAAACTGCACCATAAACGTTGGGCGATTTATTAAAACCCACACAGTTTGGATCAGGACCATGTTCCTCGAGTGACAAGGGTCATTCACATTGCCATTGACAACATATGCCTCTCAGCCGTCAGAAGTTAACCAGATGCTGTCAAGGGTCGATAAAACCGGGATGAAGCATGTTTTGTATTTTGGATTCACACGGCCCAACGACCGCCGATATTGAGTTCCTCGCCTATCGTGTTCTCTTGATACCCTGACGAGACTACGTCCTTTGGAAGCAAAGCCTATATCGCCAGGGTTATATAGCCAACATCACAGACAGCTGTGATTCGTCTCTGATCAACGACTGCTTGGAGTGGTGGCCGCGGCTATTGCAACGCAGTGTGGTTTCAGGATCACTTTAGGTAGATGACGCGTTGGTAACGACAGCATGAATTTTAGGCTTAGTCGGAGTGGTTATCAGTCTTCATTTGGTTCTAAGTTGCTCGTGATGTATATGAACAGCACAGACAACCGAAATCCTCCTTTAATGAAGTGGCATAGCCAAACAGCGGCCCTCGCTACAGTATCTGACCACATATCATTAAAGTCTGTCAAATTTCATGCGTTAAAAATATATATCAGCAGCTTAAATTTTGAATAAATAAACCCCCGACTCCACTACACCCCCCCACCACCACCACCACCACCACCACCACATACCTAAGACAATATATGCAAACGTAAATGCGCAAAACCTTACAGTTTATCGAAAAGAAAACTTATGTGCGTCTTAAACACTACAATGGATGTCAAAATCCACCATCAAGTTTATGCGATGTCAATGAGCCGCTAGTTATCTAGAAGTTCCTTCTTTGTTTTCAAATATTGACATTCCTATAAACAGAGCTCAGCAATCTCAAATATCCTCCGCTTGTAGGAATGACTGTCAAAAGTATATAGGAAATACGAGAATCGCAATCAGCGTTGATGGTTCCAACCACCAGCAACCGTCACAAAGCATGGGCATGGACTACTGCTAAATATAAGCCAGGCGAACATTGCGGGTGTTAATCACGTAGTCAATCAGAGTCCCCGTCGGTGGATATTAATGGGCGAGTGCAGCCGGGTCGGGAACAAGTGCTAACAGCCGGGATTGCTGCTCGTTGCTGTGATGGGCAGCCGCGAGAAGCGTCGTCTTGATGCAATTGATAACATTATATTGTGATGGTCCCCGGACAACTATTCGACCCTCACTACTTTGCGAAGCAGAACACCAAGGGTTTTGCTGGCTGTGGAGAGCTGGTTCTCTCCTAACAATCGCTGAGTTCATGCCGTAACGTACTCAAGAGTGTACTCCCGCTGTAAGCCACTTATACGCACAATTGCGGTAGTGTGACATGCGACAGCGAACAAAAATAGAATTTTGGTAGCAAGGAACGTTTCTGGTATAAACAGCTCATGTGTACAGAAAAACAAAATAAAGACCATATTTAATCGATCTTCTTCAAGTCTAGTAAAACTGCTAACCAGTGGGGCAGCAGGATCAGCGCAAAATAAAATAGCGAGCGCCTGCATCAAAAAAAAAACAAACGAGACATAACGATGATTCATGGGTCATTATAGCTCGTGTCACTGTGACGATTGCGAGCTCATCCGCAAGGTTCAAGTTAGGATTCCATAGTCGTCATTTACTAATGCCCTAACGATCGGGACACTGGGTCTTGTTTCAAGTTTTGCTTTCGAAGCCGTCGGCAGTAATATGATTCAAATGGGTCACAGTAGTAATGCATTTCTCCAAAACATTTTCGCAAATGATATGTAGATTGACGTTGAGCCATCTATGTACATATCCGGGTGCAACCAACAAAAGCTCGTCCCACTGTTCGGCAGTATTAACATGAACAAAAATTATTGATACATTTTCAATTGATCTAACAATAGCGTTGCTGTAGATATGATTTTTTTAATTTGACGCCAACACACATCGTTCTTCTAATGTGTTGTTATATAATGTAACTAGTAGTTAGCGTATGTGGGGATTTACTTCACATTCAAAATTATCTATACAGTAACTAGTAGTTGGTTAAGTGGGTAATTACGCAACATTCAATCTTTTCAATACAGCAACTAATACTTGGTTTAAGCGTCAACTTCATCAATATAGTTGAATGTGGAGTAAATCCCAGCTAAAACCTAGGAGTTTGTTTAAGAGGTGATCAACTCCACATTCAAATTTATCATTACTGTAACTAGACATTGGTTTGAGTGGGGATTTACTCAACATTCAAATCTATAAATACAAAGAAAAGTAGCTGTCTACAATAGCAACCCATGTGCTTCTGTTCAGGAGGCGTAATTGACTCCATTGCAGAAGGGATCGCGAATTAATATGCCACCATACCGAACACGTCGCCAATAACATGCATGGATATAGCTGGCCGGCAGCTGATTAGAGCCTAACACCTGCTGATTTAAAATGGATGTTGATACAGCATCCACGGGCCCTTATAATATTCGATACACACCTGAGCCCATCGCTATCAAGAAAACGACGCGATCACAACGAATGCTAATCTTCTTGGTGAAAAGTGGAGCTCCCATGCTTAGATCATGGCTGAATTCAGGAAACACTTTTAACAAATAATTAACGTAAAATTTATAATAAAGTGTATAGTGCAATATGCGCGGAATGAGTCCAGGTGGATGGATATGTTTAACAGGAATAAGCCGAAGATCTATTAGACCTTTGAACATGGCTGAATTCAGGACACAATACGTGCTTCAGTATGCACGCACCACTTTTAACAAATAATTAACATTAAAGTCATAATAAGGTGTATATTGCAACATGCGCGGAATGAGTCCCGGTGGATGGATATATGTTACAGGAATAAGCTGAATATGTATTTCAAAGCAATATAAACGGTTATGGGACCAAAAGGTTAGAACTAAACGCATATAGTTTGTCTCACTGCGTATATCATAATATGGAATCGTTGCATACAAAAGATTTATGTACAATTTAACATAATATCAGATACCAACAGCATAATCTATGACGATAATAAAAGTTCAGCGTATTTAACAAGAAACAGTTCCTCTCCATAAATCCAACTCCGCACCTGAAAAATATGTTGCTTCTGTGTGAAAAACGTGATTCGTGGTATCGGCTTATTTTAAGCAGTAAGAAGTGAGAACTTTGTATTGCATATTTTTGCATATAAATTATGATATGGAGTTTGATTAATTGAATTCGTCTTCCCATGAGCACATTGATGGCTTTGTTATACTTCAAAAACATCACACAAAATGCTTGCTCTGTTAGATCAACAAGCAACGGATGCAATATCATGAACACATACTGGACGTATCACTGACATTCGCAAGGTCAGAGTTTTGTCATGACGGTTTTTTTATATATGGCGATCGCATGCATTAATTTGGTTTCAATCATGGGAACGAAGTGTATATGTATATGGTCAACCTTGAAAAATTTCGACCACCGTGGTGTATCTAATTTTGCTAAATTAATGGTATTGCATAATTCTGAAAAAACATAAAATATGCAATATCATGCCCAGGTAAACCTTTGTAATACTTATTGATTGCTCATTTGGTTCATCACTGCAGCACTCGCACTACACATTAGAGTTGAATAACACTCTGTGAGAAACGTGTTGGTGAGCCCCCTGTGGTTTCGTGGTGTGTTGAATCGCTGTGCTAAGCAAGCACAAGTTGGAAACTTAATGCACCACCCTGTGCAACGTCTATTGAAAAGATAAACATATGTAACGTCACGTGCAGAAGGCTGTGGAGAGTCCATAGGCAACATAAATATACTACTGTTGTAATATTTCGTACAACACCTACAGACATATTACATTCAATAAATCATACATTCATGGAATAGCCAGAAAGCGCCGCCGAAGCAATCGAATGAATAAAGCAATGGAACCTAAGCATATAATCATGCTCGATTGCCTCGCTGCTCGTCATTTTAAGTGCTGCCATGCCCAGTTAAAGAAACACAGGTTTAATTCATCCAAAGTCTATTCAATAATGTAAACGTTTGTGGTAGGCTCAATCTAGTGGACCTGTGGCATGCTTTATGTTGTTAGTGTTTCTCAATCTTGCAATGCTCAATTGCAACTCTCTGTTCTCTGTGTGATTTTTCAATGCGACCATCATATGGTATAGTTTGTCGGGTGAAATTATAGTTTGTGGTATAACATTCTGGGTACGCCTTTTCAGATCTGTCGATTGTGTCTTGGTCGAATCCAAGAGAGGTCACATAATTCAGCATATGATTTATTCTTGCTGCGTAAAATAGCTGCATGCTGTTAGTAAGTAGCTCCTGCAACATAGAATAAATTGGCCTAAGGTATCACAATAACTGGCTTTTCATCCACCACGCGGCATACAATGTTTTGTACTAACAGCAAATAACGCAGAGCTGTATGATACCTCTTGTGTTAACATTTAACTAAAAGTTGGTAGAAGAATGCGTATGCGTTTTTTTATGCTAATATATATAATTGACATTCTGCATTTATTCAAATTGATCGACGCAAAACAATGGCTGGCTACGTCATAGCACCAGCTTCACAGTAAAGCCTTAGTGTGTCTTCAAAATGTATCGTGTGCATTGAAATATTCGCTTAAGCTTGGGCGAACAAGTCAAAGGATTCTATTCAGTAATTGCTGAATGATGTTCTGATACAAAAAATGATGGATTATAGCCCGTAACAAGCCAACTGTCTTTGTAGCAAAGACTCCATTTATGTATAAATAGAATAGACTGATATCGAGCAAAACATGTAATCACATGGAACACCAATCAGCTCCCAAATGAGACAATCGATTACTTTCACAACAGAATTGCGATCAGCAGAAATCTAAAGGGATGCTCATAGATATTGGCGGGTCAAAACATCACGGTGAGACTAATTGACAGTCCGTAAGCGCATCGACTTTTCCACAAGGTCTGTACCTTAATTGTAAGGTTGTGGAAGTCGATCACCTTGAGCAGCTGTGCTGGCGTTATTTAAAATTATGAATCCCATGGGCAATTGCTGAAGACGCAGACCTGGACAGCTTCATAACTCTGC
>CM067350.1:39572626-39598349 GCA_034190875.2 Urechis unicinctus | reverse complement strand
TCACGGGCGCCATGGACGTTTTATGCAATAAGATAAAACTGCATGTTTGTAGTTCCGAGTAATTGCATTGTCGTGATTTTTACTGTTGCTTTCCAAATATGAATAGGACTAAGATTGTGGGTGTCATGCGCCCTGATCCACCGATTGCTAGTGGGCATGCCCGAGGCTTTTTAATTGCATCTATAATTTGGCGAGCCAATGTACTTTCAACATGTCGGTCGAAACACGATTTAAAGACATTTTGCCCATGCTTGCACTGATAGAACGCAGAAGGCCACATCCCTTTCATGCAACCACCCGATTTGGCATTTGTATATTGTTGTTACCCACTCGATCTACTACTATCGGTTTTCAAGCTAAAGCGATACATATTTTGCCTACTCTTCAACGTGATTTGATTTCGCTGTAATTTTCAATGACTTCGTATTAGAATACGGATACATTATGGTTTCCACCCGATGCGACTCATTTGCACATTTTGCTATATAGTAAAAAAATATATAGTCGCTGATAGTTAATAAAGCGGTCACACTCTGACCACATAGCCAGCGTTGTAGCATTGATTAAGATTATTTTTCAAGCATAATATTTCAACGGCAATGAAAGCATATGAATTGCTCTTAATCATTGCGATATTCTATTGCTCTGTTGACTCCGTATGCACTTTAAACAATAAGATCATGTACCCAAATACATGCGGCATTATTTATAGAGAAACCTAAGAATTAATGAGTTATCATCAAAGTATTATAAAAGCGTTGTTTTGTAATAGCATAAAATGCAAATGATAGCCTTAAATACAGTCAACTTGCTGGCATCGATTGCAGCAATTGACTGATGATTGTCAGGCGAAGAAATGCTAGGCTCAGCGTGCACTAGCTCTGATAAAATTTTACACTTAAGTAATAATTCATGAGTATAAATATTGTATTAGATTTGTATGCCGACATGATCTTAGTGACATGATATAGCATCGACATTGGCAATGAAGATTTCGTATAACTTACTCTTACATCTGAAACGAGGCCACACTGAAATGTCTGCTGCCGTTTGGTGATGATATCCAACAAGATGTTATTTATCTGCATAGATCATTGTTACTGTTTTGGTACACAAAATCAAACGGCATCTATGTCCTTACCCCCTCCACTTAAACGAAGTTCGAATGGGTGGTATTCATACAAGTCGGACAGCAGATTTAGAAAGATTCGTTTGAATCGCTTGGAGAAAGTTATATTTGCTGATGCAGCATCACCTTGTCTAATATATACAAAACGCCTGTTAGCTAAGAGAACCTTCTGAAATAATCAAAATGCTTGAAATTTCATTGGCATTAATGGTTTATACTAATAATGCGACAATATAACGATACAATATTATCACATCTCTGTATTATCTGCTATCAACGATGTAAAATATATTATCGGATTGATATGAAGATCTTCGCATTAATGTTGTGTCTCGTGTTATGTGCTGCAAGGTAAGTTGATCTCCGATTAATTATATACAATTGTTCCAACGTCAAATTCTATAATACATATGGAGGGAGTCAGATGTGTCACAATTGTCACGTTAGCAATCAGCAAATATTGATAACTTTACTTTTACTCTTTTAAACAAAGGGGCGACTTAGGCATGTATATCTATGCATCCAAAGCCTCAGTAGGAGCGGATATTAAGCTGAGTATATATATATATATAACTATATATATATATATATATATATATATATATATATATATATATATATATATATATATATATATATATATATGTATATATATATATATATTTATGTATATGTTTATATACATATATATATAAATATATATATATACCATATAATATTTATATATATATACATTTATATAAATATATGAATATATATATATATTATTTATATGTGTATAGATATATATACGTATGTATATATGAATATATATACATATATATAGGTATATATATCCACAGATATAAATCTATATATATCTATAAATATAAATATATATATATATATATGTAATATATATATATACACATGCATATATATATATATATATGAAGATTAATATATACAGAAAGATGTACAGATAAATATATATATATATATATATATTTAAATATTTATATATATATAAAATAAATATATCCCCCTAAATATTTAGAGATATCTATATATATAGAAATATATCTATATATATGAATATATCGATATATAGAGAAATATACAGAGAGAGATATATAAATACATATATATATATATGTACATATATATATTTAAATATCTCTATATGTATATATACATATATATATATATTATATTATATCAAAATATATATATATATATATATATATATTTTCATTTATTAGTATATATATATATATGAATATATCTATATGTGTGTGGTGTGTTTGTATATGCATATATATATATATCATATATATATATATATATATATATCTATATATATTATGTCTACATATATATAATATGACTAATATATATATATATAGTCTATATATATATATATATATATAAGATCTATATATATCCCTGTATATATATATATATATATATATATATATATCTCAATATATATATATATATATATATATCTATATATGATCTATATCTATATCTATATATATGTATATATATATATGTATATGTATATATAGATGATAGATAGATGTATATATAAATATATACATATATATAGAGATCATATATATATAGATGCATATTTATATATATATAGATATATATATATAGAGATATATCTATATATATCTATTAGATATATATCTCTCAGAGATATAGAGATATGAGAGAGAGATAGCAGAGGATAGAGATAGATGAGAGATAGAGATAGAGAGAGAGATCTAGAGAGAGATCTCTCTCTCTCTCTCTCTCTCTAATCTATATATCTCTCTCTATATAGATCTCTCTCTAGATCTCTAGGGAGATCTGAGATATCTCTCTCTCTCTCTATATATCTCTCTCTCTCTATCTCTCTCTCTCCTCTTCTCTATATATATATATATCTCTCTCTATATATATAGAGATATATATATATATATATATATATATATCTCTATATATATCTATATCTATACCGGAACCATCTCTCTGTTTCGGCTGACAGGACATACAATTCTTTTATGAGACTTAACCCAAGACATATGGTCTGCGTCGAGAATATTGCCGGCAAAGATCACTGAAATATTGCTCACCCATGGGCGCCACCAGATGCGGATGGCTGGTTGTCTGGCGCCTGTATGCATGGTTAATTTTCCAAAGTGTCAATGCTTACGCCAATTTCGAGAAAACATAGATAAAAATTTATTTTGCATGAACTGCTTGCGATGCCCTGAGGCTTTGTGCTTTTTGTTACACTGACATCATTGTTTTGCATACTTGTGAAGCTTATTCTGTTAACCTTTACATCGTCTCTAAGTTTTGTTTCGAATATTCTAATCATTTTGTCAATTTTAGTGTAAAGCTCAGAAAATTCTCAAGTAGCTTCATATATGAGTGCGACCGTTACAACAATGACGATTTGATATGTTTGTCCCTCAAAGTAACGTATTCGATCATTGTCTAAGTTGCGTGGGTTTTGTATTTCTTTCAGAGCAACGGGTTTATGCCAGGCGGGCAAGGGCACAGTTGAGTAGCCGTCCAGACCGTTCCCGAGATTAATAGTCTAATTCAGCCTTCTGTACATCAGCATTGACATTTGTCAATGTCGGTTGGCAAAAAAACCATGTTTGGCATAAGTGACTCTCCGAATCTAGTATGAAACTACAATTTCTTTTTTCATTTCTTTGACTATAAACTTGAAATCAAATGCAACGCTTTTCACTAGCTGACGTTCAGGTTCTGTCTTAAATATAATTTTATTGTAGTTTGCGTCAAATGAGGCCTTAGAAAATGAGATAGGTATCATCAGTGCAATTCCGTTCAGAAAATTTTACTTTTATGCTAATAAAACTAGCTGGTCAGCTGTCTAATCTATGTATATTGCTACACTGATTCAAAATAAATACAAGGAGATATATTAAATGAAGCAATGTTGACTTTAGGTGTTTAGTGGACCAAACCGATATGCTAGAGTGACCTTTAGCAAATTCACGACACTTTTACCGTTTGTATATCACCGACAATCAAGCTTTGAATTGTTCGTTTGTTATTCACACAACTAAATATGCGGCCAACTAATATGCTTCTGATAATCTCCTCAAACGAACGTGCAGCCTTAAATATCGTACTCAGCAATGTAGTTATTTTCTGCAGCAAAATTTACAATCCGACAAACTCCGAACAGCACTCATGGCCGATAGTGATTATCATGACTGTGGCTTGTCTACAACGGGAAAGGAAATATGACTAGATAGAAGTTTCATTGATTCAGTGATTTTTTCGTGGAAGCATTTAGTTGCATACTTTATCCTAGGATGCGCTTTAGACGACTAGATGGTTGGCGGAATGTTTAACAAGCTCATGATGTAACGCAACGTTATTGTCTCACATTTGTGCCACCTTTTTACTTAATGCTTATCTCCCTGATGATTCAGAGTTAACGCAGTGAATGTTTACATTCCAGTAAACAATCCCATAAATTATAGAGAACTAAATATAAAAATTATCAAACAAGTTTGTCAAGACAATATTGAATAGCGATTTGTTGGAGATATCACGCCCCAATATATATTAGGATCAACAGATATGCCCCCTTTGAGCATATTACGGTGACGGGTTGATTACAACAATCAAAGGCGTCTCATCGACGTCCTGGTTCAATGGCGTTTGTGTACACTAGCGACTACTCAGCGGAGTCAGTGCCTCAGCATTATGCTCAGCGTGACTCGTAAATACGGACCCTGTTTTATTTACTTTAGTCAGCAGCATAGCAGAGGGTTGTGCAGTATTCTCATGGTGTCGCTATTACCACTCTTACCCTTAATAAATACTGCATACGACTTGGATGTTCGATTAAGGCATCAAGACCGCTAGGCTGCCTCACGGGCCTCATCAGCAAGGTCATGATGATGCCATGCGCTCAGACATGCGACTAAGGAGATTGACGCGTGTAAGTCTAACAGCGGCAAAATATATGAGTATTGGTATTAGCATTGGTGACGTCATGTCACGATAGAGTTGCAATCCAAGCTGTCATTTGTGTCATTGCAATTATAGTTCATTGTATTGGTTTTGCAATCAAACCGCTTTAGAAAACTGTACATTGCATCGGTGATCACAATTCATTCATCTCATAATATGTTTTCACACTGCCATTTCAATGCAGACACGCGATCCTTCTAAACTTCTTTTTATTATTGTTGGCAACTAAGTATCGTAAACTGTATCGCGAATTCAATTGATTGTCAATACTTGCCTGATAAACCATGCAATATGGCTTATTTGCTAGATGCAATCACAGAGAAATATACTTCCGCTTTTTAAAGATGATTCCGAGCAGGAGGATAGTAGTCATCGCATCATTCGAGTTAACTACTGTATAAATGTGATAGGTAATACAAGGATTTATTTTCACTCAACTACAAAAGGAATAGATCACTATTGCGCTGATATTGGGGATTAAAGATAGACAGGCACGGCACACGGAGAGACGTGAATTTAGCATAAATGCATGTGAGGGGATTGCAGCAACTACTATTACATATTTTGTAACGATCATGTTGCACCATTGGCAGCACAATGATTAAGGACAAAGAAATTTTGGTGCGGTTAACATTGTAACATGTGCATTTCAGAAGTAAACTCTTTGTATTTGTGGTATGGTCAATGTTTCATTCATATGCCACTACATACTTGCATGGTCCCACTCTGTGCTACTTTTAAATGTTCATCTCACCTTGTGCGAATCGCGTTGATCAAACCTGCACGGCAATCAAGAGCTTCCGAAAGGGATGCTGATATATATTGATCTATATATTGTGACCAGGGGATAGTTTATAGAGCCTCGCATTTTAAGTGTAATTTTTCCATTTTATGGTTACAGCACAATGCAACTTCGAATTGTCCATGCCTGCTACGATCAATGAGAAACCCATTACACACGATGGTGGCAAAGAAAATAACATTGCAATGAATAGAAAAAAGATGAAACGCAGGGTAGGCTTGGCGTTGATGACGGAGCTGATGCGGCTGCTGCTGCTGCTGCTGATGATGATGATGATGATGATTGCATCATTTGTCATGTTCACGTCGATAAATGCACTGTAAGGTACCATTTGCCCTCGAGATCTGTCCTAAACACAGTAGTGTATTTCGCAAATCTTTCAGGCAAAAATAATGAATGCAAGTGCGTCTTGATTGACAATTTTTTGAGACGTTAAAATTGCTTCGAAAGTAACTGGTGCTTCAATCTTTCTTGCTGATTTCAGTAATATATATATATATCTATATATATATGTATATAAATATATATATATATACATACATATATATATATATATATATATATATATATATATATAAATATATATGTGTATATATATAATTAAAAGTATATACATATCTATTTATATCTATATATAGGAATATATATTGATGTATAAATATATATATTAACTTTTATATACGTATGTAAACATATATTTATATCTATATATCAGTATATATATATATATATATATATATGTATATATATATATATATATATATATATATATATATATTATATATATATATATATATATATATATATATATATATATATATATATCTATATATATATATATAGATCTCTATATATATATATCTATATATATATATATATATATATATATATATATATATAGCCAACAAATAAAAGTACGTACAAGTACACCTGACTTACTACTGTATAACAACCATTACATTGTATTAAGCCCTGATTAAATCCAACCTTAGCACTCATATATCATGTTATATTCCGTAGAAGTTCTTTAACATTGACCCTGTTTTGGTGGTCTATCAAACATGATATATAGCCTCTTAACTGCACTACGGTATTTTGTATGATATTCAAGTGCTGCTTTTTTCGCAAACTTATTTTCTCTTTTATGATGTGAAACGCATATATCAAATTCATCTATAGTTGATTTGATCCCGTAGACTGCGGAAGGCTCTACATGTGTAAATTGTATCGATATATTTATTAAGAAAATGGATAATCTAATCAGGAATTAGCACACAGACCTTTATTTGCGATAACCCATGGCTTATAATTGTTATAGGACCGATTTATTTGGCATTTCCTCTGTTGTCAGTCTACCATTGTTTGGTTAGAGGCATCCAATAGGGATTTTCCCACTCTTGTTTCCAGCTCGGCAATACAAATACCAAAGCGTCCATTGTAAATGTCCTTATATATACGAGGGCTGTGATTAATCGAGGGATTTGCGCTTGCTAAATTTGTTGGATGCAACGGTTGATAACGACCGAATTCATTCTTTGGTGTGTTATTCACCCATGCAACTATTACAATATGAATCTTACATTTAAAGAACATCGTACGAAGGCTGTTGAAATCCACCAAATGAAGTCATTATCAAATAATATGTGCGTATTGAACTGATTAATCGGAATAATGGTATTATCAAGACTTGCAAATATCGAAAACGAGTCACGATATTAATGCCACTTTTGTTCCTCTGCAGTGTTTTCTTCAGCTTGCTATGGACATGAAGCTATCCACATTACTAGAAATTGGAACAGATGTGAGCGTCACAGAGCCATAGTTGCAAGCAAGTACCATGGGCTAAAGTAAGTATTGTTTACAAGATTCGTGTAATAATTGCTGATGGACCTTTTCTAACTGTATCAGAAAAGGGATGCTCTCTATAACGAGATAGACCCCATAGAGTACCCCAGAAGCACTACAATGCTGATCGGTCATAATGAGTTCAATAATCTGCTCGGTATGGGCGCAAAATAATTGTTAGATACTCGGTATGTTTGACGGTTAAAGATTTGTTTCCGACTACCGACCGAATTCTTTGTTGTTGCTGTTGTTGCTGTTGTTGTTGTTGTTTGTTTTTCCTGCCGGTCATCAACGATTTGAACCAAATATAAAACCATACTTTTTGTTTACATAAAAAACGGAAGTCACCATAATACTTCATATAATATTTGGAACATACACATTTATTGTTGTGAGTATAGTCATATAAGCAGTAGTCTGTCTTTTATCTCTTCTGGATAAGCATAATATGCTAATACATTTGGGGTGAGAGGCTCCTTATGCTCACATTATCGGATATGTCATCATAATATAACAATCACATATTGTCTTCAAACATATGTTATTTGCCGTGTACTGTAAAGCCCTTTATTGAATTAACCTTAGCACCAAGGCATAGTGTTATCCGCTTGAATAAGATAAGAATTCTACCAGAATCTGACAGAAAGATATTTGATAGTTGTGGATGCGTATCATGCTCTTTAATCACACCGACATATTGAGCATGATTATCAAGTTGAACCCTATATTGTTCATCGACCAATGAACGGATTGTCCTCACATTCATAGGGAGCAGTATTATTCTAATACTGTTCAGTGGGACGTTGTCATATTTTTAGTCGTATGACAAAGTGAAGTCATTGATGACTGTTTTGCAAGAGAAATATAAACTGCAGTACTTTGGTAGTCTAAGGGAATGTTACATTGCGGTACGCGATAAACAAATTCTTTTCAAAAAATATCCTTATGTTTTATATTTATCGGTTTTGTTAACTTTACGCCTAGTTACTAATGTTCTTTGTGCAACTAATAATACACGATAACATTGTAAAATAAGCGTTTTTCTATAACATTATATAGAATCATATATAATCATTAAACAGCTGTCATCGATCATATTAGTTATACATTGTATGGTCTGAAGTGATATTTAAACAAACTGGCTTTTGAATATGAATGACGTCATAATATTATCATTCTAAAGAGAGAGTGCAGGATCTACTATGCACCGCAAGGTATAGCCTTACCTATTGTGCGGTGGGCCAATAATAGTCACACATATCTGTGAAAAAAGAGCTAGTGCCATTCTAGGAAATCTATTGTAAATGAACGATAATAGCCAATATCATACTCTGACTAGTATGTCTTAAGCCTGCAATACCTAAATCCAGACGCTACTGTTGTGGATAAAATAATTAGTTTATGCAAGTATATTTCAAAACAGACTGTTATTAGCCGAGTATCAAAACTACAACGCAGTGCTAGTATTCCAATATATATTTGCAGTAAATTACGCCTACCATGTGGCAATCGTTAACGTTGATTGGGTGCATTCTTTACAATCCATAAACCTGAAATAGCACAACAAATCGATATTCACAAGGAAAGGTTGTCCCATTTGAAAAACCATTTCATTTATCCTACATGAAAGTAAGATATCAATACATCTCCAACATTATGTATAGGATTGCAACATTATCTCTCTAAGGACACCTTGTGCACTTGCGAGTCATATCATTGGGTACATCTCAAGTCATTTAACAGTATCTTTCATGGCGGATAGATTAGCGTTAGAACCGTATTTGTTGTTTATTTTCCATTTGCGCAACTTTCTTTTGCACCAGAATCACTAAGAACTGCTTATGCGAATGCATAAAACGAAGCAAACCCAATCAAAATTGAACCCAGTTAACAAATAACGCGATGACAGCAGATTCATTAGTCTCGAATTCCACAAGAAGTAGTGCACAACAATATATTCCTCAAATAAGACATGGTATCACACAGATGCAAACAGGGGTGTAATGCGTATGAAACCAAGTGATTACGAGGTTGATTAACATAACACGTCGTTAAGGCATCGCGTGTCTTTCATATGAAACCTTACATAGTAAATACCATTTTATGTAAATGTAGTTACATGAAGTGGCGTTTCTACATGTTGGAATTGCCAGTCCAAAAAAGATCCTGCTAGGCGATGGGGAAAAAGGTAGCCAGTGCAAACGAGAACAGCGATGCCCGCATATTCAGATATTCCTTATCTTATTTCACACCGGTGTAATTATCGTTCTTAGCCCAATTAAAAGGCTGAATTATAAGGTTAATGTTTAAGAAGTGGTATTGCACTCGGTTTAGCCGCGTTATGTACGATACGCCGTGGCAACCCTTCATGCACAAACCTTTACATCAGTTCCTTGCAACGATGCAAATGGCGAATGGCGGAATGTCTTGTTTCTCTCTCTCTCTCTCCCCCTCTCTCTCTCTCTCTCTCTCTCTCTCTCTCTCTCTCTCTCTCTCTCTCTCTCTTTCTCTCTCTCTTTCTCTCTCTCTCTCTCTCCCTCTCTCCCCCTCTCTCTCTCGGATAAACAGGTTAAACGCTAATTGCCGTATAAATGGTTGGTAAGGTGTTGATTGCTTGATTTAGAACTGATGGAATGGTGGTTTAAAAAAAATTCAAAGTAACAGGATTTCCGGACCATTCATTGGATATTTTCGGCAAGCACTGCGTGTTATATCACAATAAGTGCTTACAAATAGTCATGATGATCAGGCACTTCATTTGATTTAGTATATATGTGGAAATGCTTCCATATCGAGTATGTGCTAAAGTTCGGTTCTTATATATACATTTTAAAACTACAGAAACCAACATGCAATGAGTATACTCTGATGCTATAAGTGTAAATTCATTTTTCTTTAATCTTGTTTCGCATCGTTCTTATTGCTGTTGATGTTAGACGACATTAACATTAAAGTTACAGAGTAACAATATATAACTCCACTCATGGTTCCTGAAGATCGTTCCTCTTTTTTATACAATGTGAAAGTGACATTCAAACTATAGTTTATGGAGTTTATGTTCTCGGGCGAATGTAGCAAACTTCACTCACTGCATTATTTAGAACAACTGTCTTTCTACCAAATTACTTGTATGCTAATATTCGTGTCTAAGGTTACTCAGGATAAACCCTTACTCAAGACTGAAACCTCACGCTTATGTTAGATAGAACAAAGCAACGTAAAGTAGTTTATTTAAATCCACACTATGCTCTCTTTTAATCTTGATATTATAGTTGTATGATTCAATAACCGCGAATGCAAGGTCGGTGGAGGAATCGAAGAAAATATTGACGTAGACATTGACGTTTAAAAATCACCGTAACTTCCAAGATGTGGGATAGACGTAGAGCAGCAGCATCTTAAGGCATTGAGCAAATCGGCTATAATAAGCGTGTTACGGGATGACATATTGATCTATGAGTGTATCCACTGCAGTCAAAAGAGTTTTACCCCCATGATCGCTTGATCCGGTTCAACGGTTAAACTCATTGACCTGTGAATGATTCCTTGGCATACTAAGGCACAACGTGAACTTTGGACTTATCTATAGAAAATGCTGATTTGTATGTTTTTCACTATACGCACGAATGTAAAATTGATTGGCAGGAAATCGTGGATCACTCTTCGTATCCAAAAGGGGTCAAATCGGCCCAGTCGGCAATCCTCATGCATTTATTCCCACGCTTATAAAACAAACAGTCGCCATAGGTATTAAGATGGCAACCAAATATTCTCGACACAATCACTAGACATGCGACCACTGACAATATTGTACCGATGTGACAAAAACCAAAATGGCAGGAAAAATGAGGAATATCAAACCTGTCATTTGGACTAGAAGTGCTTTTTTCAAGAGTGTTCGAACCTGATCGCGCGAAGTACGAATACACAACTTCATTGCTTGTAACAGGTTTATAGACCCCATCACATTAAAGCGTAGATGCAACAATGCATTGGTTCATACCTTAAATAACTTTATAACAAGTAACAGAGATAATTAATTGACAAACGTAAAGATATTTGAAAGCTATAGGGGTGGCCTCTGCTATGCATATTACAGTATGCCTTTTTTCGCAACATTTTGCAGCGTTTTGTTCAACCAGACCTGACTGTCAAATCTTTTTTGAAGGTAAACTTATGTACATCCAGTTATGTCATGGCATTCACTAATATTAGTTGTTATGGTATAGAGCAAAGTTATACCCAATCGTGGGTTATGATGCAATTACGTTTCTTGAATAACAAGCTTGCTTACTGGCAGAAACCTACACAATGGATTAGAATTATTCGATGACATATCATACCATGATATTCGACCAAATCGTGCCACATTGCTGTGATCCGATGCTGCGTTTCGTGAGCTGCTTACTTGATAAATATTAGTTAATCGAACTATGTCTTTGTCTTTGTTTTCCCTCGCTCCTGATGAATAATTTATAGCCAGTATTGTAGCAGAGTGTAGTATCGTTCGATTCATAAGCTATCGCTAAATAATGCTGGATCATATCGTATTCGGTTGTAATATGTGCATTGCAATGAATTGGCTCGGGAAGCAATGAGTTTCTCTATCACAACACAGAGGTGTTTTGAGTTTTTCCAAAACCAATCAGCGGTAAATAATTAAAATACGATGATATTATACTAAGTTGTGGTATTTGCCCAGCGTCGCATACATATAGACAAGCAGATGTACTAGTGCATGTGGTATATATCAAAACCGAAAATGGATCCTATCAAGCCATGAATTTAAACCATCAATATTGTCGATCTAGCTTAGAGTAATGTTATTACCGTCAATCAAACAGCACATCCAAAGTGACAGGCTTACCAGACTGGCGAGCGGAATAACCCTTACATATCTTAACCAAAGTGAGTGTAGCTGCGCTTGTCTTAGCTATTAACTCTTTAATGGAACCGCCTGATGATAAAGGGAATAACGATTATAATTATCGTTGTATTTCACCGAAGTCGAGGCTTCGTAGATTAAAGAGATAAATCCCGTCGCAAAGAGGTGAGATTGTTGCAAAGTTATGCGCAGCAAATAGTTGGCGGGTCCTCTTATTCGGACGCGTGTGGACCCTCTAAGCGTAGCTGTAAGCTCTTTGATGATATTGTTAGAAATAGGATTGGCACACTTCGTGCGTTATGATTTGCCGTTCTAAAGACTTTTAGGACATGCACCTCGATAACACTTCATGCAAGGCGAATATTCAGATAAAATAGTCTCTCGCATCTAGTCGAAGTTCTATTACACAATTAACCAGTCATATAAGTCACAACCAGCTTACTAGAAACCAACTCAATATGTTTTTATTCAGGCGCAAGGAATTTGAGTAAGGTTTTGAAACGAAATCAGTTGTCTTTGTCAAAGCGTTCAAAAATATACGCCTATTTGTTATCATGCCATTCTTTATTGTCGGAAAGGCAGTATATCCACTTGCTGGCTTAAATGAATAAAGCTTCATAATGTTCTATTTATTCGTTGAATTACTTGGACGCACAGTTTTCTATTCATGCCAAAGTACACAATGCGCCAATCCATGGCGATCAAGACGGCATTATGTTTCTGGTGAAAGTCAGCCAACGACGTCGCTGCAACCGAAGGAAAACACTTCATGCCAGGATGTTCAACCACTAAAATATTCTTATGTAAACTGACGAAGTGTTGGTAGCATTATATATTACCTGGATTGTGTACATTCACATGCTGAATAATTTCAATCAATATGTTAAGAGTTGAAGAAAACATCTTCGAGTTGCAAAGCTGATAATTATTGGGATACGCCCTCAGGTTGTTATATTGCTCCTGTTCCGTGTTCCGCCAGCTGTGAACGATATCCATCCATTATTCCACGCGCTGGGTCTTGTGCCAAATACAAAACGCTTATCATCCAATTAAGTGTATATGATGATTGCTTTTTATCCAACAGACTGTTAGAGTATGTATATTTTTATATGCATGTATATATATGCATGTATATATATATATATATATATATATATATATATATATATATATATATATGCATTTACATATTCATATAGTATATATATATTTATATATATACATATATACATATATTCGTACATATATATACATGCATATATATATTCATATATATGTATATATATATATAAATATTAATATATATATATATATTTTATATATATATATCTATATCTATAGAGAGATAATATATATAAATATATATAAATAGATGAATATTAATAGGAGAAGAGAGATATCCCTCTCTATCTATATAGACAGAGATACATATATCTCTAGATCTAATCCCTCTAGAAATATATCTCTATATATCTCTCTGATATATCTCTCTATACATATGCCTATTCCTATAGAGATGTCTATATCTCTCTCTCTATCTCTCTCTATCTCTCTCTATATCTCTCTCTCTATATATAGATCTCTCTCTCCTCTCTCTCTATCTCTATATCTCTCTCTATCTCTATCTCTCTCTCTATATATATCTCTCTATATATATATATATATATATATATATATATATATATATATATACATAGGCCGATTGCGGGTCAGTTCGCCCCCTGGTCAGCTTGCCCCCGGGTCAGTTCAAAAGGGTTTGCTGACGTCCAGGTACGAGGGTGTGCCTTCTAGTTGGCCCAGGCGGTATGGAGGGAGGTCCAGGATGTTGGCCTTCGTACGGCATACACTGAGGACCCTGCTGTTTGCAAGATGATAAGCCGTCTCCTCTCTCTCCCCTTCCTTCCAGCGGAACACATTGAGCCTGCGTTCAAGAAACGTCAAGACCGGACCATTAACGACAGACTGCAGGAGCTCCTCGTCTACGTTTCGACCACCTGGCTCACATCAACTTCCTGGGACATCGCCAGTTGGAGTGTATTTCGACGTTCCATCAGGATCAATTCTAACATATGCTACTGCCATAAATAAAATATACCACACATTCTTCTGGTGCTCAGTTTCTATATCTGTACCCGTTTTATTCAAGGGGCATATCGTCCTGAGACGACGGATCGGCCAAATGCCCTGGCAGCCGAGTCCAAACGCCCTTACAGCACTCTATCCGGGGACGATGAACGGTAGACATAATGCTTTAAATTTATTTCATATCAAGATAATAAATTCATTAATACTTATCCTTTATTAAATGAAATATGTAGCATTCAATATACTCCTTTCTGTACAACATGGGCGTAGCATTGCGGGGGCGAACTGACCCGGGGGCGAACTGTCCCAGCGAGGGCGAACTGACCCGGGGGCGAACCGTCCCGGGGCAAACTGCCCCGATACCCATATGCTGATCAGATGAGAACAGCACATAAGAACCTTCGTGAACAAGTTGATACCTAAATGCCTCTTTGTAAATATATTCAGTTAACATGGTAACGAGCATGTCAAGTATTTTGCCTGAGTTAATATTTGTTTAGCCAAATTCTTGTTTCCAAAACTGTTCGTTTGTTTGTTCACAACGTCAGTCTGACCGCTTCTGTTCCCTCTTGTTTCGCGTCGTACCGTTCAACGGTTGATATTTATTCGTCATTAATTAAAAATACTGGCAACGATATTGTCAGTTTGCTAGCATAGTCTCAAGTAACTTACAAGGAAAGTTAGATACTTTACTACCGCTTGCCGAATTACATTTTACAAACGACGACTTTATGTAGGGAATAATATTCAATAATCCTATGATTGGATACCTTTTCTGATAACATTGTATAACCATAAGCAGCACATTTATCTGCCGACAGTTTTTAAAATGATCATATACTATTGGTTAAGTGCAGCCGTGCAACTGGTACGTCGCAAATGGCCGAGAACTAACAGTCCCTGTGCAAAGTGGTCGTGTAAACACAAAGAAAAGAATGACCACATTTCTTTTCAGGCCGAGATTGGCATTGTTGCCAAACCCAGTTGTTAAACACAGGCCTCAGTCTCTAGAGAGCGCTTGAAGTCTAGTATCGTAATCGGGTGTTGAGAAGTACGACCATGCGAAATGATACATGTGGTGACCAGTTGGTTCTCAAAGTATCCAGCTACACATTTATGCTCGTCTCAGCAATTAAATTCACCGTGTTCTTATTTCCTAATTCTATAGCGAGTCAGCTCGGATGTGTATTGATAATATAACGCTGGCATAATACGATAGAGTGACAAATCCTTTGCTGAGAACGGTTTAACATTAATCATATACAATGTGGGTTTGGTCGAAAAGAAAATATAACGGCGACACATATATGCTCTAACGTTTACATAAATGATTGCCATTCGAAGCATTACACTTCAACAAAAGTCGCGCGTCGACGTCACATACTCGCAAATCTATTGATACTCGAGGTTCATTCACGGTCTTCCTCTTCAATAATTTACCACGTCCCCAAGACATAGATTGAAAAATAAACAACCGCAGAATCTACAAGAGTTTTTGTACTTCAATTCTACTTTTGTGTAGCCGCATATCTTAGATTCGTTCATGGCAATCGCCGCCGTGTATTATATGGGGCAGCATTCAACCTCGAATATAAGCCCCATAGACTTCATTTGGTTGTTTGTTTACCCAGCAAATCTCTATACATGTAGGTGCATATTTATGAAGATGGGTAAAGCTATAGCAAATGTGTGGTATTATTTCTTTTTTTACGTTCATATTGATAGGCTATGTCGATCGGATTTTCGACTGCTTCATAACCTTCCATTTCTGCGATGTTTGATCTCTATAACCAAATTATGACCATTGTACTATTTTATCCGTGGCTACAAGCTACTACTTAACAACTATGAGGCTCATGCCTTTATCATCCCTGTCATGACGGTGCTTACAATTTACAATATTTCTTACACGAATAACGAAGCTTAATCGACCACACCAGTTTCCCAATCATTGGTAAACCTTTTTTTTCTGTACATTAAATCGAAGGCATCATTTAACGTAATAAGTGAATATCATTTAAATCTTCCGCCTATTTTGGTCATATACCTGCAGATATCATCTTAAAAACTTGCAACTGGTATTCGGACCCTTGAGCTGATGACAATTGTTTAAAGCTAACACTTGATAGGACCAGCCACCTGTGCAACAGAAGGAGAGAAATACAGGAAAATGCGGTCCATTTGATTACAACTTTTTAACTCTGTAATGGACTAAAAGGAAGCCAAATTACCACAAGCGCCATAAAAGAGCTTGCAGAGAAACACGGACAAAGATTGGCTCACACATAATATAGATAACACATTGAAATCGAACACAATATTGTAGCATCTATTGCATGATTGGTTATTTGTTGTGTGCACCATCTGTGGGTTGTAAGATGACAGCATTGCTATATATGTGTTATCATCAAACAAGGTGATGTGTTTAAACCATCTTTTTATATTCGATATAATTTGTTGCCTCTGCATACGTTGCAGCAATTAATCGATCTGTTATCAATTGGTCCATACAGCTAATTTCCGACAATGCAGGTCAACCATTCGCCAAATCGATCTTGTAATGTTGACAACGCCAATACGTGAAATATTATAGTCTGTCATACAAGCATGGAGAAGACTAGAGAAGGACTGATAGAGCACTTTTTAAAGGTGCTTGGCTACCGTGTAATTCTTGTCTCTATAAAAATGCAAATTAAACCTAAGGCCATCCCAGGGTTCTTATAGCAATCGAGTAAACTATCTATTTCAATCTTATCTTTTCAAAATGCATTGGCAAAACCACTGACGTTTTGTCTGGCCACAATACAGATACCGCTTCCAGTGAAGCTAGATATTCATCCGTGTCTATAGTTGTCACTTTACATGTCATAGAATACCTATCTGTTTGACTCCTGATAGTGCTATCGGATGAGAAATATTTCCTATTATCAGTGGTATGGTCTCCAGAGGAGCTCATTTATATTCAACAATAAGAAATAAAAGTAGCTTTCGATTGGGATAAGGTTTGTCATGGTGAAAGTGCTATCATTTCAATAATTTTTTGTGGTTAAGCAAGCTAAGTAGAATTTGTGCTCTGATGTGAATAATATTCATGCAACAATCAACATTACGTGTGAGTTCGCCGAATTAAGCATCTCTGTTCATACTGAGACAGTTATAACTATTATCATTAGGAATGAAATAATAAAACACTCATTCAAGCAAGAAATTGACATTTTCATAAGTTAAACGATGTTTCCGTCGTAAACAATTCAGCTTTAGGTCGGCCGCGCCAGATAAGCTACTAGGCTGTAGTTAATTAATAAAAATACTTCCCACATAAATTTTTCCATGGAGGTATTATATGTATTTTGTATATACCTTCATAAAATTTAATACATGATTTCGATTCTTATGTAATCCTACTAAAATGTTGAATTACGAACAGTGCTGCCGGTCAGTGACTTAATAGTTGTGTGCCGTTGTTAACCCATGTTTATCAGTTTGGATTCATAGCTTTGTGGTAGTTCATAGCTTTGTTATATTTGTAATTACTATACAATGATTGGTCAATTAATTGTACATATAATGTAGGATCCCCTATTGAGCAAGAGAGTCAAACTTGGTACTTCACCCACGGGTGGCACAGGCCAAATGGATACCTAATCCGAGATTCAAGACTATTATTAATGTTATTAGCAAATTTCTGCCGGAATCGAAGTTTTTATGAAATATATCGATAAGTTATGCATCATACTCGTTTTGAATACCCCCCTCATGCATAAAAATACTGCATTGTCCTACCTTTTATCCTGAATAGTAATGGTGGCTTCACACTTGATTGCTATGGCCATGTGCTAATATCTGTTTGCGATTATGAGCATCTGTTACGATGCGAAGATTTTAGAAAGGTGCATTAGTGTTGTAAATGATTTAATTACATTGTAATGATTAGTCTCTTCCCGAGCCCGCAGATATGCTTTTATCTGTTAATGATAATGAGGGAATTGTGATAATGAAAGTGTGCTTGGAGATGCGACGGAGCGGTGTTCTTACGGCTGTACATGATTGTGAGGAAAAACGAAATAACTGAAGTCTATTTAAATGTCGTGGTGATCCCTACGACAGAGTATAGAGAGCTTGTAACTGTTGCGAATAATGTTAAGTTAGCAAACCGAAAATTACAAAAAGATACGGTATCTGAAAACATATAACATTAAAGATATCTAATGGTTCAACGTGCGTAACGCATGGCGGGTTGTGAAGAAATTTGGTTCATCTCTGGAGTATATCATCACAGGGAAAAAACGACGTGACACATGGGGAGTTGGTAGGAAGTTGAGTATGTTATCACTGGAAAAGGACGACGTGACACGTGGTGAGTTGGGAGTACGTTTAGTACATCATCACTGGGAATACGTGCTGTACGCATATTCAGTTTGTGAAAATATTGGCATCACCAATGGAGTGCATGGATGTAATCCCTGTGGCTGAATAAAATTATTATTGAAGACCTAACTGTTAAATGAACTTCACTATGATACGAATATGACAATAGAAAGGTCGTGGGTACCATAAATACCAGCCACAAGTACATTAGCAAACTGAAGAAATACCCGCGGTGGCCAATAGATCAGCTGCATCAATATTAATTTATTTTGTGTTCCTGGTCTATATTATTGTACGTTAAGCATTGCTTTAAACTATTATATCAAACAGGCCCAAACAGGTCTATACTGGACAAGAGCGTAGCTGGATAAGGGAGTTCAACCCAATGTGCGTAATGAGGAAGAGAGGTCCACGCAATGCAAAGGGACCTTTTCTCTGAAGCATTGAAGTCATTTTAATGACTTTATCGACAAGAAACTTCGGGTGTCACAAGGATTATACTCATATCCCTATTTATTACACAAAGCAAGCAAACGAGAGCACCTCAGAGTATTTTCACAGGGACCATTAGTAGCTATACATTGCTGCAATGTTTCATTTACAAAATTCAATATGATTTATACTTTCCCTGCTATATTAAAAAGTAGTTATTATTGTTTAAGTTTCTATGTAATAATAACAATGCATAGGACTTAATAACTCTAACACAACAATTCTTTATGGTATCTTATCGTAAGTCACATATTACTACTACTAAAGATTGTTTATATTATTACAGTTAAGACTGTTGCGAGAATTTATATTTGTGTGTGTAGAAAACAGATGGCTCGGAAAATAGGCAATACTGAAATCTATTAGTAAGGCTGGTTTCTCCTTCCATATATCTAGTCTTGACTGACTGCTTAGTTCTTATTGTGTCGTTCTTACATCTTACATTGAATACCCATTATAAACTTCACACAATCTGACCATGACGTACATTTCAAATATATGTGACAGATGACATGATACTTAGATGACATATGATTATATATGACATGACGTTACGCGTAACACGTAGCCTACGCTGTCTAACCTGCGGGTTAAATCAAGTGTGTTTGGAGCGTCATGGCATGAACAACATCAATGTATTTTTTCAGGGATAATAATTAAGATCAAGTGACATAAATGAAAAACACTGGTCTTTTTAGAAAAACCATCTGATTGAACTTGTGGCGAACTTGAGAGATAGTCTCCCACTCCCCAAACTTCAAGTCCTGGCTGCGGGCCTGAATGACAGTGCGATTTCTCACTTTGTTCGGGTGCTGTAGTGGTAGGTGGCGCAACCGGTGAGATGTCGTACTGGCTAGAAGCCGTAGAGGTCGAGGTGCCGTATCGATCGGCTGCCATAAAACAATGTCTAAAGTTTGCATTACTGAGGTAAGGATACCTCCATCAAAAGTTACACCATGAGTGAATTTCTTGCTCTCTTCAGCGGATATGTTCTAAAAGCTAGGTTATTATTTGTCTGATGTACCATTTAGCAATGAAGCTGCCCTTTTCGCAAGAAGGACAAGTCATATTACAATGGACTCCATTGTCTCCGACAATTGTTTAGTTGCATGGACAACAACACTCTTGATAGCTATTGATTTATCAAAGTACAGTATTTCCTTCAGCATTATCTGCGGTTGTCATCATTTGCATAGTCTTAAACCAACAAGCATTGTAGTGCAACTATGACTTTCGGACTGATGTGTAATATCGAAATATTCTTTTGCATAATCAGGAAATGCAAAGTATAATAGGTATATATATATATATCCGTTGATTATGTCATTAACGACTGATATTAAGGGAGCTAACTGTCATAACCCGTCTCTGCCCATAAATGCTGTACAAGTATTGTAAAACAAAATTTGATAGAGATGTGAATCGTCAGTTTGAGAAATTATGTATATGATCTCAGTGTCAATACAAGTGAGTATGATAGATCAATCGCTGACAAATCATAGTCATTCTGGAAGGATTTGATGAAGGTGCCTCTTAAGCAGCTGGGTATAGTTGGAGTAATTCTATAGAAACAAGTAGCAGTTACATCATCCGTTATCACTAAATCAATCAAACTGCCGTTAATCGATGCAAACTCTCAGCAGCATAATCAACGGGGTTAAAAACTGCATCGGTTAAAAACTCTATGGCAAAATTTTACGAAGACCTAAGTGATACGTATTGAGTGCCACAATCATTTCTCAACCCCTTCTGACATTTCGAGGTTAGCAAATACAGCCACCGCATTGCACACTTGAGGTTAAATGCCGATTAAGAGACTACACTGGGACGGCAGAGAAAAACCCTAACATGTCTAAGAAGGCATATCGAATGCACTATATTACATTAAGATATTGTGTTGCAATAGATATATCAGAATAGACGAGGCAGTTCAATCAATACTAAATGCAGGCGACCGAAAATGAAACACACTTGACGTAACCATTGAAAATGGATTAACGATAAGGCGATGCAGGATAGTGGTAAATATATATATAAATGTACATAAATATATATATAAATATATATATATATAAACATATATATATATAAATATATATATATATATATATATATAATCATATATATATATATTTATATATATATATGTATGCAAATATATATGTATATAAATATATATACATACTTACATATATATATGCACATATGTATATATTCATATATATCTGTATACGCATATATTTATACGTACATATATATATACATATATATATGTTGACATGTATATATATACCTATATTTATATGTATA
Organism: Urechis unicinctus; assembly: GCA_034190875.2. Classification (NCBI taxonomy): domain Eukaryota; kingdom Metazoa; phylum Annelida; class Polychaeta; order Xenopneusta; family Urechidae; genus Urechis; species Urechis unicinctus. Next base: position 39,576,440 of record CM067350.1, on the reverse strand, counting down.
TATACGTATATATACATGCATTCACACACTTATAAATATATATGCATATACATATATATACATATTCAAACGAATATATATATGTGTATGTATATGTGTATATATTTACATATACATCTATACATATAAAGTTAAATATATATTTATATTAATGTAAAAATCTATTTCACAATCCATAAGTATATTTACTTAAATACATATAATATATATGACTATAAATATATTGATACATAGAGTATGCATATATAAATATGTATATATGCAAACGTATAAGCACAAACGGATATGTTAAACATATATATATATATATATATATATATATATATATATATATATATATATATATATATATATATATATATACATATATTCATTTCTATATGTATACGCAGGTATTAACATTCACATATATATACATGCAAACACATATACATGTATATACGATATATATATATATATATATATATATATATATATATATATATATATATATTTATATATGTATATTTATATATGTGTATATATATATACACATATATATATATCTGTATATATGTATTTCTATATGTATATATGTGTATATATTTATATACATATATATATATTTATATAAATATATATTTATATACATATAAATATGTATATATTTATCTATATACAGATTTATATATACATATATATATTTCTATATGTGTATATATATATTTCTGTATGCGTATATATTTATTTCTATATGTATATATATATATATTTCTATATGTATATATATATAAATATATATGTTATATATATATATATATATATATATATATATATATATATATATATATATATATATTATATTTATATTGCCTGCATTCGAGTGCTTAGTTTCTATTACTGTCGCGTTCCAGTGCGATGTTTTGTATGAGCGCTTTGCTGTTAAGTGAGTGTGACATTTTGCATAGATACTCTCATTATGTCATTAGTTTATTCCAAACAAAGCAGGATTATTCTCTTTTAGTTATTGATGTTGTTATTGAAGAACATTTTACGCAGTGTGGGTAACCCCCAATGGGCAACTTTATATATGAACACCGCTTTCGGCAATGACTATCTCTTGCTTCTATTTGTTTCGTTGCAATTAAAGTACTGTAAGTATTGACGCTGGTATGGCATGTTCAAATTTGTGCTCTGATATGAATGATATGCATTCGTCCCGTTGAGAAGGTTTTATCAAGATGCATCAGGATCCATCATTATTTCCCTCAAATAGTCATGCGTATGTCATGACAGACTCTGATAGAAATGGGCTGAATTCTACATATTTCTGCGGTCATTATTGTTTAATATGTCAAATGAGAGTAATGCCCTGTGGAAACCTTCCGCAAAATGATGCTACAGATGGCATCAACTATTGATTCAACTGCTGCCGTCATTATCGTTCGATATTTCATGGGAATAAACCGATTTAACCTGCTGTGGGTAATGCTTTGTGCAAAGTTTTCGGTGTTCTGGGTTTAAATACCAATGCATCTTCTTCGACATTAAACAATAACCTTTATCCTTATAAGTATCCCTATTACGTACAATTTAATTAGCTGCAGGCGTTACAAAATAATCATTCCGATTAAGTAACATTGGATCAAGAAAGTGAAATCTATGTGATTCGGGTATGTGATTGACCTTTTCTACCCGAATAATTAATCGGTCCCTCGCATAGCGACCACAGTCAGTCAGCTAGAAAGATACCCTTTAGAGGCTACCACAGAAGCACTATAATGATGATCAATCAGCCATCTGGAATCACACTATTGCAAATACTCGGTAAGTTTGGCTCTATAAAACTTAGTTTATCGTCTGCTAGCATTACACATAAGCTGTCAACGACTAACACTTTAATTGTTTTAGATACCTTTGATTAAGCATCTCCTTTCGTTCAGTGTATTTATAAAATTAAACCAAGTTATGAACTCTACTATTCTATTACTATTCATATTCACAAACTTTTATTGGAGTTGTCTTGTCAAACTCCAAAACATACATACGTAATATTGTCTGCTGCTACAAGCTGATTGAAGTAAACTATACAAGTAACTTCTGGAACTCTATACCATCACGTCTAGGTAAATGACTGATGACTAACGAATCAAATCTGGAGGCTTTATCGCTGAGATCAAGATATTTATATGAAAAGTTACACTGTGAATAAAAAATGCGTTCTCTTCAATGGATATATGCCAAAAGCTAGACTTTGATGTATCTGAGGCATCATATGGCAAGGACGCTGCCCTTTATGCGAGATAAAGAGGTCACACTATATTGGACCTTATTCCCTCCCACGATTGTTTTGTTGGATTGACAGCAACACAGCCAGTGAAATAGGCAGCGTTGTAATAGTTATTGATCTATCAGAGTATGTCATCATTTGTCATAGTCATCATCCAACAAGCAAGCCTTGTATTGCAACGGTGACTCTCAGACTGAGTAATATCGAAATATATATTTACAGAATCAGGCAATGCATAGTGTAATAAGCGACTAATTTTCCTTTGATTATTACAGATTTTCAACTTGATAAGGGGCTACGATTCTGCCTCCTGATTATGCGGCTTGATTGACGAGAATCAGATGATAATAAGCCGGTGAACAACGTTCAAGGTCTGTTTTACATGTGCTCTACAGCAAGTCTATCCGCTCAAGGCTTTTACGAGTTAAGAATGAAAAAAGAAACCAACACTGGCTTGCTCTATATTCACAACTGATACAATCATAAAAGTTATACTTCATATCACCACGTAATTAAGCATTAGCACTGTTACCAAAGGATCTAACTGACATCACCTCTCTCTGCACACATGAAGGTATTTGATTGATTGCAAGTCACATATCGCATAGTTATGCTGCAGTAAAGTCATTTATAAATACCGAGGCGGTGAGACAATCAATTCAGAATACACCACATAAGTAGGAAAAATATCTAGGCTCGACGGAAATATGTAGTAATACGAAATTTTGAAAATGGCAGTCTTCTTGATTAAACTGACATCACCTCTCTCTCTGCACACACATTTTCTATAATAGTTGTAACACAAACTTTGTGAGCCGCCGGTTATAGGAAATAGGTATCAATATTAAAAGAAGTGAGCATGACCAACAAGTGATCGACAAAACATTATCCAGCAGAAACTATGTGACATTGAAGCCTGTTAAGTCACCGGGTAATGCAAAGCAAATAGCAGTAATCCAACCCGCTGTCCCTAATCAATCATACCCCGGCTAGTCAGTGCAAACATCCGAGGGGATCAGCTGCATCGCTTACAAATTCTACGGCATCACTTTACAAAGCCTGCAGTGATACGTATTGAGTGACACGATCATTTTCCTACCCATTCGAACATAACGAGGCCGGCAAATATACCGACCGCGTTGCACACTTGAGGTTAAATGCCAATTAATGGATTACTCAGGGATGAGAGGAATAAACACGCAGCTCGATTGCGAATATTGATTCATTGCTATGTTTTAGGACAGCATATCGAACAGAAAATTGTTCATTGCACTAAGCTACCATGCTAAAACACAGATATATATGCATAAACATATATATGTATATACATAAATATATATATGAATATATATAGATTCATATACATACTTTTGCATAATATATGCACATATATATATATATTATCGACATATACACACATATATACATATATATATGTACATATATAAATATATATATAAATATATATATACATATATATATATATATATATATATGCATATATATATGTATATATATGTATATATTTTTATATATGTTCTTATA
>CM067350.1:39539656-39572526 GCA_034190875.2 Urechis unicinctus | reverse complement strand
TCTCGGTAGCCTAATATATGTTTGAATTACGATATGGAGTTTGATTAATTGAATTCGTCTTCCCTTGAGCACGTTTGTGGCTTTGTTATTCATCAAAACATCGACACAAATGCTTGCTCTGTTAGATCAACAGTATGTCTTCTTCCTGATCTGAGGGGACGTAGTAGTGTTTATAAACACATTGATCCCCAGAACGTGGATATGTTACATTAAACACTGATAGATGATGCTGGATCGCACAGGCTAAATGATTGACTCCAGCGAAAGATCAGACGATTGTTGGCGTGATTAGCGCGAGCGACGGTTGTTGTTTACATTTTTGTAAGAAACAGGTCACGTGAACTGCATTCTAGCACATTTAGGAAAATTTGCTGCTCAATTAGGTGTCCGCTGACAGACAATTTGTACTAACTGTTCGTGTAGATTGCTCATGTATAAATATTACCAGCACTATATAAGCCCACACGCAGAAGAATATCGCACGAAACAAATCCATTATAGCATACGTAGGAGGGGTAACGTGTTAAGGTACACAGCAAAAAAACCATACATTAGGTGGTAACTGAACCCGCCAGAAATCAGAACCTCACCAGTATGCCATTTATTGAACCACGCACGTAATGGAGCCGCTGGAACAAAGACAGCTTACTGCGGTGAGATTGCCCGATTTTTCTACAGACCACCATAAAACGTGCCCTGGCTACCCTGGTCAGAGACAAATGGAATCCATACACAAGTCGATTGAAGGAAATTGCTCGATAATTGAGAGGATTGCACAATGTAAGGCCCTCATGAATACAACAATGTCGTCGCAATCGGGCTCGACCGAGAGTTTGCACAAGATCACGAACATTATTCTTGCACAGAAGTCACTCCCTGGGGCATTTATTAGTTCCGCTTCGGCAAAGCCTGACCCCGATAGAATGATATTGAATGCTGTTAAAGTTGCGATAAAGATAGATTAAGCCTTTATCCATATTTAAAGTTAAGCCCTAGTAACACTTATATTCCATGCACCCCGATCGACTTCAATCTTCTACGGAAAGGGCATTGTTTATGGACGACAGGGATGTTATTGTAAACGTAACAAGTTCCCTGTACTCTAAAATGTCCTAGCCATTTGCACATGTCCCTTGTATAATTAACTTAAGTCAAGGAGACTTCCTAAGTAATGATATATTGTGAAGGCAAAGTAGGGCATTGCTGGTCAAAGGGGAAGGGTGGCATCAGCGTTTCTGTTCATAATAATGCATACCAAGCCTAGCTTTTATCAAAGAACGAGTAATTGTAGCTATATATCTAAGCTAGGTTGACAACGCAGACATTCATTGTTGTGTTGAGTAGTCAAAGAAAAGCAGGGGTGTTATCGATGACTCACTTCAAAATCCTCGCTGTCATACGACATATCATACGCTGACTCCCTATGGTATGAGATGGTATCAACTCCTTCACTCATTAAAGAAGCTGGACTTGTGCGCAAGCTGGGTTTTGGCAAGTCAAGAGCTATGCAATAAATTATTCCTCGTAAAACGCTGCCGAGCACCGCACAATCACGTTAGTTGGTTTATGGTAGTCTATAAGTTGTCATTAATATCTACCTTTGTCACGTCATAATATTTCGCGCGCCGAGCATGTGTCCAGGTCTGTACATACAAGATTTATTGACCATCGGCAACAATTGAATTGCTACTTGATGGGTCGAAACGCTATCCACATTAACGGCACATGCCGGGAGCTAAGCTACTGCCGGGGATACTCTCACGTTCACTAGTCCATGCGACAGTTACTGTATAACCAGCGTAAGGTTGGCGGTTTATTGATAATAATGCAGCCATATGAACGATAACGTAAGCCCATGATCAGTAAGGGGATTATATATTCACATGCGGCCGTTCGACGACTGATACATTATTTCCATGGGCGGTGCGCTTAAAGGTAGTGTATGGCTGTGGCTCGAACATCGAATATTGAATACGATATGAAGCTTTCCTTTTTTCTTCTTTGCAACCCTTGAGAATCCAATAACATGAACGCGACATGCGTGCGGACAACATTTACATCCCCAGTTATTGATAGAAATTGTATGTCATTTTCCAGTTATATTGGCGGCAAACCAACTATCGTTATCATGATACGACGGTGCTGAAGAAGTGAACACTAGTTTGATATATGTCGCAATGATTACATCGACTTGTTAAACAGTCACGCCCATAGATTCAGTCAATGCCAGGTTGTTTTTCTAACGTTCAACAACAACGTGATATCGCGCCGGCCATGGACACAGGTGCTTGGTCAGCTCCTATGATGTGTAATCGTCGACATGGCCCGCCTTAGTCCCTCAACACGTAGCCATGCAGCGAATAATTCTGTTCCTGAAAGATTTAATTGACGATGACATGTTCCATTCAATTTGTAAGGGTAGAAATTTCATTTCTTGCAACAGTTACTAAATGATGTCTAAAGCTACTGGAATTATTTTTGAAAGTTGGAGCTAACATTTGACAACTGTGAAGAAAACGGGGTTAGGATATATAAGTGAAAAGGTTTATGGAACATTGTCAAATGAAGTATAATTGTTTGTGATGAGCACATTAAGATGCAATGCAGCACTAATGGAGTATCAGTAACAAATATATTTTCTGCAAAATATGATTTCATTCTCACAACCGGAAGTGTAGCCATGCGTCAGAATGAGCGCTACAAACGAACCTGCAATGATCATCTGATGAACACTACGGTGAGAAATAGGAATACATCAATAATTCATGGTGCAACATATTTTTCCAGAAACGCAACTCCACATATCAGACAGACATGCATTGCTTTATAATGTTCCAAAAATGGGTAACAGTGGCCAAACTGAACCGACATTGACTCTCTCGTTTTGCAAATGATTTCTACAAATGGAGGCTTAGCATAAAATTTAATCGCATAATATCAGTCCATATCAATTATCCCTTTATGCGTCAAATACTTTCAAATTAATATACACATTTAGCTTGAATAAATAAATACAAATATCCACGATATACATATATGTATGTTGTTGCATTTGTATCTTCTAATAGATTACTGAAGCGAACGTTTCGAGATTAGTGTTGAATAAAGTTAATCGTTGACTATTTTAACACAAAATGTTTGCTTTGGACCCGATTGTTATTTGGTGTTGACCATGTAAGCCGGCCAAGCGGTTATTTTAGCAAGGCTTTGAGGCAATAAGATCATACATATTGAGTTATAAGGCGTTTTCTTTACCAAAATGAAGCCATGAACTCATTAAATTTACATCAAACGTTCAGTGACTAAAGCTAGAATACAGGAACGGCAATTGCATCACGGTAGCTTGGCAAAACTGGTATTTTTATATTGCTTTTCTGTGCAACGAAATCCTTGACCACACGATTAACTATGCCTAAAAATCTAACTAGAAAAGAACAAAAAGTAATTGTTGGAAATGGTAAAAGAGTGCAATTGTCATCGGAGAATAACCAATCAGCTGTAACCATTACATAGTCGATCAAGTAATGATTAATTAGGATGTATGCGTTTTGTAGTGGCAATAAAGTGCCTGTTTATTATGTAAGTTATAAGCATATCAAAGTATTCATCCAAGAAAGGAAAATCTGCAAACGCTAGCAAACACTAGCCTTGTCAGACAGCGTTACGCTGCTCATAAATCTCGAAAATAGAATAATATCTGGCGCACAAAATAAGGGGGTTAACTGTGCCGCCTTTTGACCTATAGATTATGGTTTCAAACCCAATGTGTGAAAGTCTAACTGGTTACTCAGATGATCATGTTAAATGGTGGTACCAGAAAAGAGGTCAATAGTATCGAGCTGGACATACAAAATATGTCTCTCTCGCAATATTGTATGCCTTAAGGATATACAGGGAAAAGCAGCGTGGACATATGACAAACAGTCACTAAATAAACGATAAGGTCAAAATAACCGATATTCATAGATTCTATGAACACATACTGGACGTATCACTGACATTCGCAACGTCAGAGTTTTGTCATGACGGTTTTTTTATATATGGCGATCGCATGCATTAATTTGGTTTCAATCATGGGAACGAAGTGTATATGTATATGGTCAACCTTGAAAAATTTCGACCACCGTGGTGTATCTAATTTCGCTAAATTAATGGTATTGCATAATTCTGAAAAAACATAAAATATGCAATATCATGCCCAGGTAAACCTTTGTAATACTTATTGATTGCTCATTTGGTTCATCACTGCAGCACTCGCACTACACATTAGAGTTGAATAACACTCTGTGAGAAACGTGTTGGTGAGCACCCCGTGGTTTCGTGGTGTGTTGAATCGCTGTGCTAAGCAAGCACAAGTTGGAAACTTAATGCACCACCCTGTGCAACGTCTATTGAAAAGATAAACATATGTAACGTCACGTGCAGAAGGCTGTGGAGAGTCCATAGGCAACATAAATATACTACTGTTGTAATATTTCGTACAACACCTACAGACATATTACATTCAATAAATCATACATTCATGGAATAGCCAGACAGCGCCAAAGCAATCGAATGGATAACGCAATGGAACCTAAGCATATAATCATGCTCGATTGCCTCGCTGCTCGTCATTTTAAGTGCTGCCATGCCCAGTTAAAGAAACACAGGTTTAATTCATCCAAAGTCTATTCAATAATGTAAACGTTTGTGGTAGGCTCAATCTAGTGGACCTGTGGCATGCTTTATGGTGTTAGTGTTTCTCAATCTTGCAATGCTCAATTGCAACTCTCTGTTCTCTGTGTGATTTTTCAATGCGACCATCATATGGTATAGTTTGTCGGGTGAAATTATAGTTTGTGGTATAACATTCTGGGTACGCCTTTTCAGATCTGTCGATTGTGTCTTGGTCGAATCCAAGAGAGGTCACATAATTCAGCATATGATTTATTCTTGCTGCGTAAAATAGCTGCATGCTGTTAGTAAGTAGCTCCTGCAACATAGAATAAATTGGCCTAAGGTATCACAATAACTGGCTTTTCATCCACCACGCGGCATACAATGTTTTGTACTAACAGCAAATAACGCAGAGCTGTATGATACCTCTTGTGTTAACATTTAACTAAAAGTTGGTAGAAGAATGCGTATGTTTTATGCTAATATATATAATTGACATTCTGCATTTATTCAAATTGATCGACGCAAAACAATGGCTGGCTACGTCATAGCACCAGCTTCACAGTAAAGCCTTAGTGTGTCTTCAAAATGTATCGTGTGCATTGAAATATTCGCTTAAGCTTGGGCGAACAAGTCAAAGGATTCTATTCAGTAATTGCTGAATGATGTTCTGATACAAAAATGATGGATTATAGCCCGTAACAAGCCAACTGGCTTTGTAGCAAAGGCTCCATTTATGTATAAATAGAATAGGCTGATGTCGAGCGAAACATGTAGCCATATGGAACACCAATTAGCTCCCAAATGAGACAATCGATTACTTTCACAACAGAATTGCGATCAGCAGAAATCTAAAGGGATGCTCATAGATATTGGCGGGTCAAAACATCACGGTGAGACTAATTGACAGTCCGTAAGCGCATCGATTTTTCCACAAGGTCTGTACCTTAATTGTAAGGTTGTGGAAGTCGATCACCTTGAGCAGCTGTGCTGGCGTTATTTAAAATTATGAATCCCATGGGCAATTGCTGAAGACGCAGACCTGGACAGCTTCATAACTCTGCCGATAGTCTAAATCCAACAAAATGAATGCTATGGCTGCGATCTACATGCTACAGATCATATTTCATAGGGAACCACAGCAGCGTCGTTTATATGCTTCATATTGGCGCTGAAATATGTGGTGTGTTTGCATGACCGATTCGTTATTAATCCAACATTTACTTCTAAACAGAGGAAAACACTGCGAGTTACGCCGAACATGCCTTCGTATTCAACGTGCAAGCATTTACCGGCAATTTCTGATCATTAAGCCGACAGCAACAGCACACTACAAGTCATTCAAAAGTAGTACAATTGCTGTCAATTTTTTTCATAATTGATTGTGGGGAGGATAGCTACAAGAAAGTTTACCCACATGATAGATCCCATAAAAGCACGTAAGTTCTCCATGCTATGCTGTGTTACTTCATCAATTGCAATTCAACGAAGAACTGAAACCGCTACTGTGTCATAATGAATAAGATTCGTGATTTATAGAGCTAAATATGCAACAGCATAAAACATTCGGATATTTGATTGGTTAGATATCAAAATAAATGCGCACAGGTTGGTATGATGTGTTTGATACCAATGCATTGAGGTGGCTATGTGAAAGATTTCGTAGGCCAGTAAGGTGATCCATTATTCCGGAAAGCGTCTTTTCTTTGTAGTAAGAGCTCCCACACAGAGAAAGTCATATCTCAAGCGGAAAAGATTTAATTCAAACAGGTTATTTTGTATTTTATTTCGAGAAAAACTAATTCTTTAATATATTTTCCGACTCAGGGTTTTTTCAAGTGACCATGTGCTCTGAATACAATACAATTGCCGATGCAACCAGTTTGCAAAAGTTGCATTAAGACTTGACAAGGTGCTTGAGCATTTTGTAAAGGCAATGCTCCGAGAAACTGGTGTGGCGGAATAGTGGTATTCTATCTGTTTGATATGCCGAAATGTGCGGTGCAACAAGATAATCATAGATACATTCATCCGTTAAACGTAGAGAACGATCAACTCCGTTTGGTAAACGTACGAATATAAGTAGTGTATTGGGGCAGTATTTCATTTTCATTTCAGTAAAATAAGCTATTATATCAATCAATAGGTGCAGAATGTTAAAAAAAAAGAACAACAAATAATTTCAGAAATGTACTAAAAAATTACAAATGGACTGTTGTAAATTATCTATGATCGAATGTTTAACCCCATAATAGAAGATAAATGATGCCATGAAACATTTATGATTAATTTTTTTAAGATTAGACAAGTAGCCTGCAAATTAAGCAGTACGAAAACACGGAGTACAAAACGAGTGAGCACTTGTGTGTAATGGGATAAAGGCATGTTTGTATTCTCTCATTATTTGCTGTATGCGCTGTAAATATCAGAGGTTACTTGAGAAGCTACTAATTGATGTTATATAGAGCATAATTCCATCGAGTACGGCAGGACGATTGTAATTCAAAGTTTGTAGATATTTCTATGAGTATTTCAGATGAGGTGTCGAGTGTATTAATGAAGGCAGGTATAGTAAATACATCTAGGTTTTACTATTTTTTTCATATCCCAGAAATCCAACTTACACCATTAATTGACACCCTGTAAACGAACGCAGTTCTTGGCGACGGGTGTTGCGGAGTGTCCGATTGTATGTATGTTTATCACCGAGCCACAGCTGTTTTTATGAAAATATGGCTAATTACAACTCAATAAATGTTGCTCAGAAGCTGGTCACTTCCATGGTTAACATGTTTCTCTAGGACCTTTTGCATCTTCTACCAGAGATTAGACAGCCTTGTACGCGATCAGATGGTTTCACAACTTATCAGTCAGGTTTCTAGTTCCAGGGCGTTAGCCTCAGTTGTTAGTTGGTCGACTTACTCTAATGTAAGCCTGCTATTGTAAAATTACCATGGGGCAGGTATAAACAAATTGTAGGTCTGGATTATAGCGGTTAGAGCATGCCAAATAGATTATAGCTATGTCAATCAAGTGGATTAATCAGTCATGTTAAAATAGCACGATCTACGTTAAAACTTCACATCACACGAACATCTGTTATGGGCTCAGGCGTTCGTAACTCTTTGAATCACACTAAATGTCCAGGCGGAATGCCTAACGGCAATAAAAGAAATATAAATGTATGCCGTTGGCAAACGACATTCTTCTAATCGATGATTGCTATAGGGCAGCAAGAGGTTACGCGGATAGTTGTTTATCGACAGTTACTCTTTATACAGTTATTGGCTCTGGGTTTGTTGGATTGTTACTTGAAGGATGACATTAAGTACCATAATCATCGTCATCCATCACCATCAAGATATTATCTTGTTCATGAAAGCGACTTAACAGCTACGCGTTTCCCTGCATGTCGGAACTTTGATACTTATATGAAACGTTGTTTTTGTATATTTTACAGATAACAAGACTATGATAACGAATATACAGTATTTATAGCATTGTGTTCTAAAAATTCACATGTCACACTTCTTAACGCTGCAGATTTTAAACCTTCAAAGGAACCAAGGTTACCTTATACATCTTACCGCACCATCGAATGACTTAGCATCAGTCTTGACATTCACATGGCAGTTGATTGCACAACAGCAATGAACATAGGCACTGTACGCGTTATACCCGTTATGCTCAAGGCATTACTGCGCACTCATCCCCCCGAGCCAATTCATTATTTGGCTAGGTATAAATTCCATAGCCGCTTTATAGGGTATAAGCATCATTAGTATTGAAATAACATCCTCATTGACATTCAGAAAGACCAATATGCCTCTCAATACTTGCTTGTTAGAACATTTCGTGCGAGATCGATCGACCGACTGACTATTGCTTTCGCATTCACGCGTCTGTTCTAACGAGACAACAGAAGACATTGCAAATCGTAGCCCAGGAGAACAATCTTCAGGCACTCACCGAAAAGCAGCAGCATATATATGTCCTATCAATCGGATTTTGTTGTTGTCAAGGTGTTGGCGGAATGGTTAATTTACTTGAAGCCGAATATCAGTTTGCGGAGCATAATGTGCTGACGGTATCTATATATCCTCCTTAATCTTCATTTTCACGAAGTAAATATTGCCTAAAAAAACCATTGCTACCACTTGATTAAGCAATAGTACCATACAAATCCCGAGGTACCCACTGAGGTACGGTCCAGCCCATATGTAAAGGTATCTAAATATCCTGCGCACTCTTTTTTCCCGCAGTAAATATGGCCTAAACACCATAGCTTGATTAACCAATAACCAATAACTTGATTAACCAATAGTACCATTCAAATCCTGAGGTACCCAATTGAGGTCCTGTCCAGCGCATATGGAAAGGATGGGTTAGATATTTAATTTCGGGGAGGTTTGTGTACGACGCCGTGTCGTTGGAAACACTGGAGATATATAACGAATCATTGTTCGCTCTTCTGAGATAGTTGCTATATCATGATTGCAACCTATACAACCCAGGTGACATTAACAAAGTAATGGCACGTTATACAGTCATCGACACACCACGCCATAGCGATCAGCCCTTAAATGTCTGCCATTGACTCGAGCTTTTTGTACAAGATTTACAGCAATGTAATGCACATCAAAGGTAAGCCACTTCTTTCTGTATTCAACGCTGTAATATGCACGCATTAAAGAGCTTCTTTATTGGAAATGATATTAATGACCAGTATCTCGATTAAGACATGCCCAAATGCTGAATCATAATAGTTTTGAAGTATGTCACTGATAACACCATCTCGTATGCTTCGAATGTAATGGCCACAATGAGGCCACCAGCAAAGCCTTCTTAAGATCATCAATCATGCAAGTCACACACCTTTTGTTGGACTCCTAATGGATGATAACAATAGCATGCCCTATAAGGCAGCCTTCATGGATCCATTGCAGTGCAGATATTAAAAGTAACATTACTAACTTGCAGCATTACGTAGATACATAACGTGTAGGCTGTATGCAGAAGAATAGGCCCCAAGATGTTGATAAATCTAAAATATGGCCCAAACGTGAAACGTCGCTTCGTGCAGTGAGAAGGATGTGAATTAATGGACAAAATCACCTTGAAAATTTATGCAAAAACACCACATTCAAACCATGTACGTGTTGAAGTAATACATTGACCATTACGCGCGTTACAGTTAGCATTTGCTATCATGTGCATCTTTAACAATTTTTAAATTAAATGTAAATCAAATCTGACTGCAGCATTCGACAAGCCTGCTAGTGGTGAATAGTTGCGCAAAAACTTGGTCAATACGGAAGCTGTCAGCCAACTAAAGATTCAGTATGGTGATAATCCCACTTGGCTTATATATTTGTGATCGATGTAATAGTTGCAACGCGTAATAGTGTGAAAATGGTAATCACATTTAGGTTGCTTAAAAGGTGAACGTCTATAACAAAGCACATAAAACATGCGAAGGCACCAAACGATCGCCGTTTCGCAGTAATGTTCGTCCGCAGGTGTGTTTGGAGAGGCGATAATCACTGAATGACAACGCCTTTCATGTCAATGTAAACAAGCAGATTGCTAATCATGCACTTACATTTCAGCTTGCCACAATTTGATGTAACAGGTGCGATCTGGCTTTATAAGCGGGTAGTGCTCAACGGTGTTATTTCATTAACCACGGCCATACAAAATAATGAGTTATATCTAAATACACATATAAATATAAATATAAAAATAAATTATTATGTATTTAGAGAAATGTATATATATATATATATAGATATATAGATATATATATATATATATATATATACTAGAGAGATATATATACATATATATATCTATATATATATATATATATATATATATATAAATATATATATATATATATATATATATATATATATATATATATATATATATATATATATATATATATATATTATAAACATATATATATATATATATATATATATATATATTCATATATGTACACGTACAAACCTATAAAGCTGATCACGGAATAAAGTACACGGAATCATTGGCCATTAATTTTACATTAAATGGGATGGCTAAGGGGATATATAGTTCAGCCAAGCGCAACGTAAGGGTGTTCATTAAAGAAATAGGCGGATGATTGGGTTGAATCGGCAGTACAACACAAAACCACCAAGCGTTTGGGTTGGGGCGGTTCCAACAGGTCAAAAGTGTTATTCGCAGCTAAATCATTTGACAATTGCACATTTTGGTTATCGACCCAAAACGTCACTGTAGAAGGGGCCATTATTACTGTCAAAATGACTACTCTGTATTAGCAAAGATTATAGAACAACAAGATGGGCGACTCGCCGCATTGCCTATGGCACTTCAGTTATGAAAGCGATTGGTGCGCCACCATGCGGTTGGCGTTCACATTAAGCCGGCCCGCTTTGGCTAGAGTGACGGGCTGTGCAGTTTGACGAAAGAACGTAGCTAATAAACTTCTAAAGTTAGATTCAATTGATGCGAACTTAGTGCTTGTTCTCTCTTCTAACCTTTCTCGCGTTTACTATTTACGAAATATCAAGAAATCAATGAACACTGGTAAATGTTCAGTAAAATAAGGCGCGGAATCGTAACAGCACTGATATGAATCGGCGGAAGCATTGCTCATAATCTGGGTCAAAACTATGAAGGCTAACGAATCATGACACACTCTGCATGGTTTCAGAATTTAATCAACCAGGCAATCGTCATAAACCACACATCATCACAAGCACCTAGCCAGAAATATCAGGCCCTGAATTCGAATTCATGACCAGCAATCCCTCAGCACAATTTGCTGGTGTGGTCTATTCTATTGTAACGACCTTATGGGAGGGTGTCAGCGCTCAAAACCTGTGGCAAACCGTACGCAAAGCTCATATATACCGATCAGCTCATAATAAATTGAAGATAAAAAATTTTTGTATTCGATCTGTGCATAAAACGAAATCACCATTGAAAACCATTGTGCTCAAAGGAGATTTTAATTGCGAATTCGTTTTTATCCATAAATCGAATAAAAACACTAATTGGTAGATACAAGATGTGCGAGGTTAGGCATAGGTTTTGAGCGACTAACACCTTACACCAAGGCGCCATTACAATTAAATTGACCTCTCCAACAAAGTGCACAGAGGGACCTCTGTCCCATAATCCAGATATAGGGCCTGATATATCTGGCTAGGAAGAATCAACAAAATGCTGTATGAGCAAATACAAAACTCATATGAGACTGAATTTCATTGTTTTCCTGTTTTTCCGCACCCCTTTGCATGACAGGTCTCTTGAACCTAACTTTAAAGTGAAATGAAGTCTCATAGTCACAAAGAGATTGACCACCATTTTGTCAAAGCTGCACCTTTTGGATCCGCTACTGGAACAAATGATGTTACTTAAGCAAGTTAGTTTTGATAAAACCGTGGTAAGCTTGGCTCGAACCCTATCTTGGTGAATGGCAGTGGCTACCACATCCCTATAGGTGGTTTCAAGTAATTTGATCACCCCCAGAAAGTCAACATTTGGTGCATGAAGACCATTTATGGCTTGATTGTACCTTTTGTTGGCAAGTAGCACATGCTCAGGGTCGGTTTCATTAATGTCATCTGCAATTCGCCGAAAGCACTGTTCACATGCCTTCACTTTCATTTTCTTGCACATATACTCTCCTATATATGCCAAAATGTTACCCTCTTGCAAAGAGATCTTGGTGTCACGGTTCACTGCTTGGGGGAGCACCATCACTGACATCAAGTCCTCTACTGATGGAGGGAGGTCCAGCATCGATGCCCATTCGAGATCTTCTGTCACATCGGTGGGACCTGGCACTGAGGCAGTAGCCCTGGCCAAAGCACCCCCTTTCTTACTGCTAAGGGAGAACAAAAAGGCATCGACATCTTCTTTACAATTACCTGATTTTCTTGGCAACAACAGGGCATCAACCAGTACTTGTCGAAATGCTGTTCGGAATTGTTGAGTATCAGGGTTGTACCTCTGGCCGCCTTTCCCTCTTACGACTGAGAACAGGTTCTCTAAGCATTCCTGGTTAAGGCGATTTGTGATGAGGAAGGCAAAACCATGTTCATTTTGGAGGCTCTCCCACAGTTGCATAAGGCAGTTGATGGTCAAAGTGCACCCTTCTAGGCAAGGCAGAGCCCTGACGTTGCTGGGCTTAACGGTTTGCAGCCATTCCTTAATCTCAGCCAGGAAAGCCATATGGGTTGAGTTTGTAGATATTGCACTGTGCATTGGGGCAGAGTTATGAAGGGCTTGAATGTTGAAACGGTTGAACAGCTTATCCATATTTTCAATAAAGTTTGCTGTATGTTGTGCTTCTTCAGGGAGGGCACCTAGACTGACCATTGTGGTCATGCCTGCTGCCACTGAATGGCTAAAGACTTGTGTTGCATACTTAACACGGAGTGTGGAAAAGGAAGGAAGCTCAATATGCTTTGCTGTTTTTTCACGTTGTTGCGGACACTTTTCAGATGGGGTGAATCATACATGACAAAAATTTTATTATTGTTGTGTAGGAACCAAGGCTCCTTCTTAATGGCTCCCATGTGCACCTGCAACATGTTCCTGTTGTTCGAGCCTTGGTCTCCAATGACGACTTTCACTGTAAGACCAAAACCCTCCACCTCGTCTCTCCTAGGGTTGTAGGAAACACCTTCCTTGTTTGCCATCTCATACAGTATTATGGCACACACCTTGGACTTGGCCTGCATAGATCTTGAGAGCCTCAAAGACTTCTCTGTTGAACCCCCGGTGAATTTAATTGCAAACATAATCATGGTAAATTAGGGTGTGCCTTTTCCATCACACCTTTATGAAGTTTATCTGGGTTATTGGTTTGCAGTATGTTGTGTGTATGGGAGGGCACCTAGGCTGACAAACTTTACCCAGATAATATGATCCTATGATACCATAGATATAGTTTCCCACAGGAGCGACTGACTTAACACTATTTTAATGGCAAATTGATTAAAGAATGGCTCTACGACTTCGAAATCATTACTGCAAATATCGGTCAGTTGCGAAACACACATAATATCGTCCATCAGTAGGATTTCAAAAAGACATCAAAATCTATAATTAGACAATGTTCCATAAAAACCATCAAAGTTTCGAGTGTACTTACCTTTCCTCGCCCTTAGAAAACCTAAAAAATGACAGGTCAGGCCGGGCAGAGTGTTTATTCGAGCATCCAAAAGCAGCGCAAAGCGCGGAACCTATTCCGGCCATGTTTACTTCACCGAAAAACACTATCTGCTAGATGGCGCTGTGAGAATACGATAACCACAGGGTGGCTGCGAGTCGCCTATCTTGTCAATTCTATAATCTTTGGTATTAGCCATTTGTATATTCATCAGATGATCGTTAAGATTTGAGGTTGTCGGCAAGCGTTTGGAAATGAATAATATATGCTTTGTATGAGCGCCAAATTGTTCAGTACAGTAAAGAGAATAGTTTTCTGTGCACAGATGAAATTAGCAGCTCAGCGAAATTCGGTTGAAATGATTGACGTTCGTTTGTGAGCAACATAGTTTTTCGTTCGCGCCTTGAGTAAATTAACTGCCATCACCCACACCTACAGACATAAGGAGCAATCTATCTTACTTACATCACATATCGCGTGGTAACAACATAGTGATACGTAAGTCGAATTGTTGTTTCAGAGTATCTCTACGCGTTAACCATTGTAAAGTAATTGTCAAACTTGCAGCCAGAGAAGTAAAATCTATGCTGCTTAAGGATATTGATCGGCAAAAGGTAATCAGGGTAATCTTTCAATGATTCGATCGTTCGTGTATGGAGGGAGAATACGCGTAATTGCCTGGAGTTGGTCAGAGAGTGCAATTACAAAGTCACAAATGCAAACAATCCATGAACAATCTAACGCATTTTAATGATATCATAGCATTGCTTGCTCTGAATTATGACAACGTTTAAGCACATACTTTTGGTCACTAGAAACAACTACTTACCACATGCAGTATTGTTGGTGCACTTGTTGTCTTCCGGGTCTAGTGTACTAATATCTAGTGTCATATCCATCCAGAGAACACATCATAAATGCTTGAAGCAGAATTTCAAAGCACAACTTCTCTGTTCATTTAATTCATATAATCTATCGATCGATAAATATCTGAACCAATTTAGTTAATCAATGTGTCGTGATTTGAGGTCGACCGAACTTGTATAAATACAATCAAGTAATGAGGGGCATGCTGGAAGCGGTAATTTGGACGAAGTTACCCCAACAATGAGGCTGTTTATAATTAACCACATCACACATGGATGTGTAACGGGAGGCAATTGTCATTGACTAGCAACGCCGTTAACGAGTGCGTGGGGTACCAGTTTACCAGAAAGGTAGTCGCACTTTCCACCCAAGCCAGCTACTAATTAATATTCTAGGTGAGACATGGTTTTATAAACTGGGTGGAATTGACAGTATATATCCAATTACATCGGCCTAGCAAAGTAATGAGTTAATTTTCCAACTCCTGTCATAGCGAAGGAATTTGTTGCAATTGTCACACGGTGGTCAATGAGCCTAATTAAGCCACGTGCAAGTTTTATCTTGCTTCAGGTAGCTTCTTCGACGAATATCATTTGCCCTATATAATTTTAGATGCCGAATTAAGAATGCTATTTGCAAACGTGCTTACGGGCCGATAGCCGTTTTCTCTCAGGGAATCATTAGTTCGGACACTGACCACAACAAATCAGTTGTATAATTGTACATTATCCTGGTCAAAAATCAATGCAAAGACACGTGCCTGATAGAGATGGCGGTTCCGGTGAGAATCGGATTGTGAAGTAGAAATGTTGTCGACAGAAGCTTAATGGGCGCGGAGGCTTTATCTTGTGTCCACAAAGTACTTACTAAGTGGCGCAAAGGTTGCTTCGTTGCGATTCATCAAACGTTAGGGTTGTGATTTACTGTCACAATAGGATTGCCGTCGGCTTGTGGTACCTGGGCATTAGTACGAATTCATTGTATTAGTCAAGCATCTGATTTTGAAGAGATTGTTACTATTCAAATAGCCATGTCAATGCACAGGTAATATTTCCCACATCTTGCAAACATTTCTTGTGTTCGAAAAAACAAGATGGCACGAACACCAAGCAGCAGAACTATCACGGTTAATATTACAAACGGAGTGCATTCCATAGCCTGTCTGGTGTTTCGATTTTGCTGTTTGTTAACTACATCTGTTGAACCCATTGAGCGTTCAGCTTGTACGAACATAGTCGATAACAATACGGGGATGCTAGTATTGTAACAGACGTGTTCACTGAGAAGATGGTAACCGCGGAGAAATAATATCGTGTTATAGGTGCAAAATAGATATGATACCGACACCAGGCTGCGGCTTGATATAAGAATCAAGCACTGAATCATTGTATGATGATGTTAAGCGATGCAGTATGCAAAGCATCGAATATTAACTTACATTACAACGGTCAATTAAGCCATCAAATAACCTCGTATAAATATATATATTTATTCGTATATACAGACATATATATATATATATACTTAGATATATATATATATATGTTTATATATATGAATATATGCAATTGTGTAAATATACGTGTTTATAAATGTGTGTGTGTGTCTTGGTGCGCGTGTGTGTGTGTGTGTGTTGTGTGTGTGTGTGTGTGTGTGTGTGTGTGTGTGTGTATGTGTGTGTGTGCGTGTGTGTGCGCGTGCGTGTGCAGGTATATGTGGAAATCCATATTATCTCGTATTATACTTTTCCTTGTCCAAGCTGTACGGTTGACAGATTTCGCCAGATGGAATGTTAAAATTATATATTACCTTTATGTGCTTCATTACACTTCTATCTATCACAGCGGTTAGTCGGTCATGATATACACAAAATAAATGAGCAAATGTCGGAAGAATGGCTGAGCAGTTGCAAGCATACCAAAGGGAACGAGATATTGGCTGAAACAATGCCTAAGTAGGTACTATTATACATAGAGAGAATGAGAAAATGTCCGAACCATAGATGCAGGAACAAGCAGGAGGTAGAGATTGGTTTATCCGATCATGCACTTATGATAGGTTTGACGCCTATTAACCGTGTAATAGTGCAATATATTACAAATGTAGCTGCCCCAAATGTCACTCTATATGATCTGCATTATCGGGTCGTCCAAGAGATAACGAACAAAACAATATAGTTTTTTTCGTAGCCCGTCTCCCCAAGAGAGATTATTAAACCGTAATTGTTAACTTCACTGCCAATTATGTTAGACGCATAGCTCTTGCATCATTAATCACAGTGGTAATCTAACATTAAACAGTTGAATTGAATTAACCTCCACCCAAGCTTATTATCTTGCATTTACGGGGCTTCTTGTTACGCGAATCCCAACCAAAACCAAACGCAATCGTTAATTGGTTGCCTGCAAATGCCAAGAACATTTTTTAAATTCGGATTATATGTTATTCGATTAGAGCAACAATTTACTGTATGCATTGTCAAAGCCGTACATCATTAATTAGGTTTCTATTCAAACAATAATATACTTTAACCTGAGTTGGTGAGAGAAACGTCTATATATGGCGGGTTGTGTCCTTTGTGGCTTGTGCCCTTCGCGGGTTGTACCCTTTACGGGTTGTACCCTTTGCGGGTTTAGCAGTAGCCTATCATGAAGCAAACGTAAATGCTATTCAATGCAGGGAGACCCGTGTGCTATTCATCTTCATTTAACCACTCATGCAACTCAGTCAAATTGTTATTTACCATTTATCGCAGTCATAAAAAGCTGCTTCCTCGCGCATCGGTTTATTGATCAAACCCGATTTCTGATTCGAGCTGTAATAAAGGATGCGTACAAAAGTGAATAATGGGATCGATTTATGTGAATTCTAGGTTACATTTGGATCTCTCATTCTCCTCAGGATAGTTGAATAGTATCATTGACCACGTAAATAGTGTGTGCCATTGAACCGCTTCTAATCAGGTGATGCTATATACAGAACGTGAACTTCAAGGTTTTAATCATTGGGAGGATAGAACAAAAATCAACACATACGTATTTTAACAGTATGTAGACGGCTCGTCGTGTACCTCAAGGTTTGATCCTTGGGCTATTGCTTTGCAGACATTATATTATTGATAGTGGTAATGTATCAAAATTGCTCTTCATTTTCTCTTAATACATATTGACCAGCATGTACATCAATAACCGCTCAACACAAGACGTACCCATTAATAACGTGGCATTATTAAAGAAGAAAGGGCAAAATGAAATAGAAGTTCTCATATCTGAAAACATGAAATGCATCGCAAGACAATTGATTTACTATATTTAGAATAATACGTAATGTTTTGACATCGGGCTCAGGTACAATGTATCGATGCGATGAATATGCGATAGTGCTAAGATGTAACTCAATACTTGGCTCTCGTTCAAGCAGGAGCATTTGGTTGCTAATGAGACAGCGATCATGTTTTATGTACCGACTAATCCACCAATCGATTGGTCATAACTCCTTAAAAACGTAAGAGCTAGGCTTACCCCAGCGGTGAACTGCATGAGGAAACATGCTGATTAAACAGCAATATGATTTGTTTTACCACAAATGTTTTTGGCATGCATATTTGAGCCATCCTTTCTCGAATAATACTTGTATACTCTCACTGCTCCACATACTTTCAAATTGAAAATCCGCAACCATCTTAGTTAATGGGGAATTCATACGATGCGTTCCGTTTTGAATTTTGAAGCACAGTCGGTATTTTGCTGTATCTTGAATATCGTGATACTCCGCAGCATGCTCTTCCAATAGGAATATAAGAGTTATTGCATTATTGCAAGTCTATGAAATGTCTGGCAACTTATTGTCTCTTCCATTTAGTTGCACAGCCAGGCTAGTATCGCACGTGCCAAACGTGACGCTATTCTAATATTATGACGTGTTTTGTCAGGCTGTTTTATATATGAACTCATCTGAGAGAAAAATACGTCAATAGCAAAACCGATCAATAATATACGCAAATTACACCGATGCAAAACCGAAACAGTCTCATGGCCTTACAAATAGCAGATGAATAATCGGCAATATAAACCCAGGTTCATAACTTTGCCATAACAACAACGACGTGAAGCGCCAAAGGTTCAATTGGCTTCACAAAAGGTTGCCAGTCGGCAGATGATATATGTACCTTAATTCATAGTTTTTCCCATTTATTTGAGGTATTGTCTCTCAACATATTTGCCACAAAATTATTGCCATTGCAGCTCGGCCCTTGTTTGATGATATATATATATGTATAAATACAAATATATATATATATATATATATATATATATATATATATATATATATATATATATATATATATATATATATATATATATATATATATATATATATAAATGAAATGAAATCTCCTGTTATGAAGTGTGTCATAATGATTGCCGGCAAATGCGATTTTCTTGCTTTATTATGGATATAGAACTCACCAACATTTAGAACTCATCAATATCGTGATGTACAGATCAGAGTACCGTTATATTTATCATATTTACTTTCATATGACCGGTGTCAAGTTACTTACGGCTTTTTTATTCTGTTTTGGATTAAAACTAAACAGGCCACTTGGCAGATAATTCAATACCAATTCACGCCGTGCAACTCGGTTAGTAAAGTGCAAAACGTATCATCTGTAGCGTACAACCAACTACGGTGCTCTGTTCATTTGTTTTGACTTTATTTTCCGCACGCCAGAATGTACGTAACAATTGAAGTTGTATAATAACTCTATCATTATAATTATTTTGTTGACATCTAATATCGAAAACCTAAACGCAGTCTCGCTACAGAAGACCAATTGTGCAATATTATTGTAATGGGCAGAGTATAATGTTGAATGAATGACTATATATTAATGAAGCATTTGTTGGTATGTGATAATGATGAATTAATAGAAAACAGCTTTAACATTATTAATATATACCATTTGAGGTCTGACTTATTCTGATGCACGAAGCATTTGTTGGTATGTGATAATGATGAATTAATAGAAAACAGCTTTAACATTATTAATATATACCATTTGAGGTCTGACTTATTCTGATGCACGTGCGATTTGTCAAATAAATAAAGTAAGCAGCATGTAGGTTTATTGGGAGCAAATCCAAGTAAACGTTTGCAAGGTGACCATACTTAAGGTCGCCTTTGTGATGATTAAAAGAATTGTGAAATGGCCGACGTTATATCATTTCACGCATTACGTGTCTGCAAGGTAGTATGATAAACTGCAATTTATTGCATATGATCAATTAGTTGATTGCTCTCATCACAAATTTTTATCTTACAATTCTTCACCAAGATTATATCTTGCATTCAAAATATATCTTGTTTAACAGTTTATCTTCAGGTATATCGCAAATCAGCTCAAAAACCTTATATCAATTTAGTTTGGTAAAATCAGTCGGCGTTGATAAAGCTTGCATAAAAGCTATAACTACGGTAGTTCGGGCGCATTGCGTAATGCATGCACATTTCCATTGATTACGTGTGTAAGGAGTCGTATGTCGGAAGAATTGCTTGTTTCTAATCATTTTAAAATGGCTACCTTACCCTTGAGGAAGTAATGAAATAAAACCTAGCGGAAGTATAGCTACTTAAAGAGGTATGAAACAAATGACATGCTCCATATCGTTTTCTTTTATTGCATTTGTAATTGATTATTGATAATTCAATGCATTGTTGTCCTCAAAACTTTTGTTTGCAAATTATTGCAACGGTCATTCACATATTGCTCTATCTTGCTTTATATCCCTCATCAAGTGGCATATAGTATACAACACCGCATTCGTTTGACTTTTTGAATTTTTGAATTTTTTGTATTGTATTTGATATTCCACAATCACAAATATATATCATAATGTGTATATACAGACGCCTTAGGATTTATTCGTTTCCCTATCTCATATTCATTTATGTGAACCGGCACTCAATATGTACCGGCCGGAACAGATCCACCCGGCAATTGACAAGTGAACATATAAAACGCAAAACAATGATTAATAAAAAGTTAATGCAGCGTAAACCGATGAATGCATGAGCACAACATAAATCGTCCCGCTTAAAAACGCTTTCTACTCTACCGTTGGATTTCTAAAGCATTTCCAGGTATAACCTTCAGGGTGCGAGACCACATTGATCCGTTATTTAGATGTCTATACTTGCCTTGTCTTGTTTATGACCTCATCCACGATTGGATCTGAATAGAGAAACAGACACTTGGTGTAATTGGCGCTGTTGTTGCCAGGTAAACCGATTGATACTCAGAAGTATTTGCTTGCTGTCTCAAGCAAAGTGCACAAAGGCATTCCGATTGGGAGAACCATTTATAGGGTGAGACGTTAGAGAAAAATTCAATCATTGCCTCATATATTTTGCGTTATATGTTTCATTATATAGCCAGTAGCAATGAGGTTTAACTTTTTCCTCTGTGTTGATTGAACCATGCTGGGAAAAGAAACCAGATTGGATCTGAATTCCTGAACATCCGTTGATATTATGACCAAGGCCGAGCTGATTGGCGCTGACAATTTACCTCTGATAATCACGAGGCGAATAGCTCCGGGGAAGACTAAATTAAAAGACATTCAACCTCGGGACATGTTTTAAGTCCGAATAGTCCACAAAAACTGATTGCATCAAGCAATGATATGCTATGTCGTTGATAGCACGATGTATGCAATGTATGCAAGTGGTACAAGATGTTATTAGGTTGAGGCATACCAGGAAAAACATCGGTCTACTGTATGGAAAAAAATACCAAATGTGACAAACAGTCAAACATCAGTAGAAATGTTGTCGCTCTACATTGAAACAAAATCGTACACCATAGTTGCATGACTTTCATTCATTTACAAAACTATTGCTCGTTCGTCCTGTCAATTTTATATATGATATGTCTATGTAATAACGTAACCACTGAGACTAACTTTGTGGCCGTTAAAGAAAGCTTTTGTGCTTTTCTTGCTAATCTCAAAGGTGACAGAAGGCAATATTTAAAATATGTTTGAGTTAACTGATGGCAGAGGGGGTTTGAGAACGTGAGATGCTGTGAGTCGGAGCATCTTCTCCAAGCGAAAGGTCCTGATTACCCGAAGGAACAGGCCCCGTGGCGAAGGACTGTTTCTCTGCGACAGCGCACTCCCCGTAATCGCCGAGGCATATATGCGAACTTGAATTACCTGTATCAAGGCTCAAGTAGTTCTTAGAGATGTCTGTTTAGGAGTGCAGGTTCGATTGTGAGTGACAGCCATATATCATTGAGGGCTCTGGTGTTTTGGTTGTGGCACTTGAAGGGCGCCATTAAGTACCATCCACCATCATCAATATATCTCGTTGACGAAAGCAACTTAAAACCTTACCATTTCACTGCATGTCGGAACTTTAATGATGATATAAAGCTTGCAAAGTTTTGAAATAATTTGCCAATACTCGGTAAAGTTACAATAAAAAAGAACATGCACTATGTATAAAGCATTGTTTTGAAATTACGAATGACATATTTCTTGAGGAAACGGAACCAAGGTTAGCCTTTAAATTTTACCACCGTGCCATCGAAAGATGCAACATTAGTCTGGACAATCACATGGCAGCTGATAGGCACAAATGCAATGGACATTGGCTATATATGCGTTATACCGTATAAGGGCAACGATGTGGCACCGCAGCTGATTACATTCCTCATGCTTGCTTTCTCCGAATCGGTAATCAACAATTTGGCACGTATGAATATCTTATGCACTAACCCCAGAAATACTATTTACTTCGTCAACTAAGGCTCACGCTGAGCCGCCAGAACAAGGTTATTTAGGCACAGGAAACAGTATCGCCCTTATATCACATTTATATATTTAACCATATATATATATATATTTATGCATATATATATATATGTGTGTATATGCATAACTATATATATATATGTATACATATATATATAATTATATAGATATATAAATATCTAGATAGATATATATATATATATATATATATATATATATATACATATATATTAATTCACATATTTATCTATATATCTATGTACGTATATATTCATATATATAAATGTATATCTAAATATATATGCATATATAGATGTACATTTATGTGACGATACAAGAATATATAATTATTTACATTATTATATTTTGTGTGTGTTTGTTTTTTGGATAAATACGTATATGAATATATAAATATATATATATATGAAGAGAGAAAATGTACATATATATAAATGTTTATATCTATATGTAAGTATACATATATATATAATGATTTACATATTGATCTATATATCTATACATGCATATATATTTGTTTATGCATATGTAGAGATATATATAATATATATATATATATATATATATATATATATATACATATATATATATATATATATATATATATATATATATATATATATATATATCTATATATATATATCTCTATATATCTCTCTCTATCTATCTCTATCTATCTCTCTCTCTCTCTATCTCTCTCTATATCTCTATATCTCTATCTCTATCTCTCTCTATCTCTCTATATATCTATCTCTCTCTATCTCTATATCTCTCTCTCCCTCCCACAGTACAAGGCTTGACCATGATGAAAAATGAATAACCTGTCAGATCAGCCGTAACGTTAAGGGGGTTAAGTATGTGATAAAAAGAAAGTCTAAGGGTTCGTTCTAATATAATTTGGTCGATCAATCGAATTGGAATAGATTGGCATTGAAGCTAATGGGTCCGTGATAATATTTTCGGGGTTTGTATCCAAACGTTGTGCAGGATATAATTGTACATGCACACTGCTGATGTCGTGTTGCTCAATGCTGTACTGCGTACTCATCACCGCAAACCAATTAATGACTCCCAAATTCAAGAGACCTTTTAAAGGATACAAGCATCCTTAGTATTAAAATAGCATTCTCAATGACATTCAGATAAGGCCAATACTTGCTCGTTGGATAATCCCGCGCGAGATCCATTTAACCGCCTTTGCTTCAAAGTCATATGTCCATTCTAACGAGGCAACATAAGGCATTGCTAGTCGTAGCCCAATATACCCATCCTCAGACATTCACTGGAAAACAGAAACCGCAGTTTGTCCTTTCAATTGGATATAATTGTTGTCAAGGTGTTGGCGAAACGGTCAATTTACGTCTAGTTAAACAGCTGTCTGCAGAGCCTACTGGGCTAACATTACCTAAATCTTCTCCGTAATCTTCATTTTCACGAAAGAGAAATTTCCAAGACATCATTGCTACCACCTGATTAAGCAATCGTATCATGCAAAGCCTGTTTTTCTCCACTGAGGCACGGTCAAGCCATATGGAAACATTGAGTTATATGACAGATCTTTGGGAGGTCTGTGTGCGACGCCATGTCATTTGCAACACAGATAATACTCAACGAGTCAGGGTTTTCTCTTCTGAGACAGTTGAACTCAACTTATAGTATTACACATGAAGAAACAATTATGTCATGATCTAACTAGAGTGCGACTAATTGCTATAACATCGAATACAACCTAGTCAACCTCACGAGAGTAATAGCACATTATGCAGTCATCGACACACTCTGCTATTGTGATTAGCCCTAAAACGTTTGTCATCGACTCATTGAGCTTTTTGTATAACACCTACAGGCAGGTTGTGCCAATCAAAGGCAAACAGCTTCTTTATGTGGTCAACGCTGTAATGTGCAAGCATAAAAGGTTGCCTCATATGAACGTACAGTATCACACATTATTCTATATCAAGACTTACCCAAATGCATTTTGGTTTTGTATTATGTCACTGATAATACCATCTCGTATGTTTCGAATGTTATGGCAAAAAACAACTCTCCGTTCGATGGCAAGCTAGCACCACCTCATGATGAATTTGGCGATGAGACCCATGGGACCACCAGCAAGCCGTTTTAAGCTCATCACGCATTCGAGTCACAGACCGTTTGTATGATTCCTAATGGATAATAACAATAGCATGCCCCATAAGGAATCCTTTGCGGATCCATCGCAGGGCAAATAGGGAATGATACACAACAAACATACCTAGGTGAATCGTCGCTTCAAACAATGATGTGGATGAGGAGGAAGATGATTTGGATATACTTGCTGCTCCTGTACAGTGCCAGTGCTCATTTGTAATAACCGATTGCCCAAGATCGGGATGCAAAACCCATGCCACTATGTAGAAGTTCCAACTCGGCTCTACAGAGCCTCTGTGTCTGATCATCGACCTCATAAGGGCCACATGTCACTATATATGAATATATGAAATGTAATACAAAGGCTTCTGTTGTAATTTTTTGGTGTTTACTCAATGCAGGAATGCGAACCAATCTATCCCTGAATATACGGTAACACAAATCACCCGGGATATATATAACCAAAGTACCACAAACGGAGCAAGTAGCGAACCAGCAAGATCAATGACCATTACACGCGTGGAGTATCGATCTTCGGCACAAAGTATCTGCCTATCGGTGCTCTTGTCGCATAAGTATCTTCAAGTTTAAAACAAGCTGACTAGAGCATTCTACAAGCTGTTGCTTGAAAAATTCGAACATAATGGATGCGATACAAACTTGTGATATTCTCAATTCACTCATATATTATATATATATATATAAAAAATATATATATATATATATATATATATATATATATATATAGATATATATATACATATATATATATCTATATATATATACATATATACATATATATATATATATATATATATATATATACACATATATATATATACATATATACATATATATATTATATATATATAAATTCATATATATTGATATATATATGCATATAAATATTTATATATATACATAAATATTTATATATCCATGTATATATATATCCATATATCTTTATATATATATATATATATATATACATAAATGTATATGTGTTTATATTTATATACATGTATACGAATGCATTAAAATATATATATATATATATATATATATATATATATATATATATATATATATATATATATATATATATATATATATATATATATATATATATATAATATGCTTTGTGTGAGCGCTAGTAATTTGTACAGTCTAGTGATGAGCATAGGTTCCTGTACACAGATAAAATTAGCAGTCAGACCTTCGGTTAAAATGACATACATTAGTTACTGACGGACATTCTTCTCCGTTTGCTTCTTGCCATGACTCTCACCAAAAGCCTGGAGCAGCCTTGCAACTTACAGACAGCCCAACTCGCGTTGTTAAAATATAGTGATACAAATGTCCAATTGTTTTTTCTGGATATCAGTACACAAGTACAAAGTACAGTGTTTGTAAAACTTGTAGCCAGAGACGTAAAATCTACGATGGTTAAAGATGATGATCGTCAAAACGGAATGTCTACGGAAATAACTGCACGTTCTAACTAAGTCAGCAGGGTATTCATTCAATGAATCGATCGGTCGTGTATGAAGGCGAACACACGAAATTGCTCGCGGCCGATCAGAGCGCAATTGCAGTCTTAAATGCGACCAATCTTTTGCTTATATTTATAGATTATTCAACATCAACATATGTAAATCAGGACAATATCTGTCGATGATATAATAGCGCTGTTTAAAACGTACTATGACAAAGTGCAAGCATTTACTTTTGGTAATCGGAAACTAGAATCATAAATGGCCATTTTACTGACTAGCTACTGTATTAGTGGTGCACCAGCTGTCTTCCTTGTTAAATGTATTTATATATATATATAGTGCCATAGACTATTAAACGATAAATATCAAAATTGGTTAAGGTACTCAAGTGACATAGGGACCAGTAGGTTATTCTTGAGAAAATGAATACCGACTCAACGACAATGCTAATCTTGCAATTTGTCGCGATTTGAAATCGATCGGATTACAATTACAAGCAGGAAATGAGGAGAATGCTTGGCGTGGTGCTTTGAACGAAGTTACCTCATAGACGAGCTTGTTTATAATCAACCACATCACACATACATAGGCAGCAAACTATTGTTAACTCTCACAAACATTCGTTCGTATGCTGTTCAGGAGTTTATCGGGAGGCCATTGTTGTTGACTAGCAGCGCCGTTGACAAGTGCGTCGGTTACCAGTTAACAAGAAAGGTTGTTGCACTTTCCACCCAAGGCAGCCACTAATTAACATTCTAGGTGAGACATGGTTTTATAAACTAGGGGGAATTAACATTGTATAACCAATTACATCGGCCTATCAAAGTAATGAGTTGATTTCCCAATTCCTGTCATGTCGAACGAATTTGTTCTAGTTTTCCATACAAAATGGCACTTAGAATGCTATTTGTGAACGTGCCGATAGCCGTTTTCACCCATTGGACATTGGACATTGACCACTACAAATCAGCTATGTAATTGTACATTATCCAGGTTAGCAATCAATATATATATATATATATATATATATATATATATATATATATATATATATATATATATATATATATATATATATATATATATGTATATATATATATATATATATATATATATATATATATATATATATATATATATATATATATATATATATATAACATGCATATATATAGTCTCAGCGTTAAGCGGCAGTTTTAATCACACTATCGTAGCTTAAGTATTAATGTCGGAAACCATTTGCATATTTTGTGCATATTTAACAAAGGCATCGTTGACGGCACATTGGGCAATACCACGTCGCCATAGATTATGGATGTGGCGGATATAGACTCTTTAACATGATTAACATCCACACAAAAACGCACTCAGCACCCGCCGACGCAGATAAACAGACGCTATGCAGGTGTTTCCTTGTCGAAGCTGCATGGTTGACACAATTCGCTAGATTGAAAACTAGATTTATATTTCTTTTAACTGCTTCTTTACACTTCTAACTACAACAAAGCAGAGTAGGTAATGAAATACACAAAGGGAATGAGCGAATGTCAGACCAAATGGCTGAGTTGGTACGAGCATACAAAAGGGAACGAGATAATGCTGGAACAATATCAGTAGGTATTAATATACACAAACAGTAAAGTGAAAATGCCAGAACAATGTCTGAGTAGGTAACACTATACACAGAGGGAATGTGAGAATGCTAGGTAAGTAGCTAGATGTGTAGGTACTAATACACCCAAAGGGAATGTGAGAATCACGGACCAATGCCTGGTTAGGTATTAATATACATGAGGGGAATGAGAGAATGTCGGAACCATAGCTGGATAAACAAGCAGTAGGTAGAGATTAAATTATCCAGCCATGTGCTTATGGTAGGTTTTACGCCTGTTAACCGTGTAATAGGGCTATATATTGCAAACGTAGCTTCCCAAAAAGTCACGGTGTGTGATCTGCATACACCATGACAAATACCATATGGTTATATCACCGAGGAGACGTTTGGTTTTTAATTCATGCGTCACTGATTATTTTCTGTATCTATTTAAGACTTGTGTTTTCTGACATCTAGAGTGCAGAAGAGAATGCATAGAGGAGAGTGATTACTTCGGCTTGATATTGGTTGCATTCTTGTTTCTCTTCAGGCTCAGTAGTCTACATATAAGCGTATTGAATCGGTAGTGGATGTCGTTCGCCCCATTATCGGGTCGTCCCTGAGGTAACGACCAATTCGTCGTTTGACTGATACACGCGGTGCATATTTGAGTACGGACAATAAAGAACCCCGATGTCCAGCCCCAATAGTATTCCAACACTACTGCGAGAGTTCTCTGGAAGTACCCTTATGTAGATAAAAACTAATACTGAGCCACGAATTTTGATAAGCCACCATGCGATTTTGAAACAACGCTGTGGCCATTTAGGCGTCTGTTCAACGTGCAGCATACGTTGATTATATTGAATAGGTGCTTAGAAGCTATATACCAACATACTCTTGTCAGTTGTAGAATAATCTGGTAGGCCTCAGGACGGTAATGCTGTTTTACGCGACGTCTTATCCACAGCTGGATGGATATCATCAGCAGATCATTGCAATTTGTCTTTTTCGTAGCCCGTCCCGTCTCACATCCAAGAGAGATTATTCAACCCTTATCTTTAACTTAACCGCCAATTAAGATATACGCATAATACTTGCATTATCTAACATGAGTTTAACTGAACTAATGTCCCCCCAAGCTGATAATCGTGCATTCATGGGGCTTCTGGTCATTTTACCAACCCAACGGTTCCAGAAATTAATATGGTTATGCAAATCTCATCCACACCACTGCACGCAATCGTATTCGAAGACAGCTGAGTTGGTTGCCTGCAAATGGGAAGATGATTTCTTTTAAATTCGGATTTAACGGTTCCATTGTACAGACACTTGATACGTTCGTGAAGCCCACCAACCCTTTCCCCTAACCTCCGCCGGCAAGGAAGTAGCAACTGTCCACATAATATCATCGGCATCATTCTTAATTGATGACAAGATTTATGAAATAACACGCAAATATGCTCAAAGGCCACTTTGTTTGATCTTTCTATGTCAATCAAATGTATGCTGCTCTGAAATTTATCCACATAAAATAAAAGAGTGTTAAAGATAAAAAGGACTGGCCATTTCATATAGTTGAGCAATCGTTTTAATCACTTTGTTTATTGTTGTCATAACCAGGTGGACGCCCATCGATACATCTGAGGCTTTCTGTTAGTCCGCATTTTCAAGTTGGTCATTTGCTCATGTATGACTTTTTGCTTTATATTGTCCATAAGTCATGTAGGCACTGGTTATTTACTTGCTCCATTATCGTCAGAGAATATATCAAAGAAAGTTAGAGGCTCAATTATTGTAGAAAGATATGTTATCGAATTACAGATATTATATCTGGATAGAGTAGGTGCCTTTTTATTTCATTTTGAAAATTAACGATTCTCCAAACAATGCTGTTGGCCTCGTCTGGTAACATACAAGGCGCATATCCCCAACCTTGACTACTCGCATATAATTTATCTATTTTGTGTCGATATTATGTTATCATAATATATGTTATTCAAATAGAAAGTCAGTGTTAGATATTGCAGTCACGTTCACTTAGTTTAACATCTGCTGTGATTATATTTCTGCTCATCGAGTCGTCGATGACGAACAACTAGTTACTGTATGCAATGCCTAAACCGTACATCACGTATTAAAATACTCTGGTAGTTTCTCAAGTTATGAGATACCTTTTGTGTCAAATTATGAGCTACCTGTAGCTTGTGGGGGAAACGTTCACATATGACGACCCGTGTGCTATCTATCATTAAACCTCTAACGTAACGTGAAATTGTTTATTTCCCCGAGTTGTTATTTACAATTGATCGCAAACAAAAAAGGTGATCATTAAGCACCGGTTTGTTGATAATATTCGATTTCCAACGAGAGCTGTGAAAAGAGATACGAATATTCAGCCATTACACGTACGAATGTATATAATAGGAATGTTCGATCGATAGGAAGTCTAGGTTGCATTTCAATCCCCCTTTCTCCTCAGGATAGTTGAACAGAATCATTGACCAAGTAAATAGTGGGCGCCATTGAACCGTCTCTAATAAGGTGATGCTATATACAGAACGTGTCTTTCAAGGTTTTCATCAGTGGCAGGATAGAAAAACACGCCGTATATGCGTCATATAAAGAGTGTATTGGTTCCTTAGCTTTTATTCATCAGGATGATTTTGTGAATGTGACCCGGGACGAATCCTTATCCATAGTTGTACCATACTACTAAGCATAGTAATTTATTGTTGGCTTGTTAATACTCAAGCCAACTGTACATACTCGTGTTCATATATTGAGCAGCGCGATGTTAGTTAAATGGTGATCACAAGCTTTTTTACGTAGCTACAAATACAACCGTCACAGAATGACGTAGGAATTGCTGGTGCAACTGAAATTTAAGACATTTTATTATCAGTCGTAGAAGAGATGCCCTGAAATACTTATTAAAGCACTGCAGTCCCACTGCTTTTTGAACATGTTGGTGTACTTTTCGTAGGGAAAGGTTTCGTTCTTCCAAGTCGTAAGTAGCAGATATCAAATAATGAGCCACCGACAATAAATTAATAATTGGCAGCTGTTTTAGGCTTTCATAATTGATAATATGATGCTAAGAGCGCCGGAACTGATATAACGTGCCAACCCAGGTTTTGGGCTTAGATTTGTTTTTAATTTTTGACACAATTCCAGGTTTCAGTTGAATCATATTTATGATCACTCTGAACTTCAAGCTAGACGGTAATTGCCGAGAGCAAGACCTTGCAATACCAATAAAAGGCTAATGCATGCTCCTGGGACCGATGAATTGTGTCCATTTGTCATACTAACTGTCATACAACGAACACCCTTCAATATATGTATAGAATATTGGGGAAAAAGCCTTGCCCATCAGTCGGCTATTACAGATGTAATATGCCAAATACCTAGAAAGGACGCGAGATAACTCTGGATGTAGGCACTCTACATTTAACTTATTCATGTTGAAATCTTAACCAGTGATGGATACGGGTGTGACATTATACGTCTGAACAATTTCTGCTGTTACAATATGGGACGTTTCAATATGCATAACAGAAGATGATTGCCTACTGTACGATGGCTAAAGTCAGGTTGTCTATTTCACAATTCAGATATTGCATCCATACAATAGCAGATATGTCAAAATAAACGTCAGCCCTATGCGGTTATATTTTCACAAACAGCTTTGTGCGTTCAAACCGAACCGAAGTTGCCTAAAACTTGAATGAAGGGATTCCAAGGTTACATATACTGTTAATAAAACAGATCAATTAACCTAAGCCAAACTAATCAATCATGAGATCACTGTGCTTAAGTAGTCAATTCACATATAGACGCTCGGCAAGAAATAAATATGCAATACTTAGAAGCGCTTTGGAAATCTTGACAGGCATGTTTAAACGCCAGTCACCATATTTAGAATAATACGCAATGTTTAGACATTGGGCTTAGGTACAATATGTCGATGCGATGAATATGCGATAGTACTAAGATGTAATTCATTACTTGGCTTTCGCTCAAGCAGGAGCTAATGAGACAGTGATCACTCTTTATGTACGGACTAATCTACAGATGGCTAAATCCCAGCTCATTGAGAAAGTAGGAATTAGACTTACCCCAGGAGTGAACTGCTAGAGGAAACTTACTGATCAAATGCAACTGATATGACAGCCATTTGATTGTTTTCACCACGAATACTTGCGGCACGCATATTTGAGCCATTCGTTTTCGAATAATACTTATATGTTGTTATTGGTCTAAGTACGTTCAAATTTACAATTCGCATACCTCATAGTTAATGGGAAATTCATATTGTAAGTTGCGTTTTGAAATTTGGAGCAGTTTACGGCCTGATCAACTTATGCCAAGTTAGCCATTCACCGCGCCAATTGTTAGTAAGTATATTGCTGTATCTTCAATAACCTGATACTCCGCAGCATGCTTTGCCAATAGGAATATAAAAATGGCATTGCTGCAAGTCGTGAAATGTCCGGCAACTTATTGGCTCTTCTGTCTACATGTACAGCTACGCATGTCAAACGCAATGTTATTCCAATATTTTTGATTGATTGTTTTCAGGCTGTTTTATATATGACTTCATCTCGGCGCAAAATACCGCCAAAAGCAAACCTGCAAAAGCAAAACAGTTATAATCTCATGGCGCATTTCAAATAGTAAATGAATAATCGGCAATATATACTTAGAGTCATATTTTCTTCATAGCAACAACGTCTTGGAGCTCCTATGGTTCATTATACTTCACAAAAGGTTGCTAGTCTGCAGATGAAAATCGTGTCTTTCGAAATTATATATATATATATATATATATATATATATATATATATATATATATATATATATATATATATATATATATAAATATATATATATATATAAATATATATATATATAACATATCATAACATATATGGCATTTATATAGCGCCTGTTTCCAGGAAATAATCCTGCTCAAAGGCGCTTAGACAGGCAGTTAATTGTCATAGCACTGATTAAAAAGAAATGTTTTGAGTTTTGATTTGAATACATCAAGCGTATTCGACCGACGAATGTGGATAGGAAGTGCGTTCCACAAGATTGGT
>CM067350.1:39517808-39527808 GCA_034190875.2 Urechis unicinctus | reverse complement strand
ATTATGAAAGCCTAAAACAGCTGCCAATTATTAATTTATTGTCGTTGGTTCATTATTTGATATCTGCTACTTACGACTTGGAAGAAAGACACGTTCCCCTACGAAAAGTACACAAACATGTTCAAAAAGCAGTGGGACTGCAGTGCTTTAATAAGTATTTCAGGGCATCCCTTCAGTTGCACCAGCAATTCCTACGTCATTCTGTGACGGTTGTATTTGTACCTACGTAAAAAAAGCTTGTGATCATCATTTAACTAACATCGCGCTGGTCAATATATGAACACGAGTATGTACATTTGGCTTGAGTATTAACAAGCCAACAATAAATTACTATGCCTAGTAGTATGGTACAACTATGGATAAGGATTCGTCCCGGGTCACATTCACAAAATCATCCTGATGAACAAAAGCTAAGGAACCAATATACTCTTTATATGACGCATATACGGCGTGTTGTTCTATCCTGCCACTGATGAAAACCTTGAAAGACACGTTCTGTATATAGCATCACCTTATTAGGGACTGTTCAATGGCGCCCACTGTTTACTTGGTCAATGATTCTGTTCAACTATCCTGAGGAGAAAGGGGGATTGAAATGTAACCTAGACTTCCTATCGATCGAACATTCCTATTATATACATTCGTACGTGTAATGGGTGAATATTCGTATCTCTTTTCACAGCTCTCGTTGGAAATCGAATATTATCAACAAACCGGTGCTTAATGATCACCTTTTTTGTTTGTGATCAATTGTAAATAACAACTCGGGGAAATAAACAATTTGACTTAGTTACGTGAGAGGTTTAATGATAGCACATGGGTCGCCATATGTGAACGTTTCCCCCACAAGCTACAGGTAGCTCATAATTTGACACAAAAGGTATCTCATAACTTGAGAAACTACCAGAGTATTTTAATACGTGATGTACGGTTTAGGCATTGCATACAGTAACTAGTTGTTCGTCATCGACGACTCGACGAGCAGAAATATAATCACAGCAGATGTTAAACTAAGTGAACGTGATTGCAATATCTAACACGGACTTTCTATTCGAATAACATATATTATGATAACATAATATCGACACAAATTAGATAAATTATATGCGAGTAGTTGAGGTTGGGGATATGCGCCTTATATGTTCCCAGACGAGGCCAACACCATTGTTTGGAGAATCGTTAATTTTCAAAACGAAATGAAAAGGCACCTACTCTATCCGGATATAATTCCTCCTTGTTATTCGATAACATATCTTTCTACAATAAATGAGCCTCTAACTTTCTTTGATATATTCTCTGACGACAATGGAGCAGGTAAATAACCAGTGCCAACATGACTTATGGTCAATATAAAGCAACAAGTCATACATGGGCAAATGACCAACTTGAAAATGCGGACTAACAGAAAGCCTCAGATGTATCGATGGGCGTCCACCTGGTTATGACAACAATAAACAAAGTGATTAAAACGATTGCTCGACTATATGAAATGACCAGTCCTTCTTATCTTTAACACTCTATTATTTGATATGGATAAATTTCAGAGCAGCATAAGCAGCATTTGATTGACATAGAAAGATCAAACAAAGTGGCCCATGAGCATATTTGCGTATTGTTTCATAAATCATGTCATCAATTAAGAATGATGTCGATGATATTACGTGGACAGTTGCTACTTCCTTGCCGGTGGGGGAGGTTAGGGGAAGCGGTTGGTGGGCTTCACGAACGTGTCAGTACTATGGAAACGTTAAATCCGAATTTAAAATAAATCATCTTCCCATTTGCAGGCAACCAACTCAGCTGTCTTAGAATGCGATTGTGTGCAGTGGTGTGGATGCGATTTGAATAACCATATACATTTTGTGGAACCGTTGGGTTGGTAAAATGACAAGAAGCCCCATAAATTAGTTCAATTAAACTAATGTTAGATATTGCAAGTATTATGCGTCTATCTCAATTGGCGGTTAAATTAAAGATAAGGGTTACGACGTCTACGAAAAAGAAAACTTGCAATGATCTGTTGATGATATCCATCCAGCTGAGGATAAGACGTCGCGTAAAACAGCATTACCGTCCTGAGGCCTACCAGATTATGCTACAACTGACAATAGTATGTTGATATAGCTTCTAAGCACTTATTCAATATAATTATCGTATGCTGCACGATGAACAGACGCCAAAATGACCAGAGCGTTGTTTCAAAATCGCATGGTGGCTGATCTTAATTCGTGGCTCAGTATTATTTTTTTACCTACATAAGGGTACTTCCAGAGAACCTAGCAGTAGCGTTGGAATCCTATTGGGGCTGGATATCGGGGTTCTTTATTGTCCGCACTAAAATATGCACCGCTTGTATCAGTTACACTAACTGATATTGTTCCAGCATTATCTCGTTCCCTTTTGTTACCTCTGGGACGACCCGATAATGGGGCGAACGATATCCACTACCGATTCAATACGCTTATATGTAGACTACTGAGCCTGAAGGGAATCCAGAATGCAACCAATATCTTGCCGAGTAGATCACTCTCCTCTGTGCGTTCTTTCGTGTATTTGCTTTGTACCAAATCGCTTTCTCTTCTGAAATAGATCCAGAAAATAATCAGTGATGCATGAATTAAAAACCAAACGTCTCCTCGATGATATAACCACATGATATTTGTCATGGTGTATGCAGATCACATACGTTTACTTTGTGGGAAGATACGTTTGTAATATATAGCCCTATTACACGGTTAACAGGCTTAAAACCTACCATAAGCACATGGTTGGATAATTTAATCTCTACCTACTGCTTGTTCATCCAGCTATGGTTCCGACATTCTCTCATTCCCCTCATGTATATTAATACCTAACCAGGCATTGTTCCGTGATTCTCACATTCCCTCTGTGTATAGTTTTACCTACTCAGGCATTCTTCTGGCATTTTCACGTTCCCTTTTGTGTATATCAATACCTACTGATATTGTTCCAGCATTATCTCGTTCCCTTTTGTATGCTAGTACCAACTCTGCCATTTGGTTCGACATTCGCTCATTCTCTTTGTGTATTTCATTACCTACTCAGATTTGTGGTAGTTAGAAGTGTAATGAAGCAGTTAAAAGAAATATAAATTCAGTTTTCAATCTGGCGAATTGTGTCAACCATGCAGCTTCGACAAGGAAACACCTGCATAGCGTCTGTTTATATGCGTCGCCGAGTGCTGAGTGCGTCTTTGTGGGGGTGTTAATTATGTTAAAGAGTCTATATCCGCCACATCCATAATCTTTGGCGACGTGGCATTGCACAATGTGATGTCAACGATGCCGTTGATAGACTTTGTCTTTCATGAAAAGATAGATGAATATCGAATTTCTTCTGTAATAACGACACAAAATATGCAACATTTCCGACGTTAATACTTAAGTTGCGATAGTGTCATAAGAAGATGGGGTTATATATATATATATATATATATATATATATATATATATATATATATATATATATATATATATATATATATATATATATATATATATATATATATATATATATATATATATATATATATATATATATATATATATATATATATATATATATATATATATAAACATGGATATATATAGGTTTCGTGTTAAACGGAAGTATAGTTCTCATATATATATATATATATATATATATATATATATATATATATATATATATATACATATAGATAGATATATATTTATATATGTATATATATATATTTATATATATGCATATATATATATATGCATAAATATATATATGTATACATTATGTATATATGTATATATATACATGTATATACACATATATATACACATATATATATATGGATATATTTATACATATATATATATTTGTATATATATACATGCATTTATATATATATACATGTATATATATATATTTAATGTATATATATGTACATATATATATATGTATATATATAAATATACATATATATATATACATATATATATGTATATATATAAATATACATATATTTAGATGTATATGTACATATATATATATATGTATATATATATGCATGTGTATATATATATTTATGTATGTATGTATATATATATATATATATATATTTATATATATGAATTTATAGATATTTGAATATTCATAAATATATATATGTATATATAAATGTACATATATATATACATATATATATATATATGTTTATATATAAATATGCTTATATTTAGATGTATATGTATATATATATATATATTTATATATATATATATATGCATGTATGTATATATATATTTATGTATATATATATATTTATATATATGAATATATAGATATGAGTATGTATATGTAGAATATGAATATATATTAATGTGTATATATATGAATATATATATATATATATACATATGTATATATATGCATATATATACATATAAATATTTACATATACATATATTTTTGTATATTTATAAATAAATATATAAATATATTCATATATATATATTCATATATATATATATATATATATATATATATATATATATGTGTGTGTGTGTGTGTGTGTGTGTGTGTGTCCGTGTGTGTGTACGTGTGTGTGTATGTGTGCGTCCACTGTCTGAATCAATATGTATCTCATATTATTGCCATGCCCTATTTCCGTCGACATGCCCAAGAAGTGCTGGCAGAATTTCGATATTTATTCCTAGTGGTCTACCTGCTTGTTCATGTGGGATAATAGTTTTCATTTTCTGAGATAAGCGAGTAGAACCTCAGGTCAAACGATGTTCAAGCACATTATATACAAATATTTACAATACATCTCCATGTACGGTCACACGAGCGTTCCAAATTCGAAATATTGTGGAAGCTATTTTGATATCATTAATGCATATAGCGTAGCATATGTGTGAAGGGTTAAACATGTATTTGGATTGGGTCTGGATATAAACGGAACCTATCATTACCTCGTT
Organism: Urechis unicinctus; assembly: GCA_034190875.2. Taxonomy (NCBI): domain Eukaryota; kingdom Metazoa; phylum Annelida; class Polychaeta; order Xenopneusta; family Urechidae; genus Urechis; species Urechis unicinctus. Next base: position 39,522,835 of record CM067350.1, on the reverse strand, counting down.
TACAATGTATCATCTTCACGTGTGTGAATAAATCGTGCTTTTCCTTTATGTGGCTGATCTCTGCAAAACATTATGCAGCCTTTTCGACATAGAAGCATAGCGATTTGAGATAACTTACCTGTTAATGAATCATGATCCTTTACCTATGCAATCGCGTCTGCATTTTGTTCAACGCTGGTCAAGAGAAATTGAAATGACGATCAAGCATCTTCTTGATTACAAATTGCATATATGCATTAAATGAATGCGGAGTCAACAAACTCAAGAGTGCCGATCTCAATCTAGCTATTGTTACGAATAATCGGTTATTAGCAATGATATGTGAATAACATTTATAACCACTGGCTAACATAATTGTTCTGTAAGGGTTTATTTTATGATTTAATTGACCAATATAATGTAAGTTCATGTCCGATGCTTTGGATACTGCAACGCTTAATAGAATGATTCAATGCACAATCCTAATACAAAGCTACAGCCTGATTGTCCGTACCATATCTATTTTGCGCCTATCACACGATATTATTTCAGCGTGGTTACCATCTTCTTAGTGAACGCGTCCGTTACAATAACAGCATTCCCGTATTGTTATCGACTATGTTCGTTCTAGATGAACGTTCAATGGGTTAAACAGATGTATTTAGAAATCAGCGAAATTGAAACATCAAACGGGCTATGGAAAACACTCCGTTTGTTATATTAACCGTAATGGTTATGCTGATATAGTGCTAGTATTGTTCATGCCATCTTGTTTATTCGAACAAAAGAAATTTTTGCAAGATGTGGGAAACATTACCTGTGGAATAAATTTTCTATTTGAATAATAACAATCTGTTCAAAATCAGATGGTTGACCAATACGGCACTACCCCTTTGCGGCACCACTAAGTACTTTGTGGATGCAAGATTAAGCCTCATCGTCCATTAAGCCTCTTGCGACCTCATTGCTTCTTCATTATTCAAATCTCACAGGAACTGCCATCTCTATCAGGCACGTGCCTTTGCATTGATTGCTGACCAGGATAATGTACTATTACATAACTGATTTGTAGTGGTCAATGTCAATGTCCAATGGGTGAAAACGGCTATCGGCACGTTGACAAATAGCATTCTAAGTGCCATTTTATACGGAAAATTAAAACCAATTCGTTCGACATAACAGGATTTGGGAAATCCTTTGCTACTTTGCTAGGCCGATGTAATTGGATATACAATGTTAATTCCCCCGAGTGTATAAAACCTTGTCTCACCTAGAATATTAATTAGTGGCTGGCTTGGGTGGAAAGTGCAACTACCTTTCTTGTAAACGGCCTCCCGATAAACTCCTGAACAGCATATGAACGAACGTTTGTGAGAGTTAACAATAGTTTGCTGCCTATGTATGTGTGATGTGGTTGATTATAAGCAAGCTCATCTATGAGGTAACTTCGTTCAAATCACCACGCCAAGCATTCTCCTCATTTCCTGCTTGTAATTGTAATCCGATCGATTTCAAATCGCGACAAATTGCAAGATTAGTATTGTCGTTGAGTCGGTATTCATTTTCTCAAGAATAACCTACTGGTCCCTAGGTCACTTGAATACCTTAACCAATTTTTATATTTATCGTTTAATAGGCTATGACACTTTATATATATAAATACTTTTAACATGGAAGACAGATGGTGCACCACTAATACAGTAGCTAGTCAGTAAAATGGCCATTTATGATTCTAGTTTACGGTAACCAAAAGTAAATGCTTGCACTTTGCCATAATACGTTTCAAACAGCGCTAGTATATCATCGACAGATATTTCCTTGTTTACATGTGTTGATGTTGAATAATCTATAAAGATAGGCAATAGATTGGTCGCATTTGTGACTGCAATTGCGCTCTGACCGGCAGTTAACAATTTCGTGTGTTCGCCCTCCATGCACGACCGATCGATTCATTGAATGATTAACCTGTTGACTTAGTTAGAGTGTGCAGCTATTTCCGCTGAAATTTTGTTTTGACTATCATTATCTTCAAGCATCGTAGATTTTACGTCTCTGGCTACAAGTTTTACAAACACTCTACTTTGTACTTGTGTACTGATATTCAGAAACGACAATTCGACCTTTGTATCACTATATTTTAACAACGCGAGTTGGGATGTCTGTAAGTTGCATAGCTCCTCCAGGGTGTTGGCGAGGGTCATGGCAATTAATTTACTCAAGGATCAAACGAAGGAGTATGTCCGTCAGTAACGAATATCTGTCACTTAAGCCGATGGTCTGACTGCTCATTTTACCTGTGTACAGAAACCAATGCTCATTACTAAAATGTGCAAACTACTAGCGCTCACACAAAGCATATATATATATATATATATATATATATATATATATATATATATATATATATATATATATATAAATATATGTATATATATATATATATATATATATATATATATATATATATATATTTATACAAATATATACGTATGTATATACGTATATAGGTATATATATTCATATATCTATATATATATATGCATTCATATACATGTATATAAATATAAACACATATACACATATGTATATATATGTATATATATATAAATATATATATATATATTTATGTATATGTATATATAAATATTTATGTATATCTATAAATATTTATGTGTGTATATAAATATATATATACATATATATATATGCATATATATATATATATATATTTATATAAATATATATATAATATACATATAAATATATATATATATGTATATATATATATATATTTATATATTTATATATATATATCTATATGTATATATAAATATATTTATATATATATATATATATATATATTTAAATTATATGAGTGAAGTGAGATTATCACCAAATTTTATAGCATCCGTCATGTTCAAATTTTCCGTGCAACAGCTTGTCGAATGCTCTAGTCAGCTTATTTTTCCGTTTGTGGTACTTTGATTCTATATATCCCGGGTGAACTTTGTTACTGTGCATTCAGGGATAAATTGGTTCGCATTCCCAAAACAAAATAATTACAGCAGAAGCCTTTGTATTTCTTTTCATATATTCATAAATAGTAACATAGTTACGAGGTCGATGATCTGACACGGAGGCTATGTAGAGCCAAGTTGTATCTTTTACATAGTGGCATTGGATTTGCATCCCGGTCTTGGGCAATCGGTTTGCTAAAAATGAGCACTGGTACTGTACGGGAGCTGCCAGTGAATCCAAATCAATTTCCTCCTCATCCACAGTTTGTGTTTGAAGCGACGATTCACCTAAGTATGTTTGTTGTGTATCAAACACGTCAATCAGAATCGTTCGCGATATTCTGCCGCACGCAGCCTGCAAGTTGGGTATCTAAGTAATGCTGATGTTAGGAACATTACATTCCCTATTTTCTCTGCAATGGATCCATGAAGGATGCCTTATGGGGCATGCTATTGTTATTATCCATTAGGAATCCTACAAATGGTCTATGACTTGAATGCGTGATTAGCTTAAGACGGCTTGCTAGTGGTCTCATGGGTCTCATCGCCCAATGCATCATGAGGTGGTGCTAGCTTGCCATCGAACGGAGAGTGTTTTTGCTATTACATTCGAAACATGCGAGATGGTATTATCAGTGACATAATACAAAACCAAAATGCATTTGGGGTCGTCTTGATATAGGGTAATATGTGATACAGTACATTAATATGAGACAACCTTTTATGGTTGCACATTACAGAGTTGACCACATAAAGAAGCTGTTTTGCCTTTGATTGGCATAACCTTCCTGTAGGTGTTATCCAAAAAGCGTAATGAGTCGATGACAGACTTTTTAGGGCTAATCACAATAGCATAGTGTGTCGATGACTGCATAATGTGCTATTACTCTCGTGAGGTTGACTAGGTTGTATTTGATGTTATAGCAATTAGTCGCACTCTAGTTAGATCATGACATATTTGTTTCTTCCTGTTTAATACTATAAGTTGATTTCAACTGAAGAGAAAACCATGACTCGTTGTGTATTATCGGTGTTGCAAATGACATGACGTCGCACAAAGGCCTCCCAAAGATCAATCATATAACCCATTGATTCCATATGGGCTTGACCGTGCCTCAGTAGAGAAAAACAGGCTTTGCATGATGCGATTGCTTAATCAAGTGGTAGCAATGATGTTGTGGAAATTTTGATTATGGAGAAAATTTAGGTAACGTTAGCACAGTAGGCTCTGCAGATAGCTGTTTAACTAGACGTAAATTGACCGTTTCGCCAACACCTTGACAACAATTAAATCCAATTGAAGGGAAAAACTGCGGTTTCTGTTTTCCGGTGAATGTCTGAAGATGGTTATATTGGGCTGCGACTAGCAATGCCTTATGCTGTCTCGTTAGAATGGGCATATGAGTATGAAAGCAAAGGCGGTTAAATCGATCTCGCGCGAGATTATCCAACGAGCAAGTATTGGCCTTATCTGAATGTCATTGAGAATGCTATTTTAATACCAATGATGCTTGTATCCTATAAAAGGTCTCTAAATTTGGACATGGCGCAATTATTAATTGGTTTGCGGGGATGAGTGCGCAGCACAGCATTGAGCGACACGACTTCTGGAGTGTGCATGTACAATTATATCCTGCACAGCGTTTGGATACAAACACCGAAAATATTATAACGGACCCATTAATTTTCATGCCAATCTATTGCAATTAATTCCATTCGATTGATCGACTTTCTTTTATCACATACTTAACCCTCTAAATGTAACCGTCTGATCTGACAGGTTATTCATTTTTCATCATGATCAAGCCTTGTAGCGTGAGATTTTGTGGCCATGCTGAATAAAATGAGACCAGGAGTTTTCAGTGACAAAGGCTGTCATGTTTCAGTTGGTGCAGATTACAACCGTGAAATGGTTGAAGGACTAAAGTTAAACGTCAGTGACAGGACGACAAAAACATGATATGGGTATGGGAAACAATTCACTAAACACACACACACACACACACACATACACACACGCAACACACACAC
>CM067350.1:39487808-39515308 GCA_034190875.2 Urechis unicinctus | reverse complement strand
TGTTTGTTACATTTGGTATTTTTTTTCGCATATAGTAGACCGATGTTTTCTTGGTATACCTTAACCTAATGACATCTTGTACCACTTGCATACATTGCATACATCGTGATATCAACGACATAGCATATCATTGCTTAAAGCAATCATTTTTGTGAACTATTCGGACTTATAACTTGTCCCGAGGTTGAATGTCACTTATTTTCGTCTTCCCCGGAGCTATTCACCTCGTGATTACCAGAGGCAAATTAGAGGATGTTTAGGAATTCAGATGCAGGGTGGTTTCTTTTCCCACAGCATGGTTCAATCAACACAGGGGAAGCAGTTAAACCTCATTGATACGGGCTATACTATGAAACATATAACGCAAAATATATTAGGCAAATATATAATTGAATTTCTCGCTTACGTGTCACCCTTAATTGGCTCTCCCAATCAGAATGCCTTTGTGCACATTGCTTGAGACAGCAAGCAAATACTTCTGAGTATCAATCGGTTTACCTGGCAACAACAGCGCCAATTGCACCAAGTGTCTGTTTCTCTATTCAGATCCAATCGTGCATGATATCATAAACAAAACAAGGCAAGTATAGACATCTAAATAACGGATCATCCTAGTCTCGCACACAGTAGGTTATAACTGGAAATGCTTTAGAAATCCAACGACAGATTAGAAAGGGTTTTAAGCGGGACGATTTATGTTGTGCTCATGCATTCATCGGTTCACGCTGGATTAATTTTTTATTTAATCATTGTTTTGCGTTTTAATGCCACTTGATGAGGGATATAAAGCAAGATAGAGCAATATATAAATTACCGTTTCAATAATACATTCTTGCGTGCGGAACATTAAAGTCAAAACAAATGAACAGGGCACCGTAGTATTGGTAGTACGCTACTGACATTACGTTTTGCACTCCATTAACCAAGTTGCACGGCTAGATGAATTGGTATTTTAATGAAAATGAATGTCATCTAGCACCATTATGTGCATTGGAACAGGTGAATATGAACAAGTGACCGTAGTGATTGCACACTGTACAGTTTAATTGTACATTTAGTGTGCTTAACCCAGTTCCATTAGTAAGGGTGCAAGAGGTCCATATCTCAACATCAAATCATTCGACTATCTGAAAATGAAAAGAAATACACAAATAAAACATGATAAATCATTTGCATCCTAGGAAATTAAATTGAACAGTAAGGAATTTGATTGTCCAGTGTTGAATAACGTCAATTCATATGTAACATCATATCCAGTGCTATGCTTACCTTTATACAAATTGCTGAATTTGTGTGCCAATAGTCAGAAAACAACTGCCAAATCGTTATTTCGACTACAATAGGCAATTCGACGACTGATAGAGTTATTATAATTGCTTAATATCTCATAGAAGTGAGATCCACCAAGTTGCAGATTAGTCCGTATATAGAACCTCATTACTCCGAAGCAGTTTGTTAGATCATAGATCATCATTATGGAACGCAGCGACTTCGAACACCGTTTATGCACAACCGATTCGCATTTATACTCGGCACATGTGTTAGGATCAGTGGTTGGTGGAGTGATTTTATACAGGATACCACTTTTAGGATTAATAAAGACCCATCACAGCTGTATGGCCTAAGTAGCTGTTTACACAAACATGCTCAGACGTTAAACTAATAAGGATATGTATCTATTTACAAGTTGCTTATACGTAACTAAATTAGATAATGATAAGTTACCCCATGTCACTTCTTTGACGATAATTCCCACCAACATCACTTCTTCCGACCGCTGAAGGTGTTGCATATTTTTGAGCATCGGCAATTCGTCAGGGAGTTAGTTCGCGTCTTTAATGTTCCACGTCATAACACAGGCCACCAGACACTGGACTGATACAGGCCACCGGATTCATCCAGACTACAATTTCTAATTGCTTTGTGTTACTAAGATAAATTAAAGCTGCAGCAATCAACCTATACTCAAGCTGCCTCTACCATTACCTTCGATGCCCTAACTAAGACCAATAGAAAAGTTTGATGGAGGCATGAGCGATAATTGTCCGGTAAAATGTGGTCTCCGAATTGCCTGCCCAGTGGCCTGTTTAGTTTTAATCTCAAACAGAATCAAAAAGCAGTAAACTTGACACCAGTCATATAAAAGTAAATATGATAAATATCTTGGTACTCTGACCTGTTAATCACGATATTGATGAGTCCTAAATGTTGGTGAGTTCTATGTCCATACTAAAGCAAGAAAATCGCATTTGCCGGCTATCACAATGACAGACTTCTTAACAGGACATATCAAAGGGATCAAGAGCATGTAATTCAATAGCGTGGTGGTTGCATAATGGAGACGACCCTAACACAATTAGCTTTGTTGCTGCTGATTAGCGTTACTGAATCTGGATATAATTGTGCTATGAGAAAGTTTATAATCCATGAAATGGCGCATAGTACTTTGTGTGATTGGAACATAGTTCTCCTGTAATATGCTGCGGCCTATAAAGGAGGCTTGGTATCGCATACATGTATGCAAATAAAGGCTTAACCAGTTACAATATTATCATATGACTACCGCGCTAATTACTGCTTTAAGACAATGCTGCTTATGTACATAACTATCGTTATTCAATGTCTTATAATTTGTTTCGGACCATGTACAGCATACGCCACCCGAACCTCATTTGTAGGCATCTGATTGAGTTTTCCGTGATTTCATGAGGCACTAGGTACGGTTAGGTGAAGAAGGTGGACTATGTCAGATTGCAAGTCATTTTGCCAACCAACAATGGTGTTTGCAATAAAAGAAAGTTAGATTACTCAGATTCGGTTTAACTGAGCTTGAAAACCCCACGCTAAAATAGCTATCCATAATTAGATTGCTATTTATATTGGAAGCTTCCATATTTTGCCGGATAGATGGATGAGCGTTCAAGGCAGAATATACCAAACAATAGGCCCATAGGTACATTGGAGAACTTGGCAAACTGTAAACAAAAGTAAACGAATCTTCAAAATCGGCCTATAATTGACGAAGTCATTATGAATATATCGATGATGTAAAATTTCTTTGGATTTCCATAGTATTGTCTCAACATCAAAACTGCAGCTCCGGGTTCTGCACATCATAGGCACCTTCAATTTAAAAACAATTGCGAAAATATATTGAAAATTGTGACCTATTTCAAGAGACCCAAAAAGATTATCAAACATTTATCAAATATAGGCTGACCATTGTTAAACGCGTATCACGCATATATTTTATATAAACCAACACACAAACATTACCACAAACATCCAAACTAGAATGATCTCCAAGTTTTAACTTGGCCAATTCACTCACTCCAAGTTAAAACTATCAACTACTGGAAACGAACGCATTCATTTCTAACGAAATGAACAGGATAAATCGATTTTTGAAACACATGTGATTAAGCAAACTAGTTGATGCCGTCAAACATATTTATACTCCCTTTCATGTCGAATATCCGTGTGTTGCGCATATAAACGTAAGAATCGATGCGTGGTTGCAAAGGATAATAAGACGGATTGCTTGTGCGTTATTGGTTCTTATGACTTTCGCGAGTATCAAAGCTGGGCGCTGGTGATCTATATTAATATGGTGCAACGAAATAAAATATTATGAAATAAAATATAATAATGCAAGCATGAAATCATAGGAGACTATTTCAAACAGAGTAATAAGCGGGTCTGGATTCAGAGATGTAGAGTGCAGTCAAGACTGGGAAAGTGTTTGATAGTTAGTGCTTTAGCAATACTCGCGAGTGTGCCATGGAGTGATTGATTGTATAATATGATGAGCTGGAATAGATCTACTAAAGTCATCATAAGAATAGCAGATAATAGACTTTTCCTCTATCTGTATGTACACATTTATGTATACATATATATTATATATATATACAAATATATATATAATATATATATATATATATGTATATAAATATATATATATATAGTATATATAATATAAATATATATGTATATATATATATATACTTATATATATATATATATATATATATATATATATATATATATATTTATATATACATTTATATGTATATATAAACATATATATATCCTTATATGTATATTTATTTATATATATATTTATATATATATGTATACTTATTCATATAGCATCAACCATAGGTCGAGCTGCTATGGCAATAGTTGTTTAGCAAATATGTTGGGAGACCATACCTCAAATAATTGGGAAAAACTATGAATTTAGGTATATATATCATCTGTCGACTGGCATCCTTTTGTGAAGCCAATTGAACCTTTGGCGCTTCACGCCGTTGTTGTTTTGACAAAGTTATTATTCATCTGCTATTTGTAAGGCCATGCTACTGTTTCATTTTTGCATCGGTCTAAATTGCGTACATTATAGATCAGTTTTGCTATTGACGTATTTTTCTCCCAGATGAGTTCATATATAAAAAAGCCTGAAAAAAACGCGTTATAATATTAGAATAGCGTCGTGTTTGGCACGTACCATACCAGCTTGGCTGTGCACATAAATGGAAGAGACAATAAGTTGCCAGACATTTCATAGACTTGCAATAACGCAACTCTTATATTCCTATTGGCTAAGCATGCTGCGGAGTATCATGTTATTGAAGATACAGCAAAATACCGACTTACAATAGACTCAGTCGACGGCTTACTAGGCTCATTGATCAGGATGCGCTTCAAAATTCAAAACGGAACGCATAGTATGAATTCCCCATTAACTAAGATGGTTGCGGATTTTAAATTTGAAAGTATGCGGAGCAGTCAGAGTATGCAAGTATTATTCGAGAAAGGATGGCTCAAATATGCATGCGGAAAACATTTGTGGTAAAACAAATCATATTGCTGTTTAATCAGTATGTTTCCTCATGTAGTTCCCCGCTGGGGTTAGCCTAGCTCTTACGTTTTTAAGGAGTTATGACCAATCGATTGGTGGATTAGTCGGTACATAAAGCATGATCGTTGTCTCATTAGCAACCAAATGCTCCTGCTTGAACGAGAGCCAAGTATTGAATTACATCTTAGCACTATCGCATATTCATCGCATCGATACATTGTACCTGAGCCCGATGTCAAAACATTACGTATTATTCTAAATATAGTAAATCACTCCTCTTGCGATGCAATTCATGTTTTCAGATACGAGAATTTCTATTTCATTTTGCCCTTTCTTCTTTAATAATGCCACGTTATTATTGGGTACGTCTTGTATTGAGCTGTGTGATATTGATGTACATGCTGGTCAATATGTATTAAGAGAAAATGAAGAGCAATTTTTGAAACATTGGCCCAAGGATCAAACGATGATGTACGTGACGATCCGTCTACATACTGTTACAATATGTATGTGTTGTTTTTTGTTCTATCCTCCCAATGATAAAAACCTTGAAGTTCACGTTCTGTATATAGCATCACCTGATTAGAAGCGGTTCAATGGCACACACTATTTACGTAGTCAATGATACTATTCAACTATCCTGAGGAGAAAGAGAAATCGAAATGTAACCTAGAATTCACATAAATCGATCCCATTATTCACTTTTGTACGCATCCTATATCATAGCTCGAATCGGAAATCGGGTTTGATCAATAAACCGATGCGCGAGGAAGCAGCTTTTATGTCTGCGATCAATAGTAAATAACGGTTTGACTGAGTTGCATGAGTGGTTAAATGAAGATGAATTGCACACGGGTCGCCCTGCATTGAATAGCATTTACGTTTGTTTCATGATAGGCTACTGCTAAACCCGCAAAAGGTACAACCCGTAAAAGGTACAAATTTTTATTTTCCCAGATCAGGCCATTGTTTTAATTGGAGAATCGATGGTTTACAAAAACAAAAGAATAGACACCTGACCTATCCTGGTAGAATCTTGACTACTTGTGAATTCTTCCCTCACAATGAGCGCCAATGGTTCAATTGGCTTCACAAAAGGTTGCTGGTCGGCAGATGATATACATACCTTAATTCGTTAGAAATGAATAAGTTCTTTCCAGTAGTTGATAGTTTTAACTTGAAGAATCGATAGTTTACAAAAAAAAATGAATAGACACCTGATCTATCCTATCCCCCCTCTCCTGTTATTCGATAACATCCCAGTCTACAAAGATTGAGCCTCTAACCTCATTCGATATATTCACTGAGGTCAATGAAGCATGAAGTAACAAGACCTACCATCACCTTTGGTCGCTTTGAAGCAACGAGCAATACATGATGAAATGATCTACTTGAACATGCGATATCCGTACCATTAGAATGGCTCAGATGTATCGATGGTCGTTGACCTGCTTATGAAAACAATAAACAAAGCGATTAAAAGCGATTGGTTGACTATAAAATATGACCAGCACTCTAATATTCTTATCCTCACAGCTAATTTGCAACTCACTCACACACTATTTGATAAGGATAGATTTAAGAGCAGCATTTATTTGATTGACATTCAAAGATCAGGCAAAGTGGCCCATTAACATATTTCGTGTCATTTCATAAATCATGTATCAATTAACAATGATGTCGATCATATTATCTGGACAATTGCTACTTCCTTGCCGAGGGGTGGATGGGTGGGAGGGCTCCAGGAACGTATCAAGTGTCGACGCAATGGAGCCATGAAATCCGAATTAAAAAAAAGTACTTGGCATTTGCAGGCAACCAATTAACGATTGCGTTCGGGGCTGGTTGGGATTCGCTTAACAACAAGCCCCGTAAATGCAAGATAATAAGCTTGGGTGGAGGTTAATTCAATTCAACTGTTTAATGTTAGATTACCATTGTGATTAATGATGCAAGTGCTATGCGTCTAACATAATTGGCAGTGAAGTTAACAAATAAGGTTGAATAATCTCTCTTGGAGAGACGGGCTACGAAAAAACTATATTGTTTTGTTCGTTATCTCTTGGACGACCCGATAATGGGGTAAACGACATCCACTATCGGCTAGATACTCTTATATATAGACTGAAGGAAAACCATAATGCAACCAGTATCAAGCAACCAGGATCATTATCCTCTATGCGTTCTTTCGTGTATTTGCTTTGTTCAAAGTCGTATTCTCTTCTGCATTCTAGATGGCAGAAAACACAAATAAACAAATACAAAAAATAATCATTGATGAATGAATTAAAAACCAAACGTCGCTTCGGTGTTTTTCCTCATATTCGTCATCGTGTTTGCACATCCATACAGTGACGTTTTGGGCAGCTACATTTGTAATATATTGCACTATTATACGGTTAATAGGAGTAAAACCTATCATAGGCGCATGGTCGAATAATTAAATCTCTACCTCCTGCTTGTTCTTGCAGCTATGGTTTCTCATTCCCTCTATGTATAAAAGCACCTACTCAGCCATTGTTTCAGGCAATATCTAGTTCCCTTTCGTATGCTTGTAACTGCTCAGCCATTTTTCCCACATTTGCTCATTTATTTTGTGTTTATCATGACCGACAAACCGTTGTGATAGATAGAAGTGTAATGAAGCACATAAAGGAAATATAAATTTAACATGCCATCTTTCGAACTCTGTCAACCGTGCAGCATGGACAAGGAAATATATAATACTAGATAATATGGATTTCCACATGCACCTGTACACGCACACACACACGCACACACACACACACACACACACACACACACACACACAAACACACATTTATATGCACGTATATTCACACAATTGCATATATTCATATATATAAACATATATATATATATATATATATATATATATATATATATATATATATATATATATATATATATATATATATATATATATATATATATATATATATATATATATATATATATATGTCTATATATACATATATATATATATTTATACGGGGTTATTTGATGGCTTAATTGACCGTTGTAATGTAAGTTAATATTCGACGCTTTGCATACTGCATCGCTTAAGATGATCATACAATGATTCAGTGCTTGATTCTTATACCAAGCGCAGCCTGGTGTCGGTATCATATCTATTTTGCACCTATAACACGATATTATTTCTCCGCGGTTACCATCTTCTCAGTGAACACGTCTGTTACAATAACAGCATCCCCGTATTGTTATTGACTATGTTCGTACAAGCTGAACGCTCAATGAGTTCAACAGATGTAGTTAACAAACAGCAAAATCGAAACACCAGACAGGCTATGGAATGCACTCCGTTTGTAATATTAAACGTGATAGTTCTGCTGCTTGGTGTTCATGCCATCTTGTTTTTTCGAACAAAAGAAATGTTTGCAAGATGTGGGAAATATAACAACCTGTTCAAAATCAGATGCTTGACCACTGCAATGAATTCGTACTAATGGCCAGGTACTTACCACAAGCCGACGGCAATCCCATTGTGTCGGTAAATCACAACTCAAACGAAGCAACCTTTGCGCCACTTCGTAAGTGCTTTGTGGACACAAGATAAAGCCACCGCGCCCATTAGGCTTCTGTTGACCACATTGCTACTTCACAATCCGATTCTCACAGGAACCGCCATCTCTATCAGGCATGTGGCTTTGCATTGATTGGTGACCAGGATAATGCTACTATTTTACAACAAATTTGTTGTGCTCAGTGTCCACACTAATGATTCCCTAAAGCACGTTTGCAAATAGCATTCTAAATGCGGCATCTGCAATTATAGGGGGCAAATGATATTCGTTGAAGAAGCTACTTTAAGCAAGATAACACTTGCACGTGGCTTGATTAGGCTAATTGACCTGCGTGTGACAATTGCAACCAATTCGTTCGATATGAAAGGAGTTGAAAAATCATCCACCCAGTTTATAAAACCACGTGTCACCTAAATTATTAATTAGTAGCTGGCTTGGGTGGAAAGTGCGACTACCGTTCTGGTAAACTGGTAACCCACGCACTCGTTAACGGCGTTGCTAGTCCTGAAAAACATACAGACAAATGTCAAAGCTTATACATGTGTGACGTGGTTAATTATAAAGAGCAAGTTCGGTCGACCTCAAATCTCGACAGCTTGATTAACAAGAACAGTCTTTTTGTCGGTGTTCATTTTTTCAAGAATAGCCTTCTGGTCTGTGAGTCACTTGTATATCTGAACCAATTTATGTATATATCGATCGATAGATTATATGAATTATATAAATAGAAAAGTTGTGCCTTTAAAGTCAGCTGCATGCATTTATGATGTGCTCTCTGGGTGGCTATGACACTAGATATAAATACATTTGACCCGGAAGACAACAAGTGCACCACCAATACAGCATGTAGTAAGAAGTATGGCCATTTATGATTCTAGTTTCTGGTAACCAGAAGTATGACCAATACTTTGTCATAATACAGAACAAGCAATGCTATGACATCATTAAAATGCGTTAGATTGATCATGGATTGGTTGCATTTGTGACTTTGTAATTACACCCTCTGAATAACTCCCTCTATACACGAACGATCGAATCATTGAAAGATTACCCTGCTGAGTTAGTTAGAGCGTGAAGTTATTTCCACAGACATTTCGTTTTGTCGATCAGTTTCCTCAAGCATCATTGATTTTACGTCTCTGACTGAACAATTGCAAATGCGTAGAGATGATTTGAAACAGCAATTGGACTTTTGCATCACTATGTTTTAACCATGCGATATGTGATGTAAGTAATTTGCATTGCTCCTCCTGTCTGTAGGTGTGGGTGATGGCAGCTAATTTATTCAAGGCGCGAACGAAAAACTATGTTGCTCACAAACGAACGTCAATCATTTCAACCGTGGGTGCGGCTGCTAATTGCATCTGTGCACAGAAAACTGTACTCTTTACTGCACTGAACATACTGGCGTTCATACAAAGCATATATATATTCCTTTCCAAACACTTGCCGGCAACCACAAATCTCAAAGACCATCTGATGAATATACAACTGGCTAATACATAGTAGTCATTTTGACAGTAATAATGGTTCCTTTTATAGTGACGTTTTGGGCCGATAATCAAAACGTGTGATCGTCAAATGATTTAGTGGCGAATAACACTTTTGACCTGTTGGAACCGCCCCCTCCCCAAATACTTGGTGGTTTTATGTTGTACTGCCTATTTAACCCCATCATCTGTCTACTTCATTAATGAGACCCTTACGTTGCGCTTAGCTAAACTATATATCCCCTTAGCAATCCCATTTGTTGTAAATTATTGGGCACTCTAAATGATTTCGCGTACTTTATTCCGTGATCAGCTTTATAGGTTTTGTATGTGTATATATTTGAATATATATATATATATATATATATATATATATATATATGTGTATATATATATATATATATATATATATATATATATATATATATATATATATATGTATATATATATATATATATATATATATATATATATATATATATATATATATATATATATATATATATATACATACATATATATATATATAACTGTTTGGCGTTATACACGATAATAAACAACGCTAACTAAGAAGCAGCAGATTGGAATCGTATTACTTCAGTCTTGGATAGTATGATGAATATAGCCATTTTTTAATTGAAGGGCTTGTGTCGATCAAACAACAGCAGCGAAAGCATGGATCTCATTATTTTGCAAGGCCGTGGTTAATGAAATTACACAGTTAAGAACTACCCGCTTATAAAGCCAGATCGCATCGATTACATCAAATTGTCGCAAGCTGAATTGTAAGTGCATATTTGGCAAACTGCTTATTTACATTTACATGTAAGGCGTTGCCATTCAGTGGTTATTGCCTCCCCAAACACCCTTTCAGACGAACATTAGTGAGAAACGGCGATCGCTTAGTGCCTTTGTATGTTTTACGTGCTTTGTTATAGACGTTCACCTTTTAAGCAATCTAAATGTGATTACCATTTTCTCACTATTACGCGTTGCAACTATTACATCGATCACAAATATATAAGCCAAGTGGGATTATCACCATACTGAATTTTTAGTTGGCTGACAGCTTCCGTATTGACCAAGTTTTTGCGCAACTATTCACCACTAACAGGCTTGTAGAATGCTACAGTTAGATTCGCTTGTTAGAGGAAATTGTTAGCAAATGCCATGTGCCATAGATAGCTACGTAACGCGCGTAATGGTCAATGTTCTTACCAACACGCTACAGAGGCTTTCAAAATGGTGTTTTGTATATATTTCCAATGTGATTTTGTCCATTGATTCATATCCATCTCGATGTACGAGGCAACGTTTCACGTTTGGGCTAAATTTTAGATTTATCAACATCTTAGGGGCCTATTCTGCTGCATACAGCCTACACGTTAGGTATCTACGTAATGCTGAAGTTAGTAATGTTACTTTTCCTATCTACACTGCAATAGATCCATGAAGGCTGCCTTATAGGGCATGCTATTGTTATCATCCATTAGGAGTCCAACAAAAGCTGTGTGACTTGCATGATTGATGATCTTAAGAAGGCTTGCTGGTGGCCTCATGGGTCTCATCGCCAAATTCATTATGAGGAGCTGCTTACTTGCCATAAAATGTTTTTTGGCCATTACATATGAAGCATACGAGATGGTGTTATCAGTGACACACTGCAAAACTATCATGATTCAGCATTTGGGCATGTCTTGATGCAGGCTTATGTGTGATACTGGTCATGAATATCATTTCCTTTCACGAAGCTTTTTAATGTGTGCATATTACAGCGTGGAATACAGAAAGAAGTTGCGTACATTTGATGTGCATTACTTGGCTGTAAATCTTGTACAAAAATTACAATGAGTCAATGGCAGACATTTACGGGCTGCTCGCAATGGCGTGGTGTGTCGATGACTGCATTATGTGCCATTACTTTGTTAAGGTCACCTGGGTTGCATAGGTTGCAATTATATATCTCCAGTGTTTTCAATGACACGGCGTCGCACACAAACCTGCGTAATTAAATATCTAACCCATCCTTTCCATATGTGCTGGACCGTACCTCAATTGGGTACCTCAAGTTTAATATGGGACTATTGCTTAATCAAGCAATGAGAGTGCGAAGGATATTTAGATACCTTTCCATATGGGCTGGACCGTACCTCAGTGGGTACCTCAGGATTTGTATAGTACTATTGCTTAATCAAGTGGTAGCAATGGTTTTTTTAGGCAATATTTACTTCGTGAAAATGAAGATTAAGGAGGATATATAGATACCGTCAGCACATTATGCTTCGCAAACTGCTATTCGGCTTCACGTAAATTAACCATTCCGCCAACACCTTGACAACAACAAAATCCGATTGATAGGACATATATATATGCTGCTGCTTTTCGGTGAGTGCCTGAAGATTGTTCTCCTGGGCTACGATTTGCAATGTCTTCTGTTGTCTCGTTAAAACAGACGCGTGAATGTGAGAGCAATAGTCAGTCGGTCGATCGATCTCGCACGAAATGTTCTAACAAGCAAGTATGGAGAGGCATATTGGTCTTTCTGAATGTCAATGAGGATGTTATGCTTATACCCTATAAAGCAGCTATTTAATTTATACCTTGCCAAATGATGAATTGGCTCGCAGAGATGAGTGCGCAGCATTGACTTGAGCAATACGACAACAGATGAGCGTATTTACAAAACATCCCGCTCAGTGTTTGGATAAAAACACCGAAAATATTATGGCCGATATGTTCGCTTTCATGACAATATCATGCCTTAAATTCCATCCGATTTTTCGATCAAATTTCAACAGAGCAAGCCATTAGACTTGCTTTTGTAACACACTTAACCCTCCTAACAAATTCGTAAACCAAATTTAAACATCGCACATTCAACCCGCTTTACCACCTGGCCTAAAAAAGCACGCCTCCGTTGTTTTCTTATTGTTCTTGGTTTTTTGTTCTTTTTTTTAACAATCTGCACCTATTGATTGATATAATAGCTTATTTTACTGAAGTGAAAATGAAATACTGCCTCAATACACTACTTATATACGTACGTTTACCAAACGGAGTTGATCGTTCTCGGGGACCACAATTTAACATGATCATCTGAATAACGAGTTAGACTTTCACACATTGGGTTTGAAACCATAATCTATAGGTCGAAAGGCGGCACAGTTAACCCCCTTATTTTGTGCGCCAGATATTATTCTATTTTCGAGATTTATGAGCAGCGTAACGCTGTCTGACAAGAATAGCGTTTGCTAGCGTTTGCAGATTTTCCTTCCTTGGATGAATGCTTTGATATGCTTTTAACTTACATAATATACAGGCACTTTATTGCCACTACAAAACGCATGCATCCTAATTAATCATTACTTGATCGACTATGTAATGGTTACAGCTGATTGGTTATTCCAATTGATGACAATTGCACTCTTTTACCCTTTCCAACAATTACATTTTGTTCTTTTCTAGTTAGTTTTTTATGCATAGTTAATCGTGTGGTCAAGGATTTCGTTGCACAGAAAAGCAATATAAATATACCAGTTTTGCCAAGCTACCGTGATACAATTGCCGTTCCTGTGTTCTAGCTTTAGTCACTGAACATTTGATGCAAATTTAATGAGTTCATGGTTTCATTTTGGTAAAGTCAACGCCTTATAACTCAAAATGTATGATCTTATTGTCTCAAAGCCTTGCTAAAATAACCGCTTGGCCGGCTTACATGATCAACACCAAATAACAATCGGGTCCAAAGAAAACATTTTGTGTTAAAATAATCAACGATTAACTCAGTCAATGATTGGCAACAGTTTATTCAACACTAATCTCGAAACGTTCGCTTCAGTAATCTATTAGAAGATACAAATGCAACAACATATTTGTATTTATTTATTCAGGCTAAATGTGTATATTAATTTGTAAGTATTTGACACATAAAGGGATAATTGATATGGACTGATATTTTTTGATTAAATTTTATGCTAAGCCTCCATTTGTAGAATCATTTGCAAAAAGAGAGAGTCAATGTCGGTTCAGTTTGGCCGCTGTTACCCATTTTTGGAACATTATAATGCAATGCATGTCTGTCTGATATGTGGAGATGCGTTTCTGGAAAAATATGTTGCACCATGAATTATTGATGTATTCCTATTTCTCACCGCAGTGTTCATCAGATGATCATGGCAGGTTCGTTTGTAGCGCTCATTCTGACGCATGGCTACACTTCCGGTGTGAGAATGAAATCATATATTGCAGGAAATATATTTGTTAATGATACTCCATTAGTGTTGCCTTGCATCTTAATGTGCTCAAACAATTATACTTCATTTGACAATGTTCCATAAACCTTTTCACTTATATATCCTAACCCCGTTTTCTTCACGGTTGTCAAATGTTACCTCCAACTTTCAAAAATAATTCCAGTAGCTTTAGACATCATTTAGTAATTGTTGCATGGCTACGTGTTGAGGGACTAAGGCGGGCCATGTCGACGATTTACACATCATAGGAGCTGACACCCTGTGTGGCGTGCGCGATACACGTTTGTTGTTGAATGATTATTGACTGTCTATTGCCTGCAAGTCGATATAACTGGACATATATCAAACTATACACTTTTCGGCACTGTATCACATTACTAATTAAGCTGTGTTCTGGGGATGTAAATGTTATCCGCACGCAGTTGACTAAAGTCGCGTGCATGTAATTGGATTCACAAGGGTTACAAAGAAGAAAATAGGATAGCTCCATATCGTATTCAATAGTCGTTGTTCGAGCCACAGCCCTACATTACCTTTAAGCGCACCGCCCATGGAAGTAATGTCTCGGTCGTCGAACGGCCGCATGTGAATATGTAATCCCATTACTGGTCATGGGCTTACGTTATCGTTCATATGGCTGCATTATTATCAATAAACCGCCAACCTTACGCTGATTATACAGTAACGGTCGCATGGACTAGTGAACGTGAGAGTATCCCCGGGCAGTAGCTTAGCTCCCGGCATGTACCGTTAATGTGGATAGCGTTTCGGCCCATCAAGTAGCAATTCAATTGTTGCCGATGGTCAATAAATCTTGTATGTACAGACCTGGACACATGCTCGGCGCGCGAAATATTATGACGTGACAAAGGGAGATATTAATGACAACTTATAGACTGCCATAAACCAACTAACGTGATTGTGCGGTGCTCGGCAGCGTTTTACGAGGAATAATTTATTGCATAGCTCTTGACTTGCCGAAACCAAGCTTGCGCACCAGTCCAGCTTGTTCAATGAGTGAAAGAGTTGGTACCATCTCATACCATAGGGAGTCAGCGTATGATATGTAATATGACACAGCGAGGATTTTGAAGTGAGTCATCGATAACACCCCTGCTTTTCTTTGACTACTCAACACAACAATGAATGTCTGCGTTGTCAACCAAGCTTAGATATATAGCTACAATTACTCGCTCTTTTATAAAAGCTACACTTTGTATGCATTATTATGAACAGAAACGCTGATGCCATCCTTCCCCTTTGACCAGCAATGCCCTACTTCGCCTTCACAATATATCATTACTTAGGAAGTCTCCTTGATTTATGTTAATTATACAAGGGACATGTGCAAATGACTAGGACATTTTAGAGTACATGAAACTTGTTATGTTTACAATAACATCCCCGTCGTCCATAAACGAAGCCCTTTCCGATGAAGAGTGAACTCGATCAGGGTGCATGGAATATAAGTCTTACTAACGTGTAACTGTAAATATGGATAAAGCCTTAATCTATCTTTATCGCAACTTTAACAGCTTTCAATATCATCCTATTGGGGTCAGGCTTTGCCGAAGCAGAACCATTACATGCCCCGGGGAGTGACTTCTGTGCAAGAATAATGTTCGTGATCTTGTGCAAACTCACGGTCGAGCCCGATGGCGACGACATTGTTGTATTCATGAGGGCCTTACATTGTGCAATCCTCTCAATTATCGAGCAATTTCCTTCAATCAACGACTTGTGTATGGATTCCATTTGTCTCTGACCAGGGTAGCCGGGGCACGTTTTATGGTGGTCTGTAGAAGAATCGGGCAATCTCACCGCAGTTAGCTGTCTTTGTTCCAGCGGCTCCATGACGTGCGTGGTTCAATAAATGGCATACTGGTGAGGTTCTGATTCCTGGCGGGTTCAGTTACCACCTAATGTATGGTTTTTCGCTGTGTACCTTAACACGTTACCCCTCCAGCGTATGCTATAATGGATTTGTTTCGTGCCATATTCCTCTGTGTGTGTGCTTATATAGTGCTGGTAATATTTAGACGCGAGCAATCTACACGAACAGTCTGTCAGCGGACACCTAATTGAGCAGCAAATATTCCTTAATGTGCTAGAATGCAGTTCACGTGACGTTCCTTACAAAAAAGTAAACAACAACCGTCGGTCACGCTAATCACGCCAACAATCACCTGATCTTTTCGCTGGAGTCCATCATTTAGCCTGTGAGATCCAGCATCATCTGTCAGTGTTTAATGTGTAACATATCCACGTTCTTGGGATCAACGTGTTTATAACACTACTACGTCCCCTCAGATAAGGAAGAAGACATACTGTTGATCTAACAGAGCAAGCATTTGTGTCGATGTTTTTGATGAATAACAAAGCCACCAATGTGCTCACGGGAAGATGAATTCAATTAATCAAACTCCATATCATAATTCATACCATATACATTAAACTACCGAGACATAAGCAAAAATATACAATGCAATGTTCTCACTTTATACTGCTTAAAATAAGCCTATATTACGAGTCACGTTTTTCACACGGAAGCAATTGCAATATTGCACTTCCAAAGAGCTGAGCTGTACTTTCAAAATACGCTGAGCTTTATATTATCATCATAGATATTGCTGTGGGTATCTGATATTTAATCTTTTGTACGCAACGATTCCATATTATAATATATACAGTGAGACAAACATTATGTGTTTAGTTCTAACCTTTGGTCCCATAACTTTTTCCCGTTTATATTGCAATTGTAGACATAGATTATAAATCGGAACAATGCCATGTACAGTATATTTAAACGATGCTTTGAAATAGATCTTCGGCTTATTCCTGTAAAACATATCCATCCACCTGGACTCATTCCGCGCATATTGCACTATACACTTTATTATAAATTTTATGTTAATTATTTGTTAAAATTATTTGTTAAAAGTGTTTCCTGAATTCAGCCATGATCTAAGCATGGGAGCTCCACTTTTCATCAAGAAGATTAGCATTCGTTGTGATCGCGTCGTTTCCTTGATAGCGGTGGGCTCAGGTGTGTATCGAATATTATAAGGGCCCGTGGATGCTGTATCAACATCCATTTTAAATCAGCAGGTGTTAGGCTCTAATCAGCTGCCGGCCAGCTCTATCCATGCATGTTATTGGCGACTTGTTCGGTATGGTGGCATATTAATTCGCGATCCCTTCTGCAATGGAGTCAATTACGCCTCCTGAACAGAAGCACATGGTTTGCTATTGTAGACAGCTACTTTTCTTTGTATTTATAGATTTCGATATTGAGTAAATCCCTGTTCAAACCAACTACTAGATACTATATTGATGAAGTTGAATGTAGAGTGAATCCCCGCTTAAACCAAGTACTAGTTGCTGTATTGAAATGATTAAATTTTGCGTAATTCCTCACTTAAACCAACTACTAGTTACTGTATTGATACATTTGAATGTGGAGTAAATCCCCACATACGCTAACTACTAGTTCCTTTATTTGACAACACATTAGAAGAACGATGTGTGTTGATGTTGGCGTCAAATTAAAAAAAGTCATATATACAGCAACGCTATTGTTAGATCAATTGAAAAAAGTATCAATAATTTTCGTTCATGTTAATACTGCCGAACATTGGGACGAGCTTTTGTCGGTTGCACCCGGATATGTACATAGATGCCTCAACGTCAATCTACAAATCATTTGCGAAAATATTTTGGAGAAATGCAATATTACTGTGACCCATTTGAATCATATCACGGAAGAGAAAACCGAACGGCTTCGAAAGCAAAACTCGAAACAAGACTCAGTGTCCCGATCTTTAGGGCATTGGTAAATGATGACTATGGAATCCTAACTTGAACCTTGCGGATGAGCCCGCAATCGTCACAGTGACACGAGCTATAAAGACCCATGAATCATCGTTATGCGTCTCGTTTGATTTTTTGATGCAGTGCTCAGCTATAGACGCCTGCTCCTTACGTTCTATGCGCTGATCCTGCTGCCCCACTGGTTAGCAGTTTTACTAGACTTGAAGAAGATCGATTCAATTTGGCCTTTATTCTGTTTTACTGTACACATGAGCTTTTTTTACCTGAAACGTTCCTTGCTACCAAAATTCTATTTTTGTTCGCTGTCGCATGCCACACTACCGCAATTGTGCGTATAAGTGGCTTACAGCGGAAGCACGCTCTTGAGTACGTTACGACATGAACTAAGCGATTGTTAGGAGAGAACCAAGTGCGTTTGATCAGCTCTCCACAGCCAGCAAAACCCTCGGTGTTCTGCTTCGCAATGAAGTGAGGGTCGAATAGTTGTCCGGGGACCATCACAAGATAATGTTATCAATTGCAGCAAGACGACGCTTCTCGCGGCTGCCCATCACAGCAACGAGCAGCAATCCCGGCTGTTAGCACTTGTTCCGACCCGGCCGCACTCGCCCTTTAATATCCACCGACGGGGACTCTGATTGACTACGTGATTAACACCCGCAATGTTCGCCTGGCTTATATTTAGCAGCAGTCCATGCCCATGCCTTGTGACGGTTGCTGGTGGCTGGAACCATCAACGCTGATTGCGAAGCTCGTATTTCCTATATACTTTTGACAGTCACTCCTAGAAGCGGAGAATATTTGAGATTACTGAGCTTTGTTGATAGGAATGTCAATATTTGGAACAAAGAAGGAACGTCTAGATAACTAGAGGATCATTGATATCGCATAAACTTGATAGTGGATTGGGACATCCAATGTAGTGTTTAAGACGCACATAAGTTTTCTTGTCGATAAACTGTAAGTTTTTGCGCATTGACGTTTGCATATATTGTCTTAGGTATGTGGTGGTGGTGGTGGTTGTGGTGGTGGTAGGGGGGGGGTGGTGTAGTGGCGTCTGGGGTTTTACGGTTTATATTCAAAATCTAAGCTGCTGATATATATTTGTAACGCATGAAATTTGACAGACTTTAATGATATGTGGTCAGATACTGTAGCGAGGGCCGCTGTTTGGCTGTGCCACTTCATTAAAGGAGGATTTCGGTTGTCTGTGCTGTTCATATACATCACGAGCAACTTAGAACCAAATGAAGACTGATAACCACTCCGACTAAGCCTAAAATTCATGCTGTCGTTACCAACGCGTCATCTACCTAAAGTGATCCTGAAACCACACTGCGTTGCAATAGCCGCGGCCACCACTCCAAGCAGTCGTTGATCAGAGACGAATCACAGCTGTCTGTGATGTTTGCTATATAACCCTGGCGATATAGGCTTTGCTTCCAAAGGACGTAGTCTCGTCAGGGTATCAAGAGAACACGATAGGCGAGGAACTCAATATCGGCGGTCGTTGGGCCGTGTGAATCCAAAATACAAAACATGCTTCATCCCGGTTTTATCGACCCTTGACAGCATCTGGTTAACTTCTGACGGCTGAGAGGCATATGTTGTCAATGACAATGTGAATGACCCTTGTCACTCGAGGAACATGGTCCTGATCCAAACTGTGTGGGTTTTAATAAATCGACCAACTTTTATGGTGCAGTTTCTTTCCGTTGGGAGCGAATATGTCTATGAGAATGTCAGAATGAATAAAGACCTTACGTAATAGTACTGATGAATGAAAACGGTTCTTGATCATGTACCTTGTACAGAGAACAAGTAATAAGGGTTGCATGATGACGAGTTCCCCTAGCGAATGTGTACTCTGTCATACTGAACTTAATTTGCTATTTTATGTGTTGTACAGTTGGCAGCCGGGAGTTCTGCTTAACGGAGACGTTCTCAGCCCAATGCCCTCCAGGCGCAGTGCTCATAATTGACCATGCCCAGTTCGGGCGCATTCGTATAGGACGCTGTGTTGAATATGACTACGGTAACTTAGGATGCGCAGAGGATGTGCGTGCTCAGTTGGACTCCGTCTGTTCTGGGCGCCCGTCGTGTGAATTGAGCGTCTCAGACCCAGTATTGGTGCGCACCAAGCCATGCCCCATGGATCTCACAAGCTATTTGGAGGCTGCCTACAGCTGCGTGCAGGGTAATTCACGAGGCAGCATTCGTCTTATACAAATGTTTTCCCAGTAGCAAGCTGGATGCATTGAGTTGTTAACATGCCCTCTAGCTATGCTGGTGTGAATGATGATGATGACAAAGTTGAATCTGATGGTAACGCAGTGTTGAAAATAGCTGTGTATAAGACAATCATAATAACAGCGGGAGTATATTAACGAATGTATGTTATTTAAATGATAGATTTACTATGATTCATAATTGAATGTCAGTCTTTCGTTGATAAGGACGGTAGTATCGCAAACAATATTGATGAAGATGGTGATCATCATCAATATCATCATCATCATCATCATGATTTCAAGTTATACAATAATGATGCTTGCAGTGGTTCAAGCTCAAGTGAGTGAGTGTAATGCAGAAGGATACGAGTTACCCGGTCGCGTCGGCTTTCTCTCCAGCTTTCATGACACCCCATGCCCTGTATACATGCGTCTTGCTCCAGCCCAAAGATTGAATTTAACTCTCTACGATTTCTCTGGTACATCAAAGAATTTTTCCCGTGGAAAAGAAGACATATCGGACAGTCAGGTGAGCAGTGGTTCTCATGATTGTCCATCATACGCCGTCGTGGAGGAGACCCAAGTTGGCAGCAGTGTAACCCTGTGTGGCGGGGGACAGCGAATTAAGCGTGCATACAAGTCGAGAACCAACTACGTTACTATACGCCTGATATCACCACCACCTGCCGTATTCTTGATCAAATATCAAGGTAGGTTTTAGTTTGTGACGATGCCATTACGATACCTTTCTCTGTTATCCTCTGTTATTTTTGAGGAAGTGATAACAACGGCTTGCCCCCTGTCGGTGAGCACTCGGTCTTGATACCTTCTTGCTTCGATATTCAGCCCGAAAAAATGTTCGCAAAAGTGTTGAGCAAGAATCAACCTGAATCCATGCTCCATTGTTGCTTGAACAAAAACTATTATTGAAACTCATGCGTGGCGAAAAACGTACTGTTATATTTTTCCTGCGCATCCGATTATACGTCAAGAATTGAATTGATTGCCTCTCGAAGCACAAACACAATGCTTGAATTACCAAACAACCGGCTTTGCAAGCCATTTTGTTAACATTTGTGTTATCTACAATACTACTATGGAATAATATCAGCTATCGATTGCCGACATTATTTGTGTAAATCATCGATTAAGGAGCTACTTCACAGGATCGCATTAACTACCGGTTTGTAAATAAGCCTGACAACCATATGATCGATTTACATCGAGTTGCGGAAAGTTCCATCATTCCATATATTTACTTACAGGGAAAACAAAATTACATTCCCGAATGTAACATGTTCAAATCTGTTGAGTGATTACAATAGAGCCAGCTGTTATTGCTGGATCTAAAGTTGGGAGAGGCGTAACTGATAATATATCAGCCCCTTCGCATGGGTTGGATATGAACCTTGTAGGGCGCCTTGGGGAATTCATTTTGGATATTGGTTTATAGTTTTCTTGATCAACATTTGTGACTAGCGTTGTGCCATGGGGTGTGTTTGGTTTTGTAGGAATCTCCATTGTCATCATTTTCGGAGTTGCCCTTGTGATTGTCGTGTACGTTGGAATCATGATTGTATGCGTTCTCTTCATAAGAAGGTGAGGCTGTTTTCTTTAAAGGGATGATCTTAGCTTTTATAATATTTTCATATCTGTATAATGATTATCAACGTATATCTCTCTATATTGTTATAATTTGTATAATGTCATATTAGACGCCGTCGTCGACGTCTTGCGCAGCAATCAGGTGGCCAAACGAATAAGGACAGAATCTCAACCGGAGCAGAATGTATCGACGACAAGCATCACAATCACATGACCCACACTCATTACTCTCCCCCACGAGGGGCCCACGAAGAACGACTTCCGATGTTGTTCAAACCAAATAATATTCGCCAACACACGGGACCTGGAAGCGAGTATACAGATTTTTGTGAGCTTCATGATATAAAATCGTCTACATTGGTTGATTTGGGACCAATATTTCCCGCTGCGAGGACATTAACGAATACTGGTGTGTACGATACTGCCACCTTTCAAAATAGAAGGCTTCAGCAACCTTGCTCTAAGACTGCACAGATAGACAGAACCCGTCTCTACGAGTCTGCCCATATTATAAGATCAAATAACCTAGATAGAGGTGATTCAAGATCACATATTTGCCTCGGCGATTACGGGGAATGCTTGTCGCAGAGAAACCAGTCCTTCACCACGGGTCCTGGTCCTTCTGGAAACCCGGACATTTTGCCTGGCGAAGATGCTCCGACTCAAAACGCTTCAAGTTCTCACGCCCCCTCTGCCGTCAGTTAATTCAAACATAATTTTGCTTTAGCCGTCTGTCACTTCTGGGTCCGACAAGAAAAGCACAAAAGCGTCCTTCGACGGCCAAACGGTTAGTCTGAATGGTTACGTTATAACATGGAGACATTATCAATGAAATTGACAGGACGAACGAATAATTGTTTATAAAATAAAACAAAATATAATACTAGTACTGTGTATGATTTTGTTTCAATTGAGAGCAAAAACATTTCTACTTATGTAAGACTATTTGTTACATTGGGTATCTTTTTGCATGCAGTAGACCGATGTATTTCCTGGAATACCATAACCTAATAACATCTTGTACCACAATTAGAAGAGTCATCATTTGACATGATTACAATGTTTGTGTTACCAACGACATGGCATAGCCTGAAGCAATCAGTATTTTGTTAACTATTTGAACCAATAACTTAGCAGCAATTGTCACGAGGTTAAATACTACTTGTGTTCGTCTTCCCTGAAGCTATTCACCCCGTGATTATCATGGGAAAACTATAACCGCAAACTAGCCCAGTCCTGTAATATTAATGGGTGTACAGGAATTTCTCATATGCGTGGTACGATGTACATGGGGGAGGGGGAACAGTTCAGCCTCATTGCTGCGGGCTATACTATGAAACATTCAACGCAAATTATATGAGGCAATGATTGAATTTCTCGCTGATGTCGCACCCTAGAAATAGAATTCCCACAAGGGTAGTACTCTAAGTGTATAGATAATGGGGTTTTAACTCGGAGTGCCTTTGTGCACATTGCTTCAGGCAGCAAGCAAATACCTCTGAGTATCAATCGGATTTCCTAGCAACGACAGCGCCAGTTACGCCAAGTGTCCAAGTACAGGCACATAAGTAACGGATTAACCTGGTCTCCTACCTTGTAGGTAATACTTGGGAATGCTGTAGAAATCCAACGGTAGAGTAGTTAGTTAACTGGCGAGTTGAAGGCGTCTTAAACGGGACGACCTTTGTTGTGCATTTTACAATAACTTTGCACCATTGGTCTTATGTAGACTGCGTTTAGGTTTTCGATATATACTCCACGAAAACAATTGATATGTATAGAGCCTTTTGGTAACTACCATTCTGTTTTGATGCTTAACATAAAATCTATGGATTCATTTGTTATCAATATACTCAATGATGGACATGGTCACGCGCGACAACACATTACTTTTGTTATGTGATTGCACGGTATTTTTATGAAGTAACTGTACGCGTGCATCCACTAGAAGTATATAAAAATATGTGTTTCAGTCAAAGCGATTGTATCATACTCACAACGAACACCCTTAAAAATCTAATATTAACCTTGCCTAACTGGTTAGTCGAATGTCTCGTAGAAAGCTAAGCTACAATTGTAACTGGCTCGAATTTTAATAGTCATGGGAGGAAGGAGTATTAATTCTTCGACTGATATATGAAATTAGTTTTACTAAATTTGCAGATTGCCCTCATTGAGCAGTTGATAAATACCACCAAAATTACTGAAAATGAAATTGCCTCCATAACAAGCAACTGTATGTACATAAGAAAAGTCAAGAAAACAAAACCATGTAATTTACAGATGGCAACTACATCGTAAAGGAGGTTGGTCAGAAATTATTGCACATTTCATTAACTTTTGTATTGTGATGTTTTGGGACCACAGTGTCGCATTTTAGTATGAAATGCAGCATCAGTAAAATACTGGAAAAAATGTGTTAAAGCAACGTGACAAAGATTTGGGAGTCAAGGTATAACTCTAGCAACACAGTGCCATGGTTCTACTAAAAAAATAATGCTTGAGACCGTGTTCGCAGCCCCGGAATTCGTAACTAGATAATGTGACAATAAACGGAATCTGCCACGCTATACGGTTATATTATCAATTGGAGCATAACGTATTGGCGCATATAAATCTGACATATTCACCATACAAACCCACCCTTCAAGGAAGATGTATGGAGGCGGACTTGTTTATCAGTGAATCTGTATCAGTAACTTGATTTAGCAAACATATATATATTTTCCCTCCCAAGAAACCTCCTTGGATTTTAAAATGGGTACACTGCTCTAACCCCAAAAGAGACGTGATGTGACATTTTGGCTTCTAGTTGACATTGATAAATCGTGTGATCTATTCATAATGTGCTCTTTTCCAGTATCCATTGATGATCACCATGTTTTATCAATTTGTACGCTACGCAATGTGAGTTGTTCGTGTCCCATGATTATAAGTGCAACATCGTTTTTTTACCAAACCAGTATCATATTGTATGACTGAGTTATAATTTGTTGGTCATCGACCCAGCGTCGTACCAAAACTGTTAGTAACATTTCAATGGATCTCATTTGGAAAATATCTCGAATGAATATTTTAGAAAATATGTGGCTCTCTAATGCAAATGAAATTTGTAGCTGTAAATCTTATTTCTATACGAAATAACACGTGGGTGTCAACGCACTTTGACGGATGCAGTACAAATGTGAATGGGTGTTAATATGTAATATTGCGCTTATTCACTATTCACATGAGTTGCTCTACTTTTCGCCCATCGTTGACAATAAGGCTGTAAAGATTTACAACATCCGAGTGCATGCTTCAGTTATATTATCTTCACACCGGGGACACGACATTGCTGCGCATAAAGCTGTTATAACCATAACGTATGTTATAACCCATCAGCCAAGGTGGAAACTAATTATTGTTATCCCTTCAGTTTAGTACAAAACATCGCAGAGCATTTGCCTAGCTACTAACCCTGAACAACAATGAAGGCACATTCAGACTAACAGACGGTATCCGAAGACGGTATACAATACGCACAATAGATCATCATAGCATACTATTACATTATGATTCCTTGTTGAGCATCAGCAAAGGCCAGCTCTCTTCTCCTCGAGTTTAAAGTTGAATGGCACGCTGCGAAATTGGTCACTAGATACGTCTTTGTCGATCAAATAATCCAGCATTCTTTGCTATCTGAGGATTGCATTGCAAACCAGTATTCAACAAACGGTTCTTCGTTCTCATTACTCTACATAATCGACTCACAAGACTCGTTTCAGCAAACGTAGGTACGATAAAGAGATTGTAGCACAATAGTTTGGACAATCCATTGAAATGTGGTGCAGTGTTTAAATACTCACAAGGTACTTAGTTACGGGCTAGTATTGATACACATATTAGTACTTGCAATTACAGACTTCACCCAGAATGATAAAGTATTGTCAATGGATACTACTCCTGATATATAATGTCAACAAACTATCATGATACAGTGAATATACATTATGACCCAGGAAATGAATGCTCTAGCATATGTCTCAGGCTATATT
This sequence comes from Urechis unicinctus, assembly GCA_034190875.2. Taxonomy (NCBI): domain Eukaryota; kingdom Metazoa; phylum Annelida; class Polychaeta; order Xenopneusta; family Urechidae; genus Urechis; species Urechis unicinctus. Next base: position 39,489,431 of record CM067350.1, on the reverse strand, counting down.
GCCCGGAAATTAAGTGGGGTAGAACATGCAGATGCAAAATTTCTGTGGTCAATGATATACACGACCAGAAGAATTACCGAAGTGCAAAGGAAGGGCTCGTTGTCCCAAGCAAATCACTAGTAGATGCATCATGCAGGCTTAAGGAACATTGCCGCAAATTCATTGACACAGTATTATACAGTAAGCAAGTGAAAGCCAGCGTTGTAAGCATTCTAGCTAATGAGGTCTCATTAGAGAAACTCCAATGTGAATCATGCAGGTGTCATGATTTAGTTATATGTATTATGGTGAACATCAGGCTGTATTATTCCCTGAGGGAGGCCAACTGTAAGTTAAGGGACCATAAGGGGAGAATGAATCGTAAGACATAGACATTTTCCCACACATGGAAATTTGTGCTCTTATTTGTTTTAAGTGATGTTGTATGAAAGCCCTCTATGGCTGATGTACAAGGACTATTCTATCACAAATCCACACCAGTTTATAAAGCTACTGCACCTTAGATTGTAGTGGTGGGTGGAACTGGTCGAACAAAGATGTCCCTGGATATAGTGTTAGAATGGTTGGTTGCATTTGACTCTAATCAGATGTGTGTGTAAGATGAGGCAGAACTATGTCTTGCTGATTTGTTGTGTTTAATGGAATAAGACAGAGAGCCATATTGATAATATATCTGCTCTGTGTTTATATGGTTGAATTGAGCTCTGGTTTTAAATAATTGTTGTGTTCCGTGTAGTTTTAGTTTGTTTGTTGTTAATCTTCGAAGGTATGCTGAGGATCTCATTTCATTTGTGGTTGTTCTGAGTAAGCTATTAAAACTGAGAGTTTTAATTGTAATTACTTTAATATATATATATATATATATATATATATATATATATATATATATAGAGAGAGAGAGAGAGAGAGAGAGAGAGAGAGAGAGAGAGAGAAGAAAGAGAAAAGAGAGAGAGAGAGAGAGAAGAGAGAGAGAGAGAGAGAGAGAGAGAGAGAGAGAGAGAGAGAGAGAGAGAGAGAGAGAGAGAGAGAGAGAAAGCGAGAGAGTTAATGATGATTAAATTCATGGTGCATCAATATTTTTAGTATATGCTATGTCCTGAAATAATTCATTATTATATTGTTATTCAAAATAAGAAAGATTACATGTTACAGTACTACATAATAAAATCATACGTCTGCACAGGGCACCCCATCAACCGACATGGCAGTTTGTTGATTCGGTGGAGGTTCGGGTGACAAATCAAATATCATTCAATAGGGAAATCATGAGCATGTATTTAAATCAACTTGTTATATTCCGCCGCAAATATGTCCACACTAATGACAAAACCAACATAATTCAGATTAATCTTTTAACATCAAATAAGGGTAGACTAGTCGTCCGACTGTGTCTTAAAAAGGGATAAATTCAGCCCTACAGGTAAGTATGTATTGTACCGTCCGATCGGGGCTAGGTCTGGGGTTGATACTGGTATATGCGACTTCGTTTAAACGTTCATAAAAACATGTTGCAGTTAATAAATCGTCAAACAAATTGATAAAAAGGTGTCAATAGTAATTTGCTTTGTTTTTATGGATTGGCTCTATCAAAAAGTCGTTGCGCTTTGTTTACGTTTTACCTTC